>OX457024.1:44855176-45296708 GCA_949752745.1 Protula sp. h YS-2021
CCTTTAAATTTTTCAACCGCATAATTTTTCTCTTTGTTTAATTGCCTATAAAAAGGATTTCATTATGTATTTAGAGGAAAAGCTAAATTGTTAATTAATTAAGCCAACAGTTGAATATTTGCACAGAGCTTTTGCAAAATCTGAAGTACCATTGATCATTCCCTTCAGCTCATATGTCAATAGTATTCAAAATGAATCTCAAGTACACTATTATCTGTTTGAAAAAAAAGTTCTCAGGATTATCTAGAGGCCAGCCTTTCTCCTGACTTATATTATGTCTCGGACATTACTTCTGCACTATTTATTTAATAATCTAGCAAAAAAAGAATCATCAATGTACGAAGTTTTGATTTGATTTTATTGGATGTGTATTTAATCCTTTGGGTTAACACGTATAAGAATACTTGTTTTCCTTTATAAATCTTGAAAACGTGTCAATTGTTTCGAATTGTCAATACTAGCCATATACGCTTGACCATCAAAACTGATTACATTTTGCAAAAATTGAAAATTGAAACGACAATTTTCAATTCGTTTATTGAAAGTTTTTTTAAACTCAAAATAGTATTTTTCTGTCTTGTAAAAATGTTTGAAAGAAATTCACCTCAGGTATTATATCAACCATTGTTGCTCTCCTATTTTTTTATTTTTTCAATTTTACATTTAACAGGTAGCTCTATTTGGAATTTTATACATTCATATATATATATATATATATATATATATATATATATATATATATATATATATATATATATATATATATATATATATATATATAAAATAAATTCAATCATAGAACTTGTTTGTGATTTGAGATATCAGCTGGCAGCGAAATGTATTTGTTATATCTTCATTTGGTTATATAATTTGTGCTAATAACTTAAACGGCACAATTGCTCTAACTTCTGATAGGCTTTTAACTGACTTTAATTGTTTTCAAAATTTGGTAAATTTTTGGTAAATTTATTTCGGGGAAAACAAGTCTGCATTGCCATGAGACAGATATTTCTATTTTAATTATTTTGCATTTCCTGTCAAACACTTTGCAAAACACTGCTTTCTTGATGTTAGAATCCGTTCAGAAAAAGGAGGACTACTAGCTCCACTCTCAATTCCACATGAAAGAATGTCTTCGAGATATTTTTCGGATTTTTAAGGATGACTTATAAAAGGAAAGATGTCCAGGAGGAAATTCTTTCAAACTGCTTCAAGGGAAAAAATTGTGAATTTCAATAATTTGTTTAAGTAGAATTGCTAATAATACTAAAGTATTTAGTAAACGACAGTTTCTTAAACACTGAATCTTCAATAAAACAGATTTTGTACTGAGGAAAAAAAGAATGTTTACAGTAATTTTCCGCGATGTTTTGGGAAATCAAAATGTTTTGATTCTAAAATTTTGAATAACAGATTGTCTTCAAATTTTGAGCCTTGACTTCAAGTAACATCTTTTTGAGGCATTGAAAACAGAGGTAAATATGCCTCTGTGCAATATGATAAAACTGGTGATGTTGCGTATTGTTCTGTCATTACTCTGTTCATTTTTTAACCATAATCTGAAAGTTCTTAAAGTGTTTCTATTTTATCCACTTACCCACTTGCGGAACAGGTTTCAGATAGTAACTGAAACAGTGGCGATCACGCGAGGCACAAACAATAACTGGATCAGTCGACTGACGGTACAAAGAGACACAGACCACATCACCGACTACGGAGGGACTGGACGAAATTGACAGAAGCGAACAGTGGCCCTATCAAAACCTTTTGTGAGTTATGATTTTCGATCAATCTCGGTTCAGATTATACCAACATGACGGCAGGTGGCGCGTATATAGGAGAACCAGAGAGCGTGGCTTTACACAGTCCGTTTTCCGAATTGACAGCTCTGGCGGCGACTCGATCATGATTTGGGGTGCAATAACGTTTGGCTGGAAGCCGCAGCTATTGACGGCCATCTGACCACAAATCGGCATATCGACATTTTACTTACAAACCAGGTAATGCCGTATATCCAGCAGAATAAAAAAAAAAACAATTTTAAGCAAGATAACGCTCGGAAACATGTAGCTAGAGACAGTTGCAGTATCTGGTAGCACACAAAGTGATCCTGATGCAACGGCAACCATTCCTCCAGATATGAATACCACTTGAACAGCCTCTGGAATTTTTTCGACTGGAAAATACGCAAAAATCCTCCTTCGAGAAATCATACAGAAATTTGACGAGCTTTAATAAAATTACCACAGTGGAGAATCAATCGACTCATTTGCTCAATGAAATGTAGATTTCGTAATGCACGCCTACCGCACACGAGATGCTGACGTATTGTTCAGTTTATTGTATCTCATGAACCGGTTAAAATCTCAGCTCTTTTCTCTACAAACGACATTAATTCGAGATTAAAAGATAATGTTTTTTAGTTATGCAAGTTTGTGAAATCTTGATACAATTAAACTTTGTTGAAAATTTTAATGTAATATTGGACGTTGTAATGGAGATACAAAAAAATAAATATACCTTCTGTGGTCAGTAAATTTTGATCAACAAGTACAATATTGTGTTCTAAAGTGAAATTGTTCGAAAGTAAAGTGATGTTGAACAAAAAGGGGTTTAGTTTTTAAAGGAGTAATGCCGAATGCATATACCATTCAGCTCAGTTCTTTAAGTATCAAACAAGTTTCTTAACACCCCATACCCAACGTTAAATTAACAACGTTATACACATATACACAACGTTTGTCATATGTACACTGCATGAAAAACACAGCCTCAAATTACAAAGCATCAACCATAATTATATAAGTAACCGTTGTATAAAAAAAGAACACTTTAAATAAATGTTTTTTGTGTCATTGTTATATGTATCAAACATTTAGATACATAGGGCAATGATGGTTTGCTAACTGCTAAATACATTTGGCAAGAAAGAATTTGTCATCAAAAGTCGGCAGTGCTACATTCACCGTATTCACGCTCTTTGGTGCTTGTGTATTTGGATATCTTGTGCTGTAAAAGTCTTCTTCTACAGCATACACCGTACATCTCATCCCTTAACTTTTTGTAGCTAATTTTGCATTTCATTTGACTGTCTTGTCTTCTTCATCACATAAAAACTCACCATCCTGTCATCTTATATTACCTTACATTGTGAAACAGTAATCTTGTTGGCACTGAAATGCAAAAAATTAAGTGCTGGGTATTTGTTCGCATTATACTCCATTGTCTCTTACATCATGTCTGTGTGGAAAGCTTCAGTAAATACTTGATAAAAGCAACTGTCTTGTATTGTTTTTCCCTTGATATTCAGTTCTTCCTTCAAAGACTGAGTGTATGCTAATATTTTTTTATGAGTCACACCCTTCATCGCCGGAATAAATGTAGTTGTGTTCGTCATGCGGGGACTTGAGTAATCCTAATACAATGTCAGTGTTCGACAATTTCTGCTCTGTCCGGTGGTAATAGATGATTTGTGTTTCAACAGCAGGAGTTGTTCGTTTCCAAGTACTTGATATAACTAGCCCGCACTTCAGGAGTCACGAAGTTTAATTTGTTTGCTTTGACATTGTCGCTCATCATGGAAGTATCACCTCAAAGGCCTTCTTCAATCATGAGATACATGTTGGCAATAAGACTCACCGATGCTTTGATTTAGTGCAGCAGATACTTTGAAGTAGGATGCTGGATCCAGTTCATAGTGATGCAGAGGCGTTGACCAACAACAATACGCATGATTTCATAAGGTCGCAGTAATCTACAAATGCTAAAATGTATGCCACAGCTGTTGTTTCTGTGCATAAGTCTCGTCGGATAAATACGTTCTTCATCAAGGCGACTATACCCTTAGCTTGTTGTTGATTCATTTCTGTCTATTTCGGTTGTGTCCGTGCATGGCAATGAGTCGATGAAAGGGCGGAACAAGTTGAGAAGACTTTGCTCCCGTCTTTGAAGGGGAGACTCAGGTTCATATAGTACCACCATGCGTCTGATGCTAACTTAGATGCATTGGTAAAATCCGACCGAAGAGTGTCGCCTCTATCCCTGACTATAGATAACCAGCTATATTGCCATTGAGCTTTTTATCAACTGGCAGGCATGCTTGAGCCTGCTCCTACATCTGCTGAACTTGGTCTGCATGTTGCTGATTCAGGACTGATGCATGCTGCTTTACTATTGACCATGACTGCTACTCCACTGTTGTCCATGCTTGTGCATGCTGCACTAGGTTTCTCCACTGCTGCCACATTATGCTCCTCCCTCCATGTTCCTTGTAACAAAACTACCTTTTCCCTCTGCCTAGAACCAGAAATGGCATTTTCTGGCTAATGGTATAGCTCCCTCTTTGCTGCCACTGTAGGTTTCCTTGAAATGTTGCTGTATTTGATGCTGCTTTTATTGTTCCGTGTGGCAAAGCTTTCTTTTTTCGTTGTGATGTCCCAGAAGGCCAGTCTTCTGCTGATAATGTTGCATTTTGTGTGAAATGGTCTCCTTCCATAGGTTTTCAGGCCATATTCATAATTCTATTTTCCGGAAAATCCCATAGAGGCCCATATTGCATTAATTTGTAAGTTCCATACGCTAAATAAAGTCATGATGGGCTTAAATAGAAAAAAGCAAATATAAAAGATTTACAAGGGCTATGATATGAAGTAAACTTTCACATCTTGTGTGAATGATAATATATCAAAACATGGTGCTTTCTAGATCTGAGCTGTAAAAAATCTGTTTTGTGTTTCTCGACACTACGTTTTTTTATAATATATGCACCAGGAGTCAATACTTTGCATTCGTTTCACACGAGTTGTTGATCTTGAAATTTTTTTTTAAATTATAGGTGATCTTTTTTTGTAAAAGTAAGCGCGTTTTTTGTCATATCCATGGCTGTAAGTTGTATTTGGAGAATGAGACCGTAGCGATGCTCTCATAGTTGTATACTTGATAAGTGACAGGTACACCTGTTCAAATGGCATTAGAAAACTGTGTATTTTTATTCTCTTACTTAAGTCACAAGCAGAAACTTTTCTGATATCTAGACTACTCATTCATCTGAACACATGTGATCAATTAGCCGAATGTCAGATTTTGGCATAGTTTTTTAGATCATTCTTAGCATTTTTCATTAATATATAAGACAGATAAGACAACTTCAACAGCATATAACTTCATAAAGACTGGACCGATTTGAACCATTTTTTCACCATAGTATTCAGAAGAATTGTGTCTTTAAATGCAATATAATATATGAAGAACGTTGAAACTATGTTTATAAGGGTTTGGCAAGAACTTGAAACTTTGCTTTGAAGTAAAGAACCAATTCGGGAGAAAGAGAACTGGCGTTATACTATATAGTAAAGATCAAGCTGTGGTGAAGGATCATTTTAAATCTTTATCAGTGCCACGATTTCAGCTGCAAGTGTCAGAAGATCTTAGTCTAAAAGTTATTGAACTGATGGTGAGCTCTGTATACAGTTTCAACAGTATGATAAGCTTACTGAAGGCTACAACTTCATCACACTCGGTGTAGTCATTTAAATGTCGAAGGGATAGCGACAATATTTTTCTTTCTAGCCAATTTAATCTTATGTGAGTTGTTTCAAAGTCAACAAAGGAAGAAAATAATAGAAGAGGTGATAAAATTTTAAAAGAAGCAATTCAAGTGATACCGGTATGATATTACAGGAAAAAAATGAAACCTGTCATGAAAGAAACAAAACAAGTCTGATGCAGCGCAAGTCGATAGAGGCAGAAGAATAAGTCTTGATGGACGTGCATAACAAAAAATTTTCAAATCTGAAAAAAGATCTGTTTTGCTACGAGAAATGCGACCAGATAACATGTAGAATGCTTTGTTATTTGGTGGCCACAAGGACGCCCGTTCAAACATGTTTTCAACAGAACTAAAAAAATATGGGCATACATTCAACGCGAGTGAAGCTTTATATCAATATGAGAAAGCAGTTTTTCATAACCGTCAAAATATGTTTTAGCTATTGTTTCATGTAGAAATGGATATGAAGCGAAACGTATAGCTAAAGTAATTAAGCCATATTCCATATGGCTAACAGTGAAGATAAACAAAATGCGTGACGTTTTGTATGTAAAATTAAAATAATGTGTGTTATTTCGTAAAAACTTAAAAGAATGTGGAGATAAGACCTTGGTTGAAGCAACATCATGTCCTGGAAAGAATGTAATGGTAAAGCTGTTTAAAAAGCTAGCTATGTATGTTTGATCAGAGGGGTTCATTAAAGTATACTTCAAAAGAACTCAAGAAGGAATTAAACATGAAGAACATCAAAGTTTATATTATGAATGGTAGTGCACAACATAATCTTTTAACTGTCTTCTCTTAAGTATTAGAATATTAGTTAAGTTATTTATATTTGTATGTCAATGAAAGTTTTATTATGTGAATGATTGACTAACTTTGCTGAAAGAGTCATACGTACTCTCAAAGGAATGATGTATCAGTATTTTCTACATCGGCAAACATATCAGTACACAGATACGTTACAAGACTACAATTATAATCATAGGCCTCATGGATCTTTACCAAATGCAATATCTCTGGTAGACATTACCAAAAAGATTGAATCTAAAGTGTGGAGACACATGTATATTGATAAATTGAAATTTAAATCAACGAAAAAGCCACAAACTTCAAGTTTAACAATGGTCAGTATGTTCGCATTTCACACATGAAATATGTATTTCAAGGGGATTACGATACAAAATAGACATAGGAAGTATACATTGTCACACATTGTTGTAAAAAGCAAGGGATGCACTTGTATGTCAAAGACTTCTTGGACGAAGATATTGATGATCATTTCTATGAAAAAGAATTACAAGCTGTTACAAAAGACTTCAATCCGTATACAAAAATTTAAAAATTTTTGAAGACACGAAACAGACGAGGGGTAAAAGAATTATTTGAAAAGTGGTTAGGCTGGACAAAGAAATTTAATAGTTGGGTCAAGGAATCTGATATTCAAGCGCTATGAAGCATCCGTTTACATGTCTGATTTCTGGACAAACAGGTAGTGAGAAAACATCTCTTCTGAAAGCGCTCATCGAACTAAACGTCATTCAACCATAAAATTATGTTATGGCTCTATGCTTCGGATCAGCCTTTGTACAAAGACATGACAGAGGGGACATTGCATCAAGGCATTCTACAGGATATTGAAAAGTGTTTCAATCCAAAACAGAATAACTGTCACAATGATGAACGCATGACCAGGTGGTTTAGTTGGAAATAGGCATAAAAATCTCAGCATTATTTTCATCATACACAATCTGTTTCACCAAGGAAAGGAAATGCGTAATATTAGTTTAAATACACATTACATTACTGTCTTTAAGTATCCAAAAGAGAGTAAGCATATCTATGCAATGGCTCGACAAATGTATCCAGAAAAATCTCAGCTTCTCATTAAAGCATATCAAGATGCTACGAGAAAAAACCTCGTGGCTATATAAATGCCAAGATATCTAAACGTATTTAAATGAATCAACCATTGCGTCATTCTTTAGCACTAGCAGTGCAAAACGACGTAAATCCTTATTGAAGAGAGCCACAAAGGATGACTTGATCAGTTTGTTTGAAATATGCTTGAATATATTGCATGGACACTTTATCATTAAAGGCGCATATGTACCAAAAATAAAGCATGTGTATCAAAACACTATTCGACAACTAGCTGATAAGAAAATTTCCCTCAAACGTAAAAAGAAGCTGATCAATCAGAAAGGTGGATTTATGGTAACAATTGCAGAAATTGCGCTTTCAATACTAGCTCAATTGTTCTTAAAAATGAAACATGCATTAAAAATGGTCCTTATTTCTGGATCAGAATGTAGAAAAATATTATCAAGTCAGTCTTCTAGATTTAAATTATGAATGTATATTCGCAAAGGGGTATTTTTTTCAAAATGTAATTTTTCTGTAAAACGTAATGATGAATATTTATGCAACGCGTTTATTTCATAATTGCTAATTATCATCTTTTGTTTTCGTTTTCAGTTTACATTTCACCGATGACCATATCACGTTGACAATGATTCACAGTGCCCAACCCTTCTAATTTTTGGGTATCTTTAGTTTTAACTGTTCTAATTCCCAACCCATCATGTATTTTTTGAGCTTATTTGGCGTTCAAATGTGAAGCCTGGATCTGCATCTCTCTCTCACTGTGAATCATTGTCAACGTGATATGGTCATCGGTGAAATGTTCATCAAACCTCAGGAAAGTCTTCGTTTAATTTTCCATCTGTTTGGGTCAATTGCCAAACGTATTGTAATTGCATGGATCATAGTGAAACCTTTACTGGAACAGTGACAAAAAATCCATACAATTTTAAGCATTTTAATCTTAACTACACGCAACTTTACACACTCCTATCCAAACCGCTCAAGCTTAACATTAATGAAGGAAAATATCTTGACACTTTTCAAACTCTTTACAAATCTTCTGATAAATTGAATGGTGCGAAAAGCTCAATCATAAAACGGGAAGATTGGCCTACATGTTATGCTTTATTTTCTTTCGACTTAACACTTAATCTTGATGGTGATGACCATTAAGTCCTTATCAAGCATGGAAACCTCTCGGCTAGAGATGAATTTTGTCAATGCTTTGCAAAACACAGTCAATGTCATAGTCTATGCTGAATTTGACAACATCATTAAAATAAGCGCGAATCACAGTATTCAGTTAGCAATCATGAACACGAACCAGTTAGATGCCATATTGACGCATGATGTCATGACAAAAACATTATTCCACAGAGTGTTTCCTATGGATCTATGGCCAGCATTACAGCAAAGGGCCTATATCATCAACAAAGACAACCATGATGACCCTGATGAACATTGGGATGCCGCGTATTTTGACAAAGTTTTGGAATATTTGACTTTTATGGACTTACACCTATACCTATTGTTTAGAAAAGTTTTAGAATAATAAGTATGTGTTTAATTCAATACCATTGCAACAGCTCATTTCCCATACTTGTGGTTTTTATTGTGTGTATTATATATTGCATAGAGCTTGAGATTACAGTATGTTTGATATTGTAGATATATTACAAAGCAGTGATGGAGATTTGTCTGTAGACATTATAAGCCATTGTTCTATTAAACTTGTTTAATTTTCGGGTTGTGGTTAAAGTTTTTTTAATTTGTAGTTAAGTTTTAGCATATTTTAGATATATTTATATCATTGTATGTTTGTAAATTATTACTGCTACTTTGCCATACTAATGTCTTACTGGTGTCACATCATTCTAAACCATTACTGAAGTAACTGGAATCACTGGCGTGGTGTTACTTCACCCGTAGACCTCGTAAGTTTCAAGTTCTTGCCAAGCAGCATACACTTGACTCGCATGTTCTGGACTGGATGAAATTGTAGCCTTCGATAAACTCGTCATACTGTTGAAGCTGTATACGCCGTCACGTCAATGACTTTCACCCCAAGATCTTCTGACACTTGAAAATGAAATCCTATCATTGGTAAAGATTGAAGATAATCCTACACCAGGGCTCGATCTTTAGGAGATAGGGTCATGAAAGTTAAACAGTAACACATCTTCAGCTCACCCAGTGATTCAGAGATAGTTGCACTTGATAATGACAAATGATTACTTTTTTTGCTGAATGTCACAGCATTTATGCGCATCAATCTGCTGAAGCACGTGATCCACTGACGTCCTTTGCTTCTTCATGATTTTCCATTCTTTTAATGACAAAAAATTTCCTACTTAGTAGGATATAACCTTCCAGAAGCATGATCTGTGATATATTAATCACTTGTTGTTGGTATTTCACCAGTTTAATATATTTTTCATTGATGGTTATCATAATCTGTAAATCATCTAGACTCATCTTATTCATAGACTTCGCAGTGGCAGGAGCATTAGGCTCAGGTACTAGCTCTGCATTAAGCTTTGGTGTTCCTTTGGCTTTAGTTTTCATAACTTCTGCTTTTGATTCTGCCTTAAGCTCAATTTTTTTTGCTTTTTACCCGGAGGCAGGGTAGCTGCAAGTGAACCCTCCTCTCTTTCCATCTTTCTAAACTGTGGATGCTTTTGAGGCTGTTGCCTTAGCTGTTGCAGTGGCTTCGTCTCAGAATTTGAGGCAGGCATTGTCTCATTCTTTGCTATAGGCATTGTCTTGGACTTTGCTGCATGCATTGTCGTAGGCTTTGCTGTAGACATTGCCGTAGATACTAATTGCTGTTGACTCACGGCAGCCATATTCACTCTTCAACAGTTTTGTACAGAATGATTGCTATGTATGAGGGCGGGCGCCTTTTAATTCCCGTATTCATGAGTTGCACTATGAGTTGTATAATGCCCATGAGCTAACGTGGTGTAACAATCATCCAACACATAGCGTTTATCAAATGGTGATAAACCAACCTTCACAACCTTCTCTGGAAAAATGTGATGTTTATGGCTTCGAAAGATGTTTTCCACGAGATATGACTGCTCTTCCCTAATAAACTGTCCTTGTATTGAGCATGTGTCATGCGTCTCTGACACGCGCGTGTAATTCTCTTAGCAGTACGTTTCTCTTATCCACCATACAGCAAACTGTACATCTTCGGTTGAAATCCTACAAACTCCTAAATAGGTGCTTCTATAGTTTTATATTTCCTTTTTCACAAGACTCCCTCGTGCACAGTGGAATGCAGGAAATGATTTTTTTGGATAAACACGCGTTAAAAAGATGGCTATCCTGTTGCATATCTTTGTAAATGTCTCTGGATGGTGTGTTATAGCACTAACTTTCTGTCACTAAATAGCAGTTTTGTCTCTGGATACTCCTTCTTCATGTAATTGTAGTGATAAATATGCATGAATGTTTTGCTGAGATCCAGTATAGTTAACCCAACCTAAATGGGCTTGTTCATAATCTGATTTGATGCAGTGTACTGATGTCAAATCCTCATTGAAATATGGAATTTGTGAAAAGAAGGCTTAGCCATCACCTTTTTAAAACGTTTCTCATTGTTAATCAATTCTACATAGGTTTGCTTCCTCATATTGTCATGGTTTTGACAAATGTGGCATTGTTCATCAATTTGTAAAAGTTTTTTTCAAATGGTTTTTTTGCCACATTTCTCTCTTCTTTGTGTTGACATTGATGTATTTAGCTAGCCATTTACATTTCCGGAACATAATGGCTCGATGCGCCTTTGTCACTGTCAGTCCAAGAGATACGTACTGCTGCAAATTTTGACAATTTACCACATACTTTTCCTTGTCAATGAGACTGGAAATAACCTTTTCCGTAGGTTTACATTTCAATCCCAACTGCTTTCTCGGGTTCTGACTGCTTTCGGAAAACTCACTGATTCGAACAATTTCATCTCAGCAGCTGCTGGATAGTCACTATGCTGATCATGAATTTCATGAGGGTATAAAATTTACCTCTAAAATATATCCTGTCTCAATATCTTCACTCACTTTCGTGCAGTCCAAAGATTCCGGATCTTCCACCTTTGCAATCCACATTATGGCAAACTGTGAGATATACTCCACCCATAGAGATTGTTGGCGTTAAAGTACATGATGTAGTTTGTTGACTTAGTCACATCATAGTGTGGAATGTAAGGGTTGTTGGCTTTTGCAAACTTGTGTGTAATGACTGAAATACCTCCTCACAGATCTTGCTGCACCATTTGACACATGTCACTACCATCTATCACTTCCAATTGCATCTTGGTGTATTTTAGCATCGAAAGTGTCAAACCTGGTGCTGTATAGTAATGAGCAGGATCCAATTCATACGTGCTGAGACACATATTTCTTAAATTTTCAAAACATCTGCCAACAGCATCTGTTGTCAGGCAGAGGTCACGATACTCTCCAAGGTTGTTGCAGTGAAATGCATTCCAGACCTTTTTGTGTATAAGCATAGTCCGCATCACTAATTCCTTCTTCAGTCAGTTGAGTTTAAAAGTCCTCTTGTGGCGTAAGCTTCGTTTCTGCAGACTTGGAGGGTTCATTAGCATAGTCAAAAGGATATACTCCTTTTCTGAAAAGTAAGTCTTGCTGCTGACTGTCATGCACATGAGCATTCATATTCTGAAACTTATTTCTGCCTTCAGCTGCTAAATTGGCTACTAATTTTTGCAAGGATGTTCCCATGAATTGGAAGGAGTCGATGATTTAAGATTGTTCATGGTAATCGCAATGTACTTTTCCATCGTGTTGAGAATGACTGACAACTTCAAGTGTTTGAATTTCCCTATACTGTCCATAAGAAGAGGACTGTCGTTTCCTCGTAGGTTGTGGAATAGGACAGGAATGACGAATGAATTCCACTTTCCTTCCTGATCCATTCTTAAGCGAAACTGTAGGTTGCATTCACTATGGACTGCTCCACGGTATTTTCCACTGATGTGATCATGATCTTGCACCCGATCCATTTCCATCAGCTCATGATAAGTGTAACAATGAGAAGCTTGAGCAAACTGTTTCTTATCCTCAGCAGTCATTTCGGGTTTTAGGTTGCTGATTCCATTCACAATGTGATCACGTTAATCTAACATATACTGTAGAAATTTGTGGACAGCCTTGTCTCCACGGTAAAGCACAGGATCGCGCTTCTCTTATTCGCTGACGACGACATAGGGAAAACTCTTGGCCTTATGATGTTGATACTTGTAGAGTGTCACAATTCTCTGAACAGCATTCAAAATAAGCATAAAGGTGCCTTTTTCAAATGCATTTGAATCGAATTATTGTATCCTCTGGAAATGCCAAAAGCTGTGTTGCATGCTCCCCACAAACTTCACGATGTTTGTCTAAAGGTCTTGTCAAACAAGTTGGGTACCACAACTTGATTTTGTCAACCAAAAATATTGATGGCAATGTTGTTCTTCTTCTCAAATTTAGGAATTTAATGAACTGGTGTTGGATATGTTATATCTTCCACATTCAGTTTATGTTCAAACGGTTGAGATTTGTATTGTTTATTTACATGGTCATGTATCGGATGTAGATAAGCCAATATAGAACATAGGAAGCACTTGTACTCTGTACTCTTGATGTTGATAACACCCTTAGTATTTTTATCTTCTTTGGCAGCTCAATGTAGCTGGAAGCTTGCAAGGGTTCTAATGTAGTTGTGTGAACTTAAGTCTGGAGAATCTTATCCTACAACTATCCAGCTCCTTGACGTTCATGCTCATCAAACTCGCTAAGCAAATCCTTGAATGCATTTGGCAAATCGTTATCAATATCTAAATCATGGAATGTTCTAAAGGTATGAGTGCTCAGATGAGTGTTATCCACACGTTCTACAAATACTCCCTGTTTATTTGTTATTTTCTTGAATCGAGCTAAAACGACAATGTACCATTTTATTCCAATGTCTAATTTTTCTGTCATATATGTCTTTCTGTCGCATTCCCAGTAGCAAGTCGGATTCACTTTAATGTTCTAACACTTTTTGATGTGCATGTCCACCAAGACTTATTCCTCTATCTTTACCCACTTGCATTACATCCTTCTTTGTATGTTTCTTCTTTTGGTTTCTTTACAGGAGGTTGATCTGACTCATCAGCTAATTTTTATGGTGTTTTGCGTTTGTGATGCAGGAGTATCATCACATGTATGATCTGCATACTGTTCGGTATTGCTGAAGACATCGAAGCAAAGGCGGTAACAATAAGTCCTCTTTTTGCGAAAGGCGATCAGTTTTCTCACATAAATGTCTCTCAAATTCATCTAAGTTTGGCAGTACTGCATGACATCATTCACATTTCACTTCTTCATTTGAGATATTCCTTTTTATATGTTATCACTCCACTGTCGTGATAGTAAATGATGGAAATGACAGAAATTATACTGGCTTGAAATTTTGATCAGTGATGTCATACATGACGTCATCAATAAAAACAGACCGCATAGAAGTCTCGTTACAAAACATAGATCGACGAGAAGTCTGCTTTATAAACAGACTGGAGGGGGAGATCTTAAAATGGACCGGCCAGAAGTTTTATTACTAAAATAGACCGGCCACAAGTCTACTTCCTAAAATAGACTAGGGGGTGCGAAAATGAAAAATATCCACATGGAACTTCTAGACGGTAAGAAATCTCATGGGACTTCTGGGAAATTTTGCCAATTTCTACCTTGCTGCTTTCTTCTAATATCATCCTAAGTAATGGCTGCGATCTACTGGAGGCAGAGGTCTGCATGAGTCTGCTTTAATCTGTCTCTAGTCGCGCCGAGTGATTCTATACCCCGGCGATTTAGAAAGAGTATCCCACCCAGCCAATGGCAAAAATATTCACTCATGAAGAATCTGGACATACGTCATTGCAAATAGGTTATAAAAAGATATGATAGGCAAAAATATTCAAAACACGAAGGAATTGGCGGAGTTTTTTAGCAAAAAAGGGAACAGATTCCGGGTCGCTGGCAGCAGGAAAAGTAGGAGACCTATTTCTATGCTGTGAGGCGCATGGGGCTGTATGTTTTAGGGCCATGTCAAAAAACTCGAAGCTTGTTGGTTAAAAAAATAAATACTAAACAATATATTTACAAATGAAAAAAAGGCGACAACCCCGGAGTTCTCATATAATATAAAAATAACAAACTTGTTTTGATTTTTTATTTCAACGCACTTGTGTAATCTTCTAGAACAGGGTTTCAGAATTATACCACTGACGTTTGCACATATTGACTTTGCGTTGACTTTTTCTTTATAGCATGGGCGTCCAAACATTTTGCAACTGCACTAAAAATGTGGCACGCATTTAATTGCAAATGACAATCAATTGAAAAACATTAAGACTGATATTTGCATGGCGGTATCACTTTTATGACAACCATGACCACAACGCCTTTGCCATCTGAGAACGTCAGTCATCCCTCAGTTTTCCTTCCTTGCACCGAGAGATATATTTCCATTCTCTGGCAAAATCATTCTCAATTAAAAAAAAGACTTGTAAGGCTTTCGTCCTGTTTTCCATGGTAGGAGATAGAATTACATGTAATGGCTTCTTAGAGCAAATTATCCCTTTTGATTTCAGCTCGTTTTGAAACTGGGAACTTTGGATTTTCAAAAAAATACACAAATGTAACTGTCAATTATCTACCCTTTCTTTCGATCCTATATGCTTATTTTTCTCATAAACCGATTGCAGGAGCATGCAACTAATCAACGAAAAGAATAGTAACCAGTGGTGGAAACATATTAAAGTCCTGACCGGCTTAGATAAAAAGAACAAAACATAGTCTTTTCAAGCACTAGCCAACGAACCAACGGATGGTAATACCGCTCTTTTAGCTGAAAATATAAATAACGTCTTTCAAAGTATATCTGACGACCACCCTCCACTTGAACCAGACACTGAGACAAATCAACTGAACGAAACTGTGCCTGACCAGTTTTTGATATCAGTACAAGAAATTGAAAAGCAGCTATGTGAAGCTAAAACAGGTGAAGCTCCAGGCCCAGACCAATTGAAGGATGGACGCTAAGAGACTTTGCAGCACCAATTACAGCAATATTCAATAGCTCAATAAGGGAAGGCTATACACCAGACAAACGGAAAGAAGCAATTGTCATTCCAATACCAAAAAATACCCCTCTAAATCAATAGAGCAAGACTTAAGACCAATATCATTAACGTCCATTGTGGCCAAAGAACTCGAAAGAATTCAAATAAAAATATTTACATCAACTAAAAAAGACATCAATTTGGGAATAAAAAGAGAGTCTCGACGACACACATGCTAGTTGAAATATTACATCAATGGTTCAAAGCATCTGACGAATGGAAAATAGTGAGAATTATATTTCTGGACTACGCCAAAGCATTCGACAGAATAAACCATCACAAACTAATGAATAAAATTTCATCCTCAAATACACAACAGTTTATAGTGAATTGGTTAAAACAATTTCTTACAAGTAGAACCCAAAAAGTAAAGATCGGAAAACACCGCTCAAAACCTGTCCATATGAAAGGATCTGTGCCTCAAGGTAGCTTATGGGAAATGGAAAGCTTTTTGCGAAATAATTAAAGATCTGGCCTCCATGCTGTCTTTGTATAAATATGTTGACGACACAACAGTCTCGGAAATTCTTGATAAAAGCAACGTAGATGAATCTATTCTACAAGAAGAAATCAATAGGATAGTACAATGGACAAAAGAAAACGAACTGAAAATAAATTCAAATAAAACAAAGGAGGTGATCATAGCCTTTGGAAATCAAACACAAGCAAAAAATATTCCGCCGATTACAATAGAAGGAAAACCGATAGAGAGAGTTAACACGGCAAAACTAGTAGGCGTGATTATACAAAACAATTTGGAATGGGACATACTAGAATACGCTATACCAGCATGGAGCACATGTCTAACAGAAGAACAAAGTAAAAACATTGAAGCAATGCAAAAGCAAGCCGTAAAAATAATAAAACCGAATCAACCATGCATTGAAAGCCTGAAGGAACTAAACATTCAAATTCTCGAAGATAGAAGAAAAGACACATGTCGAAGATTCTTCCTGAAGATCCAAGATGATAGTGACAAAATACACTATCTGCTGCCCATTACAAGAAAAAAGCTGTAAGACGAGATATATTGAGAAACTGCCAGTACCACAAGTTAATAGAAATCGTTATAAGAACTCATTCCTTACTGTCTCTTTAATATTCAATTTTAATATTTTATTCAGGTGCTTGTTCAGAAACAAAGAATAAAAAGAGACATATTTTGATTATCTATTAAAATAACACATATAACAAAAAATAGCAGTCGTTTACAAAAAATCTACAAAACTTTCTATAATCAATGTACTGTAGTCTTGTATCCATGTAGAAGTATAATGTAGTTTTGTTTCTATGTAGAAATATGCATGTATCTTTGTCATTTTTCTAGTTTTCGAAAGCAATTCAACTATCTAGTTGCAAGTTTCGACATATATAATATCTATCTATCTATGTATCTATGTATCTATGTATCTATCAATCTATCTATCTATCTATCTATCTATCTATCTATCTATCTATCTATCTATCTATCTATCTATCTATCTGTCTGTCTGTCTGTCTGTCTATCTATCTATCTATCTATCTATCTATCTATCTATCTATCTATCTATCTATCTATGTATCTATCTATCTATCTATCTATCTATCTATCTATCTATCTATCTATCTATCTATCTATCTTATTTCCTGTTTGAGCTGGATTTTTATTGATTTTCGGGAGAATATTCTGTAAATATTACACGGAAGAATTTCTGTTGTGCAAGATCATCACGTGATCTGTCCTTTTATTTCCGAGTCCAGATCAGAGACAACGGTAAAGCTGTTTGTCAGAAGACTCGTAAAAATCCAAAATGGTACGTACCATCTGTGATTTGCCTTACATTTTAACTATTTAGTAGATGTCCCCTAACATTTACATCCTTTTATTTTATCATATATTGCTTTGTGGAGAAAACAAAACGCCTTTACTGCGCAGTTCCATCGAAGGCTCATGTCAGATTCACTAACACCATCTTGAATGTACTTATCGGTCGCATTAACTGCCATAGGCCCAAAGTAATTACATTTATACGCAGCAAAGTGACGTGATTGAAAATGAGTGTTTATGGTTCTTAATACGGAATACGATATTTTGCTGGGTAAAATGAAAACGTGTCACAAGCCAAATGAGACTGTCAACATCCGGTTAGGTCAATATCTTGCGATTGTAAACATATTTGCTCACATGCCTTACTCTTCGAAGTCAGTTATAAGTTAATTTTTATGTGTGTCTTTCATTTGCCTATCACTTAGTCTTGAATGCCGGAACAGTTGAATGTTTGCATTCCTCGTCCGTTTTGTGTTTGTGTGTGTCAGCAGTTTTTCAAAATGTTACTCTTCCAACAAGGAGACAAAGCTGACATCGACATCGTGATTGGCAAAACTGAAAATGTGTGTGTGTGTGATGGCGGTGGTTATAATGGGATTCACAGTTTCGCTTGCGAGGTTTATGCATAACACAGGACAGTATTTTTTTTTGGGGGGGGGGGCGATAAACAAAGAAGTCGATGGAGAAATACATCAAAATCACTTTGAAATAAATACAGCACTCCTTTTGCGTTAGAAACCCATTGTCATAATGACATGGATAGATTTTCACACATTCCAATTAAGTTTTGGCACGTTATAGAGGGGTTTGGTCAACTCATCCCAATGCCAACTCATCCCACTTTTTTCATACCAACGTCTCCCACCCTGAAAGTCAACTCATCCCACCAACCAACTCATCCCAGTACCGAAAATTTTCATCTCCCCTTCTATGTATTCAATTTTATGACATCACAGAAGCCACATTGTCGTGTGTTAGGGGACTGGACGTTCCGAACCTTTTCCTTTCCGCACCTTTTTTTAACCGTTCTGTACCCTTTTTTTTGGACGTTCCGCACCCTGCCAAAAGACGTTCCGCACCCAATTTTCCGAACCGCACCTTTTTTTATTTTCAGCCATTTCTTCGACTTAAATATTGTCCATTTCATTTTCTTTTTTTTTTTCGGTAAAAAATAATTGCACTACGATCAATTGTAAATTATCCGATGAAATTTCAAATTGAGGTCTGTAAGAAAAGAGCAATGTTTGCGTTTCGATGACGATGACTTACCAAGAAAAAACCGCGTCACAGGCTGTCCACCAAGCAATTTTCAATACAAAGTACTGGTGCCTTTTGAAACACCTACCCCCTCTACCTCCTCCATGCAAAAATAAGCTGTAGTCTGTCCCGTTCAGAGAAACCCGTAAAATGTGATCAAGTCTTTTATCACCTGGACTGTTCTTGTTCTTGGTTTTAATAATAGTTTGCTCGCGAAAACCTCACTGGCAAGTAACAGAGTTCATTGGAACAAGCAGAAAATATTCCATAAGGATGGCAAAGTTCGGGTAGTCCGTGCGATATGCTGTCAGGAGCTTCCGTGAAACATCTGTCAGATTTTGCTGTGGTGTTGTGCGCGCAAAAACTTTAAATCCCTTTAAATTCTTTATACACTCAAAAACAGATGAAGAGCTAATTTTTGTTGAAAAATTTTCACATATAATTTTTTCTATATTGTGACGCGGTGGTCTGCAAAACATCGCGTCACTGTGACGCAGTTGGTTTTGGGAAGCCGCGTCACAAGCCCCAAAAAGTGCTAAAATCCGCGTAAAAACGCCGTCATCGCGAACGCTGAATAATATCAAGTCCTTCAGTAGATTAAAATTGCAATCAATGCTGAAAAATGAGCTGATCACACGTTCGCCTCAATATCGCAAACTTTGCTGGTTTCTTCACTACTCAATTTGAAAATTTATCGGATAATTTACAGCTGATCATGCTGCAAATCTGTTGTCCCGAAAAAAAAACAAGGTTGAAAATGAAATATAAACAATACAACTTAAAGGAAAGGCTGAAAATAAGAAAGGGTGCGGTTCGGCCAAATAGGGTGCGGAACGTCTTTTTGCAAGGTGCGGAACGTCCAATAAAAAGGTGCGGAAAGGAAGGGTACGGAAAGGAAGAGGTACGGAACGTCCAGGAACCGTGTGTTATGTAGTAAATTGCAATTACACTCATATCTCGGGTACATAATAATAATGAGTATTGAGATTTTGAACGATAGATGAGACGGGGGGGGGGAATGCTTTGAAATATGAATTGCACTTGAGCTTACCAATTCAACCGGACACCAAAAACAATGATTGAGACAGAGACAATGCTTTGAAAAATAATTGCACTTGAGCTTAGCCATTCAACCGGACACCAAAATATACCTTTTCATGTTTTGAATTGCATGAGCCATGTTGCCTTGTGGCAAATTGCAATTGGGATGCAAGTACCAAAATATGTGATCTGCTGTTTTAGGTTTTGAATTGCATAAAATCACAGAAACCATGCTTGTCCTTGTGGCATTGTGACAAATTCCAATTGCAATCAGAACGGTAGTGATGTAACTGGACCCGGAGTAGGATTAACGCAATTTGATTAGCCGATATTTTTTGTAGTTGTGATTTACCCGAGTATATCGTGTTGAGTAAGCTTTGACAGATGTTTGCTATTGGCTATTCTTAATACACCCATATTCCTTGAGAAGTTGTTATTCTGAAAAGGATTGTGGTGTGTTAAAAGTGATAAAGATTATCATGCGAAAGGCTGAGATTATTTAATAAAGTTTTGTTTCAACTAAAACATTTCTAGTATTATCATTTCCGAAGAATGAAAACTTAAAAAAAATAATGTGGGATGAGTTGACTTTCAAGGTGGGATGAGTTGGTATGTAAAGTGGGATGAGTTGACTTTCAGGGTGGGATGAGTTGGCATAGGGATGAGTTGACCCAAGACCGTTATAGATACGCCTTTGCAGAGAAAAATAACTTTTACTGTATTTTTTTTTTTTCATCTTTTTTTTCCTGCTGGAATCCTGCGAGTTTCTTCTACTGAGCATCCGCATTCAGAACCGTGAACTGGCTTATTTCAGGTTTATTAACAAACTAGAAGCCACGCAATTCATTGTGACATTTTTATTATAAATCCTGATAATCTTCTGCAGCTAATAGACCATGTAAATAATTTAACCAGTAACGATGTGCTGTTCAGTTTGAATGTTCTTTGACTGGTGCGTTTTTAGTCTTATTATTTTGAACTCAAATGTGGTTGGAATGTTCCTTTGGTAGGGTGGCCACAGGTCAGTGAAATGTGAAAAATCAAATAAAAAAATTCAGTCAGGAAAAGTCGAGAAAAACTAAAATTCTTGAAAAATGAATTGTTGTTTTTTTTTTTAACTTCCGCCAAAACAGCCATTTATCGTGGTGAAATCATTAGGGCTATAAATGATTGTGCGTAATTGACTCAGTGAATAAAATGTACCCTTCTATATCAACACATAGAAAAAAGCATAAAATGGTCTATTTGTTTATGATATATTTAGTATTCACAAATATCGAAGAAGTTGATCGTGGTGATGAACTGTCTGAACTGTCTTATTTCTTTTGCTCCTGAAACAGTCAAGATGCTTCGTTCGATTCATACTGATTCTGAAAGTTTGTCTCAAATATCTTTATTTGGACAGCTTTCAGATGATCACTGCAACCCTATATTTCTGTGCATCCAACTCATTTTAATGCTGAAGCAATATTTAAGGTGTTGCCTAAATTAAATAATCATGGTAAAAAGGACAATTTTTCAGGAGGCAACGTAATTGTTTTGTCCATTAGGGCTGATTACAGGGGGGGGGGGGGGGGGGGGCGGCTCTGAATATTCAATTTTTTACATTTTCTATAGTGGTTTATTAGGCCACAACCCTTCGGATTGGGGCCTATAGGTTTGGGATGTCCGTCCGTCTGTCCGTCATCGCTTTATACCCCTATGAATTTGGGGGGCGGTTGGGGCCTGCTTGTGTTTCACCAATACTTACTTGTTGAAAGAAGCGTTAAATCTTCTTTTGAATCTAGATTCACTATACAACATACAGCAGTCCAAAAAAAAAAAAACCGCCGGCGTGTTAAGAGGCAGTGGGAGCCGGACCACTGAAAATAGCAATTCGTTTCCTTTTTTTTCATAGTTGTGTGCCTTTTAACAGCCTTGTTGTTCGCTGTAAAATACCTGAAAGATTCCGTTGCTATCCGCCGGGAACCGGACGGATATAGTTTTCATTCTGTCCGTCTGTGCAATTTCAGTCTCACGCGCCTACAGCCCGCATTAGTGGGTGGATTGATTTGAGATTTTACCCAGGGGTGCTCCTAAGCATCCCGCAGTGCAGTGACCAGGATTCGACGGGATCGGAGCAAAATTGCCAAAATGGCAAAACTTTAAAAAATTGCAGAAACTGAATAAGGACTTTGCATAACACACATCAGTCTCACGCGCCTACAGCCCGCATTAGTGGGTGGATTGATTTAAGATTTTACCCATGGCTGCTCCTAAGCATCCCGCAGTGCAGTGACCAGGATTCGACCGGATCCGAGCAAAATTGTCAAAATGACAAAACTTAAAAAAAATGGAAGAAATGAATTAGGAATGAGCATAACACATATCGGTCTCACGCGCCTACAGGCCGCATTAGTGAGTGGATTGATTGAAGATTTTACCCATGGCTGCTCCTAAGCATCCCGCAGTGCAGTGACCAGGATTCGACCGGATCCGAGCAAAATCTTCTGCCAACCTCGTTTGAAGCAACAATGCCATCTGGTCGATGTATCGATATTATCTTCACACCAAATCAACCATGTACCACTGGCTCTACAAACCTCTACTTCACTGACCACAAGGCTGTATGGTGTTCTTTGGAACTGTTGTTCACAGGAACATCATAATCAGGTATACAATTTGCGCGAACCCGGCGGATTCATGCTTCTCGAGCATCTAGTATTTTTTGGTGTGAAGTGCTATTTTGACGTTGTACATTTGCAGGTGAACTTCACTGTAGATGAGATCCGTGAGATTATGGACAAAAAGCGGAATATCCGCAATATGTCCGTAATTGCCCACGTTGATCACGGGAAATCAACATTGACCGATTCTCTTGTTAGCAAAGCGGGTATCATTGCTTCTGCAAGGGCCGGTGAAACCCGATTCACAGATACAAGGAAAGACGAACAGGAGCGATGTATCACCATTAAGTCAACGTAAGATATTTTTCTGTCCGTCAGTGCCTTATGTTTTCCTTGTGAACACGATTCCAAGAAAGTCCTGTGAATGGATTTTGCCGACATATGAGAATGAACCCTCAGGGTGATAAGATTTGTGTGAGCTTGAGTCATCATTCAAGTTCACGACTGGGTTTTGAATATCTATTTCTGACGCTTCCGTTGAGGGGGATGGGGGGGGGGGGGAGCAGATCTATATTTGTCCGTCGGTAAAATTTATCAGACTGTGGGGCTGTCAAGTGAGCTCTTCAGTGTGTTTCCTTGAGACGTGGAACTTCACACAATATTGATACATTGTACATAAACGTGCAGCGTTGCATTATTTCTGAACCAGGGATTTGGTGATGTAGTGACTAATATCTGTCTATCTCGACGCCGATGTCTCCCCATGCCAAACGTTTTTCTGTTTCTTGGGTGGGTTCCAAACTAGCGTCTTCATGTGCAAGAGGACGCCTTTATTTTACACCAGAGGCGTTCCTAAGGTCAGTCGTAGGCAATGGGTCAAATTCAAGTTGAATAGCAGTAGGTCTGATAAGTGGTGATCTGTAAGGCTCTCGCGCCAGTCGCTTCGGTCTTTTTTCATTTTGATGGAAAGGAGTGGTATATAAGCACCTGGCTATTACTTCTATTTCTTTGGCTTTTCGAGAAAAATGGCCGAAACACGTGACTGTTACTTTTTTTTTTTGGGGGGGGGGGGGGGTTCGCCCAAAATTGGCGGATATATTGGCGATAAACAATTTTTCTATTAAAATCTTGTCTGACGCCGCCCATTATGTGTTGAAATTTGGGTTACAGGTTATACTTATATGTCGTAAGTTTTGACACCAGCATATCGTGAACATTGTTCATGGACAGTCTTGTTATAAATATATATTACTCAGTTGCAATGCGTATACATCAGTTTGAAAATATATCCACTTAGGATTGCACAGGAAATGGTGTGTAAAATGTAGCATGCATGTCAATGAAAATTTGATATTAAGGTATAATGGCTATATGATTATAAATATCCAGGATGATATTTTATAGACTGGAAAACATAGTATTTTTTAAAATAAAAACCTAACCTCAGCAAAAAAAAGAAGAAGAAAACCGCGGAAAACTGTTAAAACCCGGGGGGGGGGGGGGGGGGGGCTAAAAGAGCAAAAAAAAAAAAGGTTGGAAAGACAAGATTACCACTACCGCTAGCAAATACTCTGAGATCTGATTTTTAACCCGAGCATATGTTTTCATGTTTTCAGCGCTATTTCGCTGTACTATGCATTGGAGGAGAAGGACATGAAATTCATCACGCAGAAGGACGGTTACGAAGAAGGCGAGAAGGCGTTCTTGATAAATTTGATCGACTCGCCGGGCCACGTCGACTTCTCCTCTGAAGTGACGGCTGCCCTACGTGTAACTGATGGAGCCCTTGTAGTGGTTGACTGCGTCTCAGGTATAGCTCGTACTTACTATTGTCGAAAATTCCGGGTGGCCGTGAGTCAGAAAAATTGAAGTCAGAAATCATATTTTGAATCGACCACAGACGTCAGGATGAACACTGTAATCTGGTTTTGTAACCACCCCGAAATTAGCGTATTAGCTGTCATTGAGGCAGTGATGATATTGGGGTGCGCTATGAGTGTAAAAATGTTCTCAGGCGCACTGTGTTGAAACATGTACCCACAAAATTTTTGTTACGGGCGCTAAATTCTTAGTGGAGCACGTTCGACCTAATACTGCAACCATATCACACTCAAATTAATGATAGTTAATCGGAAAACTATTTTGTCCACTTTAAATATTCACTAAAACGGTTCATGCATACATTGAAGTACCGCGCCCTTGGGCTCAAAATTAAGGCTAGGAACAGCACTGCTGTGGTTCTCTGGGCAATATCTGAAAATATGTCGCGAGTCCCACTGCAAACGTGATATACGTAAACAGTTACGGAAACTGTTCGTTTTAAGATTTGGTTATGAAATAAGTACGGTGCGATGCTATTTTTTGTTTTTCATCAGGCGTGTGCGTGCAGACCGAAACAGTGTTGCGTCAGGCTATTGCGGAGCGTATCAAGCCTATTTTGTTCATGAACAAGATGGACTTGGCACTATTGACGCTTCAGCTTGGGCAGGAAGACTTGTACCAGAACCTGCAGCGTATAGTAGAGAGCATCAATGTCATTATCGCCACTTATGGTGAAGATGGCGGCCCCATGGGCGAGGTGATGGTGTACCCAGAAAGAGGTACCGTCGGTTTCGGCTCTGGCTTGCACGGATGGGGCTTCTCCCTGAAGCAGTTTTCCGAGACCTACGCGAAGAAGTTCAAAATGGATGAGAAAAAAATCATGAAGCGGCTGTGGGGAGACCAGTTTTTCAACCCAGACGAGAAAAAATGGAAAAAAGACGCAAAACCGGGTTACATACGGGGTTTCCTTATGTACATACTTGACCCGATATATAAGGTAAGTATATATATATTTCTGAAAAATAATCCGAAGGGTTAAGCTACCGTGGTTCCTAGTCAACTCGTACCTTTGCCAAGTCGTACACTGGCGAAGTCAAGTCGTACCGTGTTTTGTACCAACTCGTACCTCATTTTATTTATGTTAATATTGTTGCGTAACTTAAATCATTAGTTTATATTAACAAGCATATAAAGAATACCAAAGAAACAAGAAGAAACGTTTATATTTTGTTGTACCTCCTTCAATGTTAAACATTGCAGTTTGGAATTCCTCCTGGGAAATTGCCGGATCCACATTTTCTATGCTGGTAATACTCACACTTTTTATCATTAAAATGAGTATCCAGCAGGGGACGATTTGACTTTCGCAGGAGTACGGCTTGACCAAAAAAATAGTGTGCGACTTGACCAAAGTGGTACAACTAGCTTAAACACAATTTTCTGTTAGTATGCCATCCACTCATAAGAATGCACTTGAATAATTATTATCGATAATGAGGGCAATCTGTCGGGAAGCCATTATGGTTATGGGTGCAGTCCGTCTTGAGGCAATGTGGAAAACGTGGGGCAATACAGGCATGTAAACAAAACCGTTAAAAACCTTTATTTTTATGCCAAACCTTTATTTTCAAAAAAAAAAAAAAAAAAAAAGAAAGAAAGAAAAAGACCTTTAAAACCTTTATTTTGGTCGATGTTCAAAAACTCCTTATCAGCTTTTCTTTATTTGTTGTCAGAAAATTTCCGATAGCTAAATTCATGCAGGCATGTAACATCTGTCAGGTGAATTTGAAAATATATGGCGAGTAATGTTTTTTGACGCCATGTGATATTCTTATTCCCTGTCCCCACTGATTTCCACATGTTATACATAAATGTTTTGAAAAATATGTTCACTGATAATTTGACTTGAAACCTTTAACACACCTTTTTTTTATTAGAAAAACCTTTAAAAAAAATTTATTTTCAACATTAAAACCTTGGGAAAAAAACCTTTTTTAGTTCCCCCCCTCCCCCGCCGCCGCGTAGCGCGAAGAGGGGGACTACAGGATTCGGGTCCGTCCGTCCGTCGGTACTTACTTTTGTTGGCGCTGTATCTCCGTAACCACTGAACCGATTCAGTTGTCCTCTTGCACGTGCAAAGATATATAGTGGAGCTGCACAACGAGGGGTTATGTTAAGATTTTTGCAAAATTGCAAAAACGGGAAAACTTTGAAAATTCAACACACTTGACCTAAACAGTGGGTGTTGGCGCCATGTTTCCGTAACCATTGAAGCGAATCAGTTGTTCTCTTTTACATGCAAAGACTAGGTAGTGGAGCCGTGCAACGAGGGGTTATTTTGAAAATTTTGAAAAAAAAATCGGAAAACTTTGAAACTTCAACACAATTGACTTATTCAATGGGTGTTTGTCGGCGCCATGTCTCCGTAACCATTGAAGCGATTAAATTGTTCTCTTGCACCTGCAAAGACTATATAGTGGAGCTGTGCAGCAAGGGTTATTTTGAGATTTCACAAAAGTTGGGAAAATGGGAAAACTTTGAAAATACAGCACAATGGGTGTTTGTCGGGGCCATATTTCCGTAACCATTGTTCTCTTGCACATAGAAAGATTATATAGTGGATCTGTGCAACGAGGGATTATTTTGAGATTTTCGTAAAAAAATTGAGAAAATGGAAAGACCGTTAAAATTTCGCCATATTGATTTTACAATGGCTGCTTGAGGGCGCCATGTAGCCGTAACTGTTCAAGCTGCTCAATTGTTGGTTGAAATCCTCTCATTGCACGCCTGTGGGGGACTCAGTCAGTTTTACTGACATACTTGTTTTTGTTGAGAACCGTTTACATGCCTGAGCAATATTGTTTTGAGGGCAGTTTGTCTAGAAACCGTTCAGATGAGTTAGACTTGCATGAATTTGCTGCATAAATTCTTTTATGATCACTGCTACCATAGTGCTGTATTGAGCGATTTTTCTTCAGATATTCGACCACTGCATGAAGAAGACGAAAGAGGAAGCTTTGAGCCTTGTGGACCAGCTGGGCATTAAACTGACCAGCGAAGACAGAGAACTCAACGAGAAGCAGCTTCTGAAGGTAATGGATCTATTTGGCGCCAGAACAGAGACGAGCTGTTTTTTTCTTCCTGGGCGCGCATTTTTTTTTTAAAAGTGTGCCCTTGCATTCAGGTGAACCAGGGTATTGGTTTTGCCGGCTGCCAAAAAATGTGTCCCAGGGACTTTGTCGAAAATCCAAATATCTTAGGCCGTCAGCATCTGAATACGATGTCTTTTGTGCGATAGATCTCAAAGACGGAGAGATTCCATTTAAACCTTGTATAAAAAAAGAATATATGGTGTAGTTGTGCACCTGGGTATAGGTTTCACCGGCCCCCGAAAATGTCTCCTAGGGACTTTGTCGAAATCCTGGAATTGCACGCTTGTCATACGCAGAAAAACAAAATCTCTTATTTGCAGTGAAAAGAAAAATGAATTTTGGAGAATGATACGTTTGATCGGAGAAACTTAAAAAAAAAAACTTAAAAAATAAATTTGTTATTTATTTTTTTTAATAAAACTAAAGTGATTGAAAGTATGACATAAACCTGTGTGCTGATGTTGTGTGTGCACTGACTGCTCTGGTTTGTTTCTTGTTGAACGTTTGCGTAAATGACTAACATGCTAAGCATTTCTGTCTAAATGCAATATTCTTTTAGGTGACTTGATGCTAATGTATTAATGATTTCCGTAACTATAATTTTTGCTTGAAGGGCGATATTTTTTGGTCTTTGCTTACTCTAGGTACAAGTCACAATATACTAAAAGGGTAGTTTGTTTGGTTTTCGCGTCCCGTACAAAAGTATATTTTTCCAAAAAAAAAAAAAAAAAAAAAAAAAGAAAGAAAGCTTCTAATTTGCAAAGGGAACTGTACTCTAGGTCTGATAAACAGGTTTAGGGGGTTGCTGACGTGTTTACAGGTTGTCATGAGGAAGTGGCTGCCAGCTGGAGACGCCCTTCTTCAGATGATAACCATTCACTTGCCATCTCCAGTCACAGCCCAGAGGTACAGGACGGAGTTGCTGTACGAAGGTCCCGGCGACGACGAGGCTGCAGAAGGTATGTGCTTTCTTCAGTGTTTTCCTGTACCGCGGAACAAATTTTCGTGGAACCCATGCCTAATAAATAGATTCTTCCAATTTTCTCTGGATTTTTAGGAATCAGACGTTCGTAACACAGCTGAACATGGTATTTATCTCCCTATGGCGGAGGAATGTAGTTGCCACCCTTACCGTGTGTCAGTAGGCCCCATCGAAAACCGACCCACACCACCGAAACTATAGATGGGATTGTTTAGAAATTTTACACACGAATAGAACACAGTAAAAGGTGTTTTATTCATATTCATGAAATAACGTCAGAATGACAATTTTTTTCGATTATTCGAACTTAGTGTATTTTCAATTGCGTGTCCAGGCTGGGTTTCTAACACTATTAATCGGATTGTTTTAAAATTTCACAGGAATAGAACATACGTATTGATGGTGAGCAACTTTTGTTCGGATTCCTGACAAATGGTCAAAATGATCTTTGAAAAGGGTTTGGTCAACTTTGGTCAAAGTTTAGCTTCAGTTATAACTCTAGATCTGTTTATGGATAAACAAGTGTAAAAGATTTGTTGTTATACATGTATGTGTGTATGTAAACAATTTTTCAAAATGATGCTCTTGCGAAATTTCTGGTCCGATTGTTGTGAAATTTGGCAGGGATGCTCGCAGGATAATCCTCCACAAAGGTTCTATTTTTTTTTTTTCGATTTGGCCGGAAGTAGCCAAAATATTGGCAAAATTTGTGACGACAAAAAATGCTACTCTTCCTACAAGTCCTGGCCGATTGTGTTGAAGGTTGACAGGAATGTTCCCGTCAAATAAGAAGTCCGGAGCAAATAAGAACTCGGATATTTTCTGGTAGGCTTTTCCGGAATAAACTGCCGATAAATCGAATGCCACAAAAATTGAATCTTTTTCATTATTTCATCAATTTATGCTGCAGACTATGTAAATAAGTTATTGTCTTGACTTATAAATAGAAAAGTATGAAAAAAGATTAAATAACAAATAAATTCTTTAAAGAAGGTATTTCAATATTGAACGACCGACATTTAATAAACAGATGTAAATTCAGTTTTTTAATATTTTTATTTTCCTTTCGCCAAAAGACAAAAATTCATATTTTTCAGCTTATTTTCACCCCTTGAGATAAGAAAAATGAAGCATTATTCACTTCTGTGACATTCTATTCCGGAATAGCGTACAAAAGAAAAAAAAAACCGGTTTCTTACCTGCTTCAGAATTCTTATTTTAAATAATACAATGTTCCTATTTTTGTGGATTGGCAGGTATGAAGAGTTGCAATGCATCTGGGCCGTTGATGATGTACGTGTCGAAAATGGTACCGACTTCTGACAAAGGCCGCTTCTTTGCGTTTGGACGCGTGTTTTCGGGCAAAGTGGCTACGGGTTTGAAAGTGAGAATCATGGGTCCCAATTACACACCAGGCAAGAAAGAAGATCTGTTCCTGAAAAGCATTCAGAGAACCATCCTCATGATGGGTCGCTACACGGAGCCCATTGAGGATGTACCGTGCGGCAACATCTGCGGTCTCGTCGGCGTCGATCAGTTCCTGGTCAAGACCGGAACCATCACGACGTGTGACGGAGCGCACAATATGAAGATGATGAAGTTCAGCGTCAGCCCAGTCGTGCGCGTGGCCGTCGAGTGCAAGGCCCCCTCTGACTTGCCCAAGCTCGTGGAAGGTCTGAAGCGTCTGTCAAAATCGGATCCTATGGTGCAGGTATTACCTTTGACTGCTTCAAAAATTGCTAGTACATGTTAGTGGAGTGGATTTGGTCTATGTTTTTCTTTCAATGAATGGTTGAATTTGTGAAATATTTTGTAAAGTTATTCATGAATTTATATCAGGTCAGCATCGAAGAAACTGGTGAGCATATTGTGGCTGGCGCCGGGGAGCTGCATTTGGAGATCTGCTTGAAAGATCTGGAAGAAGATCACGCCTGCATCCCATTGAAGGTGTCTGAGCCGGTCGTGTCCTATCGTGAAACGGTCACCGAGATGTCGGACAGGACGTGCTTGTCGAAATCGCCCAACAAGCATAACCGTCTCTACATGAAGGCGGAGCCTATGCCCGATGGACTGCCTGAAGACATTGAAGCCGTAAGTGTAGCCCATTAGTTGAAGACAAAGATCGTAAGCGCTTTTTTTTCTTGAATAAACATTTGCGAAGTTAGTACTTGAAGCACCATTTGGTTTGTCGGGTGCTTAAAGATGTAGTGTCAATTTCTCAAGTCGTTTGGCGTTACTGACGGAAAGTAACTTGTCCGCAAGAATTTGAATAGTGGAGTATTTTCTACAGGGACGTATCTACGCGCGTCAAGAGATGAAGGAGCGCGCTCGGTTGTTGGCGGAAAAGTACGAGTACGACGTGACGGAGGCGCGTAAGATCTGGTGCTTCGGGCCTGAGGGTACTGGTGCCAACATTGTTGTGGACTGCACGAAGGGCGTACAGTACCTTAACGAGATCAAGGACAGCGTCGTGGCCGGCTTCCAGTGGGCATCAAAAGAGGTGAGGCTTTTTAGTTGTGATTCAAATCTTGTTAAAACGAAAAGACTTGTCGAACGGCCGGGACACAGACAAAGAGCATAATCTGTCTGTACCGACCACCTTCAGGCCCAGTTAAATATGGTTTAATGTTTAAAAAAAGCGTTTAAATTATGTGATACTTTTCAGTGTTTGAACAGTTTCTGGTATGCAAGTCGATCGCCGAAGGCGCGAGCCCAAAGATACATTTTTCCTGTGCAATACATAGTCCCGTTGATAAAAATTGACTAATTGCAATCCGTTATTATATAACAATTGGTCAGTTGATTTGCAATTGCAGTTGTCGATGCCTAGTGCTTTATGTGTTTTCTTCTCTCTTTCCTTTTTTCCCACCCAGTCTTAATCCCAAGCAGGAGTGAAGTTGTATTTTTTGTTACTGCCAGTTGGTAGGCTTGGCACCTGGGCACCGTCACTTGACGGTCTTGTAACTATCCTCAGTAGCATTTATATCAAGTGAACTGTGCACTGTGTAGGGCGTTTTGTCAGAAGAGAATATGCGTGGCGTACGCTTCAACATCTATGACGTCACCTTGCACGCTGACGCCATCCACAGAGGAGGCGGTCAGATCATCCCCACGGCGAGGAGAGTATTGTACGCTTGCCAGTTGACAGCCAAACCCACGCTTATGGAGCCTGTCTACCAAGTGGAAATCCAGGTAGTTTACAATTGCTAGAAGTCCCGATAGGTGCCATACGAGATACGGCTTCTCTGTTCTGTATGACTTTGTATTTTTGTGTACTGGCCAGTAAAATAACTAAATGGCCAGTACACAACATGCGACTTTTACATTCTATTCGAGTTGACAAACATGAGTTTAGCCATCTATATTGCAAAGATTTTTTTTTTTGCAACTTTTTTTGGACAGTATATTCAAGAATCGGATGTCGCATAAAATTTGCACTTCACACCATAAATACCGTATGAAAGTGTGACAAGGCGACAATGACCAGTTTCACTTATTACTGTGTTCTTTTTCCTTCATTGGATAAAACCTTTACTTTCAGTGCCCCGAGGCTGCTGTAGGAGGCATCTATGGTGTCTTAAACAGGAAGCGTGGACACGTGTTTGAGGAAACACAAGTTCCAGGCACACCAATGTTCATGGTCAAGGCCTATTTACCTGTGAACGAATCATTCGGTAAGGTTTTACATTTTGTTAGCCCCCAATCGGGACTGTCTGTCCGCCTGTCATCGCCGGTTGTTACTCCCACCTTGGTATTCCGTTTCCTGTGATATTTCATGGGTAACCTATAAGGTTGACGGGGTGCACATTATCGTTATCTTGACCTTGACTTAATCTCAGGCTCACAGTGATCGCCATTTTGAACAAAAAAGAAGGTGGTCAGTCGTCATCTTCGCTTTTCATCGGCAAAATGGTCTCCATCCGCCATCGTGAAAATTTCCCACAATTCTTTGAAACACGAGACCTCGTAAACACCTTTGTTTAGAAGCCCTTCTACCCTCCGTAATCCGAATTGCCGTTTGGTTGGGGGCTATTCTGTCTGCGATGGCATTTATGTAAGAGGAGGAATTAAAGTAAAGGTGAATTAGTATGGAAAATCATTAGCATCGCATTTTGGATTTGTCGAAATGAAACGTGTGAACCAAGAAAACTTAATAAATTGAAAGATCCAAGTTTTTAAGGTTTTAAGGGGAAAGATTCAGCTTTCTACACACAGAAATAGGAATTAAATGAAAATATCCAAATCGGTTAGACATATATATATTGCCCAAAGAAGGTTAAGCCCCCCCCCCCCCCCCCCCTCATCTCCACCATAGACATATGCAGTAAAGCATAATTTTTAAACTTATGATTTTCATTGAAATACAAATTGTAATGCAATATTGAGTGTAGACTCTTACACTGCAAGGTGTGAAGTCTATTCTTGATTGGTTTCGGCACAAACGTGCTAATTTCAAGAAATCACAGAGCTCATTCATAGCATGGCTCGCCTCCTGAACGAAGTCATTACAGCCGTTAGTGGTCCCACTAGATATTGAACCATGCTTCCCAATCTCTACCACATTAGTGGACTCCAAGGAGGCTAAACAAAGAATTAGCAATGCCTGCTCTGTCTTATCTATATGCCTTTTACTTTCTGTGTTCGAAAACCCTTAATGCTAAAGTCCATACATAAAATCAGGGAGGGGGGGGGGGGGGGGGGCCGCTCAACTTTTTTTGGACGGTATATTTGCAGTGACGTACTCGAAACCGGAGTTACACAGTACCCCGTTGGCGGGATTTAATTGGACAAAGTTGGAAAGTGGTAAAATTCATTGCAGCTTTTGTGTTTGATAAAACCTGATTGTGGTTGACGTGGATATGTGCTTGCAGGGTTCACGGCCGAGTTGAGATCAGCTACTGGTGGACAAGCTTTTCCGCAGTGCGTGTTTGATCACTGGCAGATATACCAAGGCGACGCGACCGACCCCACCACCAAGCCTGGGGAGATCGTCAAAAACATCCGACTCCGAAAAGGACTCAAGGAAGTCATTCCTCCGCTTGATAACTTCTTTGACAAATTATAAGACTCGATGCGTCCTTAGGAAATGCAGATTCTGCGGATAAAATGTCATGGTTCTTCATTACTTTCTTCCTAAATCTGGCTGTCATGAAAACACCAATAATTAAAGAACATTTTATGAATTCCCTGCCACTTGCGCATTAAGTGAATTAGTTAAGCGGTTATTTGAGTGCTTATATGTGTGAAATTACGTGCTGCTACATTGTTAAGTGCATCTAAAAGAGAAGTAAAAATAAATTTATGGACAGTTTATCAGTATAATACACATTGAGTCATCGCGATATGGAAAAAGGCAAAGTCTGACATTATTGACGAAAAATGCTTGTATCCTCTAAATGTTTTTTCTCCTGTGATAAAGAAAGTACTTAAGAAATTATATAACAGACGTTCTGATGTCGATAGAGATGTCACAATTATGAGTTAAAAGTGCTTATGGTGTTTCCTCATGCTCTAATGCATCTCTTTTCTGTTGTACAGGCGAAAGGTGACTTAAGTTATTGTAAATTCTGTTCCACGGCCCCAAAACGTCAAAATAAAAAATAAAGGTTGAAACCGTGGAATTGCTTTTTTCATTTTCTTGTTTCAGTCCTGTTGGTGATGGATGGAACATTTTTGGTTTTGTGTGTTCCGTGTCTGTTGAATAAAATGTGCGCAATTTATCTAGTAAGAAAAGAGTCGGGTCGACTTCTCACTTAATGGCTGAATTTTTAGACCCCAACCGGGCGAGCCCGGGGGGTCAATAGAATTGCCCTCCGTCCGCCCGTCTGTCGTCCGTGTGCCACACTTTAGATGCTGTTTTGTTTCCACGCAAGTTCTCCGAAACCACTTATCCTAGGCATGTGCTACCTTGCGCAGTGAAAATATATATATATATATTGAAGTTGTGCAGCGTCGTGTTATTTTTCAAATCGGCTAAAAATTGCCAAAATGACGTCAAAAATTGTGTGATCTCTTGATAACAGCAATATAAAGACTTGAGTGCATTCCACCGGAGATCTCCGAAACTATTAATCCTAGGCATATGCTACCTTGCACAGTGAAAATATATATATTGAAGTCGTGCTATTTTTGAAATAGGCCAAAAATTGCCCAAATGGCGACTTGTCAAAAATTGTGATCTCTGAGATGCTGCAATGTACGACTTGGGGTGCTTTCCACGCGCTCCCTGAAACTATTTATCCTGGGCATATGCTACCTTGCACAGTGAAGTTTTGCAACGTCGTATTTCAAATTGGTCAAAAATTGCTAAAAGGCGACTTGTTGTGTCCGGCTGGAATCTGTGCTTTCGACAATGGCTTGTTTTTTGTACAATCTTAACTATATCCAGGAAAATGGTCTTACTGTCTTGAAATGTCAAGTGACAGTAGTCAGCGCTACTGCTTATCTGGCTATTACGTTTTAGACCAGCCGACTATGTCGTGGCTGGTCATCCCATCAATAGAGGGGCATCCGTCGTCTGTATGTGCGTGTGTAAACTTTTACTTAAAATGCTTCTTCAGTTTTGATCGGATTCCTCTCAAATTTTACACGAATGTTCTCTAGGTAGGCCTCTCCATTTTTTGGGCGATCCTCCAAAAATTGGGTAAATGGGAGCCATTTGAAAATTTTCGGTTGCCAATTTTCAAAATGCTTCTTCCACAATTTGGATCAGATTTTCTCCAAATTTTGTACGAATATTCTTTCTGGATCTTTGAAAAGGTACTCATTTTGGCGATCCGCCAAAAATTGGCCAAATGGGGGGCATTTTTTTTTTAAATTTTTAATTAATTTCTAGACTTTGTAGTGGCAACAGCCTTGCGCTCAGATTCTCGCCTGATTTTGGGCTCTGCCTTAAACTGCATTTTTCGCTTTTTACACGGTAGCATGGTAGCTGTAGATGGCTAACTAACTAGCTGTAGGCGAACACTCCTCTCTTTTCATTTTGCTAAACTGTGGCCGCCTTTGAAGCTGTTGTAGTGGTAGTGACTTCAACTCAGACTTTGACTGTCTTAGACTTTGCTGTAGGTATTGCCTCAGACTTTGCTGTAGACTATGCTGTGGGTAGTGCCTCAGACTTTGCTGTAGGCTTTGCTGTAGGTATTGTCTCCGACTTTGCTGTAGGCATTGTTCAGACTTTGCTGTGGGCATTGTTGTGGATAAAAGTTGTTCACTCGCTGCAGACATGTTCACTTTTTAACAGTTTGATACAGAATGATTGTCTAAAAGAGGGCGCATTTTAACTCGTGCTCTATAAGTCTACATGAGCTCTGTAATGCCCATGAGCTAACGTGGTGTAAGCATCATCCAACACATAGCGCCAGTCATCAAATAATGATCGACCAACCTTCTCAGTCTTCTCTGAAAAACTGGATCTTTATGACTTCGAATGATGTTTCCCACAACATATGATTGCTCTTCTTTAAATAAATTGTCCTTGTATTGAGCCGCGTTATTCATCTCTGACAGGCGCGCGTAATGCCCTTAGCAGTATGTTTCTGTTTGCCGACATACAGCAAACTGTACATGTTCTGTTGAAGTTCCACAAACTCCTCAATGGATACACCCACAGTTTCATCTTTCTCCACCTCTTTCTTGTTCACAGTGGAATGCAGAAAATGATCTTTTGCATAGTCACTCATATCAAAAAGATGACTACACTGTTGCATATCATGTTAATATCTCTGGTTGGTATGTCATAACACAAACTGTCTGTCACTGAACAGCAGTTTTGCCTCTGGATACTTACATGGCGTTTTTGCTGTGATCTAGAATAGTAAACCCCATCTGAATGGACTTGTTCAATACAAATCCGACTGAGTCAGTGTGCTGCACTCAAATCTTCATTGAAAATGTGGAATTAATGAAAAGGTAGGCTTTGCCTCCACGTTTTTGAAATGTTTCTCATTGTAAATCAATTCTACATTTGTTCATTTCCTCACATTTTCCATGGTTAGAGTGTCCGCTCGAGACTGGAAGATCGTTGGTTAAAACCCCGGTCGGGTCATACTTAAGACTTTAAAATTGGGACTCCTCCTTGCTACCCTGTGAGGCACTCCACATGTGAGGGTTAGATGGTGGGCTGAAATGGCCAATTTCAATATAACGTGGCAGGGGGATCCCGACATGACCATAGCAGTTGAAAGGGATCTAAAGAACAATACAATCCATGGTTTTACCAACTATAGTATTGTTCATAAGTTTATAAAATTCGTTTTTCAAACGAGTTTTTTGCCACTTTCTCTTCTATGTATTTAGTTAGCCATCTACTCTGCTGGAACAGAATGGCTCGATGCACCTTTGTCACTTTCAATCCAAGAGCTACATACTGCTACAAATTTGGATAACGTATCACATCCCTTTTACTTGTCATTGAGATTGGAAATATACTTTTCCGCAGGTTTATATTCCGATCCCAACTGCTTTTTCAGATATTGACTATTCGGACAATTCACTGATTCGAACAGTTTTCTTCTCAGTTAGCACTGGATAGTCACTATGCTGATCATGAATTTTATCCGGGTACGTGATATCTACTTCTTAAATATATCCTGTCTCAGCATCTTCATCAACTTTCATATAGCCCAGAGATTTGGATCTTCCACCCATGCAAATGGACATTCTGTGGCATACTCCACCCATAGAGATTGCTGGCATCAAAGTATATGATGTAATTTGTTGACTTAGATCATAATCTGAAATGTAGGGGTTGTTGGCTTTTGCATACTCGTGTGTAATAACTGAAATACCTCCTCACAGACCTTGCTCTACCATTTGCTACATGTCAGTATCATCTATGAACCTTAGTATGTTTCATCATAGCATCCCATGTCAAACCTGGTGCTGTGTAGTAATAAGCATTTTCTGGTACTGAAATATAGTTTTAAAATTTTTTATACATCTGCCAACAGCAACACATCTGTTATCAAGTAGAAGTCATGATACTCTCCAGAGTTGTTGCAGTGAAGTAAATTCCACACCTGTTGTGCATGGGAATAATCCTCAGCAGTAATTCCTTCTTCAGACAATAGCCTGTAAAAGTTTTCTTGTGGTGGAATCTTGTTTTCTGCAAGCTTCGATGACTTATTAACATAGTCATAACAATATCATTCTCTCAAAAGTAAGTCTTACTGCTGATTGTCAAGCACATGAGCAGTATACTCTAAAACTTATCTTTACCTTCAGCTGCTAAGCTGGCTGCTAATTTTTGTCAATGACTATCCAATTGCTCATGTAATTGCAATATACTTTTCAAGTTTTAGGAATGACTGACAGCTTTAAGTGTTTGAATTTTCCCGTATCTCGCACACGATCCACTCAAATCAACTCATAGAAAATGTAGCAATGAGTAGCTTGATTGTACTGCTTCTTATCCTCAGCAGTCAATTCATCCACCATTCGTTACGTTCATCCACCATATGCTGCAGAAACGTGTGAACAGCATTGTCTCCATTGTAAAATACAGGATAACGCTTCTCATATTCGCTAACGACACCATAGGCAAAACTTTTGGCCTTGTGATGATAACGATCACCCTTCTGTTTCTCTGTACAGTATTCAAAGTCGCCATAAATGACAAAGCGTATCTTTTGTTGTTTTGCAATGCCCTTGAATCGAATGATTGTATCATCTGGAAATGCCACTCGCTGCTTCCCACAAGCTTCATGATGTTTGTTTACATTGGTCTTAACCAGCCTCGGTGGCCTAGTGGTTAGAGTGTCCGCCTCGAGACTGGAAGATCGTGGGTTCAAACCCCGGTCGGGTCATACCGACTTTAAAATTGGGACTCCTCCTTGCTACCCTGTGAGGTACTCCACATGTAAAGGTTAACAGGAGAGCTGGAATGCCCCATTTCAGTACAATGTGGCAGGCGGATCCCGATATGACCATAGCAGTTGAAAGGGATCATAAGAACAATACAATACAATACATTACTCTTCTCGCATAATTCTATGCAGACAATTGAAGCAGTAAAACGTTTTACCATCATGTTTTGTACGATACTTCATGAGTCGACTAAAGTTCTTAATCAGACAATAATGTCTTCTCGTTGTCACAGCTAAGCAGTAAGTTAGTTTCAATCTCACTATCCTATTAATTTATGCCACTCATGTAAATAAGTACCACAACTTGATTTTCCGAATAAAAAACATTAATGGCAATGCTATTTATCTTTTCAAATTTAGGAATTTGATGAATTGCCGTTCAAGGATTCAAGGGCCTGGAAGGGTTCTAATGTAGCTATATGAACTTCAGTCTGAAAAATCTTAACTAACACCCATCCAGATCCTTGACGTTAATGCTCATCAAACTTTTATTGAAAAAATCCTTGAATGCATTTGGCAAATCGTTATCAATATCTATTTAATGAATGCTTTAAAAGTCTGATTGCTTAGATGGGTGTTATCCACACTTTCTACCAACACTCTCTCTTCATTTGTTGTTGTTTTCTTGAATCGAGCTAAAGCGACAATGTACCATTTTATTCCATCGTCTAATCTTTCTTTCAAATGTTGTGTGGTGCGATTTTCTTGCTGACGAATTTCCAGTAGCAAGTCAGATTCATTTTCAGGTTCAAACACTTCTTGACGTGCATGTCCACCAGGGCTTTACCCACTTACATTACATCCTTCCTTGCTTGTGTCTTAGTTTATTTCTTCCTTTGTTTCTTTGCAGGAGGTTGATGTGAGTCATCAACTAATGTTTTTTTGCGTTTGTTTTGCTTTGATGCTGCATGAGTATGTGTATCATCACATGTATGATCTGCATACTGTTCGGCGTTGTTGAAGGCAAGAAAGTAAACGTGGCCAGTAATAAGTCATCTTTCTTTATGAAAGGCAATCAGTTTTTCGCATAAATTTCTCTCAAATTCATCTACGTTTGGCAGCAGTGCATGACATCATTCACATTGCACTTCTTCATTTGGAATATTTATTTGTTATGATGTTATCACTTCACTGACCTGATTGTAAATGATGGAAATGACAGTAGTTCTGCTCGTTTGAAATTTTGATAAATGACGTCAGGAATGACGGGGGATGGGTAAAAAAAAAATAAAAAATTTCAGAATGGTATGAAACGAATAAATACTGTAAAATTAGACATTCACGCATGGGATGGAGCCGAACCATGAAAGATGCTCAGAATGGTCTGAAACGAATAAATGTACTAAAATTAGACATTCACGCCTGGGGGAGAAGTTGTTGGGGTCAAAAACGAAAAATGCTCAGAATGGTCTGGAACGAATAAATATACTAAAATTAGAAATTCACACCTGAGCGAGGAGGTGAGAGGGGGCCTGAAAAATGTTTACACAGAATTTCTAGAACGTGTAAAAATCTCATGAGACTTCTAGCCCGGTCAGAAATCTCATGGGAACTTCTAGACGAATCAATGGGTAAGGAGACTTTGGACGGTCCATCTAGAAGTCCCATGGGATTTCCGGACGGGCCGTCCAGAAGTCCCATGAGACTTCTGGATGGACCGTCCAAAAGTCTTCCCCACCTACTGATGTATGTAGCCCACCGACAGGCTAGGCTGAAAAAGAACTTTTACTGAAAAAATCATTAAACAATCGATGTGTCGCCAGATTCTGGGCTAAAGTGTTTTTCTTTTAAATTATTCAAAAGCAAAAAAGGGAAAAATACATTAATGCCTTATTCTGGCAGGAAAGTTCCAAGTGTAATTACTACGAAGTACCCAGGGTTCACGAGTGGTAACTTTATATTGGCAACGTGCTCCTAGCAACAGCCTTGAGACTCTCTGAAACTGTAGTATATAAATTCATTAAACAAAGAATCTATTGATATTGTAATATGTATTTAATTATTCTATAAAATTTATGTAAAGTGGTGATGTAGGTTTTATATAATATATAATAACATTATAACATATCGTAATACATATTCAATAATTCAAAACTACCGCTATAAAGTGGTGATGTAGGTTTTGTGGGCAGTATTATGCAATATTCACTATTTCCAAGATTACATTACTTTAAAAAAAAAAAGACAAGCAAACAGAATACACAGTTTTGATGTCATAATCTGCAAATTATTTCCCACGCCTGATTTTTTAAGCTGGTCAATTTGGCAGCCATTTAGAAAAAATACCCGATACCAAAGCTACTCTAGAGTGGCTGTGGGTACCAATTCTCGCACTATCAACTTCGTCGCGTAATGTCCAAGAATACTTGTTGTTCTTCGGTGGTTCGGTCTGCAGGTTCTCGGTGTTGAATTTTCTTGGTTAAATCAGTTGGGTAGGTACACCAGTAGGTACACCAGTGTGGTGTGAATAGCCATTTCAATTACGTCAGCTATAAATAAAACATAAGTGAGTAATGTGTGTGATGTTCCTTAGTTTTTAATAGAAAATACGCGAAATTTATTCAACAGTGTGTTTCTAATAATTGTCACATATGAATAACACATGTTTAACAGCGAAATTTGTGCGGTACTTTTCAGCTATGGTTTGCGTGGTGTTACTCGTACACTTTTTCTCAGCTCTTGTCAGACCTAGTCCTAGATGACTCTTGCGGTCTTCCTATGACCTTTCTGTCATAGGAAGACAGAAAGGGTCCGCTGAGACTATGTCAGACCCACCTCCGTGTTCCAACGGACCTTTTCTATCCTTCTAGTATAAGCCTAGTATAAGCCGAATTGATTCACAATGTGATCACGTTCATCCAACATATACTGTACAAATTTGTGGACAGCTCTGTCTCCTCGGTAAAGCACATGATTACGCTTCTCATATTCGCTAACGACAACAAAGACAAAACTGCTAGCCTTCTGATGTTGATAACGATCACCTTCCTGTTTCTCAGCATTTGAAGTTAGCATAAATAATAAAGGGTATCTTTTGTTGTTATGCAATGCCCTTGAATCGAATGAGTGTATCCGCTGAAAATGATAATCGCTGCACTCCATGCTTGCCACAAACTTCACGATGTTTGTCCAAGAGATTTTGTCGCCTAAACCCATACAAATCTGAAGTATTGAATTTCTTAATACTCATTTTTATGATTAAGATATCTTGTAAACGTAGAGGCCATCACTATGTTTTTTAAAGTATTAACATTGGTTATCGCGATACATAAAAAAACACTTTGAGGTAGCACCACATGGGTTCCCATAACAGGTATCCTGTTGCTATGTTTACTATGCCTGTCAAACAACCGACCAATCAGCGTACGCCGCAGTTCCTATCATGTGATCAAGCCATACCCAATTTATCGTGCTAGAGGATTGTAATTGATGGGGACGTGAGTGGGTACACATTGAGTGATGGCTTCTACGTCTACAAGATATTTTGCCATAAAAATGAGTATAAAGAAATTAAATACTTCAGTGTTACTTTCGAAAATATCAGCTTGTAGAGTATGAAGTCATCAATAAGGGAGATTAGAACTGGTGGTGGGAATTGCATATCCCATGCATACGAATTGGTTGACATACCGTCTACCAGACACTATGTCGTACACGAGGTAGAAATAAAAGAAATAAATTCAATCTCTTCTTTGAATTTCAGCTTTGTCTCACCGCGTACTGCCCATTTACCAAAAATTAACCATATTCAGTGCGGTTACACCACGAAATGCCCATTGTTGAACCACATACAGTTCGATGGCCCGAGGCCATCATACTAATGCCCCCTCCTCCCCCTCTTTCGGAAAAGAAAGAGGAGAACGTGGAAACACAAAACAAGTCACTAGCACCGTTGCCAACCAGACACAGCATAATGTACCATGTGCAAAACCGCTCTGTCCAAAACGAAGACCATGGTACACAAGTCTGTATAGGGACGGCAAGATAACAGCCGCGTGATAGCCAAACTGCCAGACTTCCGCTGCACATCGGAGCTGCTCCCCACGCCGGACTCTAATTAGCGGACTTCTTTTTCTTGAAAGCTAACTTCCCGCGAGAATGCTGGGGAGTCCTGCTAGATGGAGAACCAATCATCATGATTCAGCAACAACAAATGGTCCTAGACTATGCAAATTAGTTAATGTATCCGTAGTATACTCTTGCATTTAATGTTTAATAAACGTGTTTGGACAGGCCCAACAGCCCACTCGCGATAACTCACACATTGAAACGCCATTAGCAACCAGTAACGAGTGCGCCTCATGTCTAACCTGATGAGCCTTAATCGATAAACGCTTCCGGATTACATCCTCCGCTTCCTTAATTATATCATCATAAGCTAACAAAATAGGCGCTTTCGATAAGTTGACCGTTATACTCTGCATGAAGATATAAAACAGACGACGTTGTAACGTACTGCCATAAGTAGCCGAACGTTTCACGTACGCTCGTAAGAGGAAAACGGGACATAGCGTCGAGGTATCGATGTCCGCACGTGACCTAACTCACGGCACCGCCGCAATCACAATCTGCAAACGTCTCCAATCCCATGGTAAGAAAATGTGTCTTAGCCAAAAAGGATGGTGGAGGCTTCAAAACCACTGCCTGCCACGAGCCATTGAATTGAGCTACGGAATTGTGCAAAGCATGTATCTCCCCTTGGCGCTTACCCGACGCCAGAGCAACTAAGAACACGTACTTGAGGGTAAGTAACTGGTCAGAAATAACCGAACTATGGAAAAGCGGCGACGTGAGGTACTTCAAAACCAAGGACAAATACCAAGGCACGACTGTCTTATCCGCAATAGGTCGCTCCACCTGAAAAGACTTAAGCAAATCTGACAACACTTTCGAAGATGACAGACCATAGCCCGAGGACTTCTTCAACACAAAAGTAAGTAAGTAAGTAAGTAACCGAAACCCTTCTAACTTCAAACAGATACAAAAAGAAGTCAGCGACTGCCACAGCTGTGGCCGCAACGGGATCAATTCCCCTATCCATACACCATGCCTCAAACAGACGTCAATGTGACAAATATACCTTGTTAGTGGAATCCTTGTGCACTGTTTCCATTCTCTGAATGAGTCGATGCAAAAACCCTTTCGATTTCAAGAAGGAAAACTTATGCACCAAAGTCTGAGTCGAAACAACTGAGGATTTGGATGACAATACTCCCAGTGAGGTTGCCTCAGACTGCCACACTCCAGGGCAACGTGACGACTCAGGACGCACGATAACCGCATCAACAAAGGAAACCAAGATAGTTCTGGAAGATCGGGAGCCAACAAAAGTAGGCGCCGAGGCTTCTCGTGCCAAACCTTCACAAGAACTTTCATCATGAGAGACGACGGAGGGAAGGCAAACAGCACCTGCGCTGACCAATGACACACTAACGCATCGATCGTTATAACCGCCACATCCGGGCGCGGAGACATGTATGCCGGAAGACGATGATTGAGACGATTGGCAAATAAATCGATCTTAGGTGGCCCCCACGGAGATTGTCGGACAATCCAACGAAACTTGTACTCCGCTAAAGCCCACTCTGTGTGAACAATCTGACCCGCCCTGGACGATAAATCGGCATGGACGTTGAGACTGCCAGTAATGTGAGAGGGTTGAATGACAAAATGGGAATCCCGAGCAAGCAGTAAAACCTCCTTGGTGAGACGAGACAGCATGGGTGAAACGAGTGCCGCCCTGCCTGGACAAATACGCCACCACAGTCTGATTGTCTACGAGGAACTGAACCATGTGACCGCACAGAAATGATCGAAGAGTCTGACAAGCAATCAAGACTCTCTTCATCTCCAAAATGTTTATGTGCAACCGTTGTTCTTGGCTTGACCAAAAACCCTTCCACATACATCCTTGGAAGACCACACCCCATCCGGTGCAAGACGCATCCGTCTGTACTTGCCTCGATGGAGCTGCCCGAGCAAACGGTGCACCTGTCAAAGAGTGGGTTGAGACGACCATCAATCCAAATCCCTGAAAGCTAGCAAAGACAACGTTACACGATGGCCCGATAACCTGCCGTGATGCAAAGTCTTGAGAGATACACGCTGAAACTCGCGAAAGTGACATCTGCCCAGTTCGACCGTCTTCTCCGTTGCCACCAACAAACCTAGAAGGGATTCCAGTTGTGCTACCCGATGCCTGGACGTAGAAACCATCCTGGCAATGAGAGACATAATCTTGTGGATTCTGTCGTGTGTGGGAAAAGCCTTGGCACACACAAAGTCCAGTAACTCCCCGAGAAATGTAATCTTCTGTGTTGGAATAAGTTCCGGCTTCTTGTGATTAACCAACATACCCAGAGCAGTGCAGCGACTCAACAAGAACTCCACTTGTGTTAGAAGCAACTGCCTGTCTGTATTCACTAACAAGCAATCGTCGAGATATTGGCATAAACTTCAATCTGGAGAATCTTATCCAGCACCTATCCACATCCACGCTCATGCTCATCAAACTTGTTGAACAAATCCTTGAATGCATTTGATAAATCGTTATAAATATCTGTTTCGTTAAATGCTCTAAAAGTCTGATTGTTATGCACGCGTTCTACCAACACTCTCTCTTCATTTGTTGTTATTTTCTTGAATCGATTTAAAACGACAATGAACCACTTTATTCCATCGTCTAATCTTTCTTTCAAATGTTGTGTGATGTGATTTTCTTGCTGACGAATTTCTAGGAGCAAGTCAGATTCATTTTCAGGTTCAAAGTCTTCTTGGTGTCTTGAGTGCATGTCCACCAAGGCTTATTCTTCTACACCTACCCCCTTGCATTACATCTTTTCTTGTTTATATCTTAGTTTGTTTCTTCCTTTGTTTCTTTGCAGGAGGTTGATGTGAGTCATCAAGTAATATTTTTTGCGTATGTTTTGCTTTAATGCTGCATGAGTATGTGTATCATCACATGTATGATCTGTACTGTTCGGCATTGTTGAAGACAAGAAAGCAAACGTGGCAAGTAATAAGTCATCTTTCTTCAAGAAAGGCAATCAGTTATTCACATAAATTTCTCTCAAATTCATCTACGTTTGGCAGCAGTGCATGACTCCATTTATACTGCACTTCTTCATTGGAATATTCATTTTTAATGATGTTATCACTTCGCTGAAATGCTTAGAATGTTTTGAAACGAATAAACATACTAAATTACAAATTTACGCCTGGAGGCTGTTGGGATCAAACGAAAAATGCTCAGAATGGTCTGAAACGAATAAATATACTATAATTAGAAATTTACACCTGAGCGAAGGGGGGGGGGGGAGGGGGGGGGGGGCTCCAAAAAGGAAAAATGTTCACATAGAATTTCTAGACCGTGTAAAAATCTCAGAAAACTTCTAGCCCGGTTAGAAATCTCATGGGAACTTCTAGACGAATCATTGGGGAAGGAGAATTATGGACGGACCGTCAAGAAGTCGTCTTCCCCATTTACTGATGTATGTAGCCCACGGATGGGCTAAAAAGAACTTTTGAAAACAATCATTAAGCAATTAGCAGAGTCGCCAGAGTTTGGACTAAAGGATTTTTCTTTTAGATAATTATCCAAAGGCCAAAGAAAAAAAACACACATTTCTGCTTTATTCTAAAGCAATCTGATAAAATTGTGGCAGGAAAGTTTCGAGTGTAATTACTACAAAGTACCCAGCGTTCACGAGTGGTAGCTGTTTGTATCGGGATCGCTGTCCGAGCAACAGCCTTAAGACTCTCGGAAACTGTAGTTTATGAACTCATTGAACAAAGTTTCTATTGATATTGTTATATATATTAAAGTATTCTAGAAAATCCTTTTGTAAAGGGGTGATGTAGGTTTTGTGGGCGATATTATAATATCTAATAATATAATAATATAATAATATATTATAATACATATTGAATAATTCTATAAACTCCCGTTGTAAAGGGGTGATGTAGGTTTGTGTGCAGTATTATGCAATATTGAATTATTTCCAAGGTGACATTACTTTTTTCAAAAGTAAAACAGGAAAAAAGAATACATTTAGTCTTCCTTCGTTGTCTTCTGATGTCATAATCTGCAAATTATTTCCCACGCCTGATTTTTTAAGCTGGTCAATTTGGCAGCCATTTAGAAAAAATACCCGATACCAAAGCTACTCTAGAGTGGCTGTGGGTACCAATTCTCGCACTATCAACTTCGTCGCGTAATGTCCAAGAATACTTGTTGTTCTTCGGTGGTTCGGTCTGCAGGTTCTCGGTGTTGAATTTTCTTGGTTAAATCAGTTGGGTAGGTACACCAGTAGGTACACCAGTGTGGCGTGAATAGCCATTTCAATTACGTCAGCTATAATGCTATAAATAATGTATGATTATTTACTTTTAAAACGGTGCAAGTGACGTGAAACTGCGGGGCTCTTTTGCGCCCCGCCTATCCTGTAATCTTTGTTTAAATATCAAGCGTTTTCAGCCGGCAAAAGATGTTTGCTAAGTGTCACTATGTGTGTTCTTGTGTTGCTTCAGGGATTTAAAAATCCGGCGCGATGGCGCCTCAATCCATAAGGGATGTTTGCGAAGTGTCACTCGCTATCTGTTCAGTTTTGCTATAGGGATTAAAATTTGGCTTTAAAAGGGGGGCCTTTTTTCTACCACCTCATTCGCAATCTGCAAGCGCAGAAACAGCAGCTCGTTAGTAAAGAAAAAAAAGCGCAGAAACAGCAGCTCGTTAGCAAAGAAAAAAGAAAAAAAAATAGCAGCTCGTTGGCAAAAAAGAGAGCAAAAAACTCGATAGAACAAACTAGTGAAACAGACGGTAGGATACATATATAGGTAGGACTAATAGCGGGTCGCTCCGATAACTTATTACTCATTTTATTGGATAAATTGTGAACATATAAATCGGGCAACGATGGATGACGAACACGTAATAAAGGCCGTGAGCGAATTAAAAACTTGGGCACTTGGAAAGCATCTCACGAAGAGCACGGTGGATGCCTTAGTGAGTGAGGAGTTCCTGTCCGTGGACACAATTGCGCATATCGATGCCACTGTTCTGAAGGCTCTGAAGCTTTCGATAGGGCAGACTAAGGCCCTCCAGGCGGCTATCGCCGATCTGTGCGAGGCCAAGGCCGATCGGAAAACGGACCAACCAGACAAGACCTCCACGCCGCCTGACGCGTCCAACTCGCTCAGTGCCGCTCACGTGCCCGGAAATGAGACCGAACCCGTGACTCTCGAGACGATTCCGAAGCCAAGCGAGACGCAGATGGCGGCCTTCCTGGAGTCGCTCAAGGACCTTCCGACGCCAGAAAACGACCCGTGGCTAACCGGGAAAACGCCAGGTAACGGAAAACCCCTCTTCGTTCAGGACTTCTGTGGTTCCTTCCTTGGCTCCCAGAGTGAGGAGTCTGTCCTTTCGATGCAGGGTGAGGCTCGTATCGTTCTAACGACCCCTGGACGCAGACCCAAACCCGAAGACACCACCCTACAGCAATGGATTAAAGGGCACGGACGTATCTTCGAGGCTCTAATACGATCTGGTCAATTGAAATCGCAGGAAGATCGGGAAGGCTACAACATGTACTCCATCAAGTTCGCCGACATGTGCGAGCACTACCCCATCACTCGAGTACCGCCAGCGCGTGCACTCTGGCCAGCTCAAATGGGGTGAAGACGACACGTACCTCATGGGAGTATGCATCTTCTCCTCGCGTTTTCAGGGCTCGACTCGCCAAGACGGCCAACTCCGACACCCTAACCCTCGGACCAGACCACAAGGTGTCAGGGACCACAACGGAAGAGAGGTCTGCCGAAACTTCAACGGACGCCGGGGATGTTCTCTTCCAGGATGCCGGTATTCACATGTTTGTCTAAAGTGCTTCAGGGACCACCCCGAATACACTCACGCCTAGCAACCCGACGTCTCTAACCCGCTCGCCGAAAAGATAACGAACTGGGAACGATTACTCGACTCGGATATCGATAAAGTCTTTATCGTTAATGGTTTTGAACGGTTTTGATATTGTTAACACTAATACCCATTCCATTAAACCCTCAGAAGCCCCAAATAGTCGATCCGCCGAACTTAAATACAGAGAACTAGTGGAAAATGAGATAAAGAAAGAACTGTCGCTGGGAAGATACAAAATAACGCTTGAAAAACCGACAATAATTTCGCCCATTTCGGCCGTCCCAAAGGACAAGGATAGTATCCGTCTTATCCACGACTGCTCCCAACCAGCGGGGAGCTCAGTAAACAGCTTTGCCTGTCCGGACAAACACAAATTCGCGTCCGTGGACACAGCGGTCAGCTTGACCAGGCGAGGGTCTTTTATGGCCAAGGTGGACATTAAATCCGCATATAGACATGTACCCATCAGTACTTTTTCGCAGCAGTTTACCGGCTTGAGATGGAAGTTCAAGGGTGATAAGCACCACACCTACCTGGTGGACACTAGACTGCCCTTCGGCGCGTCCCTCAGTGTCGGGATTTTTCACCGCATAACGCAAAGTGTGTGTCGCATGCTGCGGCGGAAGGGTATCAAGGCGGTGATCTGTTACCTGGACGACTTCTTCATCTCAGCAGACACCAGCGAAGACGCTCGGATAGCTATGGACCACCTTATCGGCACCCTCACCTCCCTCGGTTTCACCATCAATTGGAGCAAATGCGTCTACCCCACCCAACGACTGACTTTTCTTGGTGTTCTTATTGACACCATCAACTGTAAGCTATCGATCCCAACCGAGAAACTAGAAGATACGCAAACAACTCTGCATGAATGGGCCAATTCTGATCAGAAACGTGTGTCCAAACGGGACATACAAAGTCTGCTTGGCAAATTAAGCTGGATCGCCCGGGTAGTACGTGTAGTACGCCCAACCATGCGCCGCCTCATCTCGCTAATGACGTCACTGCGCCGCCCCCACTTCCGCGTCCGTATCTCCGCCGATACGCGCCGCGATATTGCTACGCTCAATCGACTATGCAGTTCCTTCAACGGCACGTGCCATTTCGCTCTCGAAAGGACTTCGCCCGAACCTGCATATATCGTGAGAGACAGCAGCTCGGCCGCTGCTGGAGCAGCCTTGGTCCGCGGGCCACTCGCCCTGGACTGGCTGTACTGCAATTGGCATATCGATGCCCCGCCCTTGAAGCACAACACATCAATGTCAAGGAACTGGCCGCCGTACATCTCGCCCTGGAACGGTGGAAAACCCTATATGCGGGTCGGAAAATGAGGGTACTGACTGACAATACGGCCACGCTCCACGCCCTGAATACTGGTTCTATATATATCTGATACTGGATATGGAAGTGAAACAGCTGCGTTCGGCTGCCTATTCCGACAATACCATCGCCGAATACAACACCCACATCAAGGCATTCGTTTCGTTTTGTGCCTATTTCCGCTGTCGCCCTGTCCCCGCAGACACTGACACCCTGCTACGTTATGCTTGTTTCCTCGGTCGCACCCTCAAGCCCCAGTCCGTGAGGTGCTATCTGTCCGCGATCCGGTTTTTGCACTTGGAGCACGACCACCCTAATCCCACGGAAGACAACTATCGCCTAAAGACACTGCTCAAAGGGCTGGAGACCAAGCGTGCCACCCAACCTAAGCAAAAACTCGCGCTATCTCTGGACATCCTAGTACGTTTACTTCAAGTGCTGGATCTCGACAGGTCAATAGATATGTGTTTTTGGGCGGCATGCCTAGTGGGTTTCTTTACGTTTTTCAGAAAATCCACCCTGTTAACACGTTCACAGGATAGTCATGACTGTCGCAGAGACTTATGCCGCCGTGACGTGACGTTCCTGGCAGATGGAGCCATAATTCGTGTGAAACAGACGAAGACCATGCGCAACTTCACTCGACAACTTGTCGTCCCCCTCCCTCGCATCCCAGACTCTGACCTGTGTCCGGTCTATGTCCAAGAATACTTGTTGTTCTTCGGTGGTTCGGTCTGCAGGTTCTCGGTGTTGAATTTTCTTGGTTAAATCAGTTGGGTAGGTACACCAGTAGGTACACCAGTGTGGTGTGAATAGCCATTTCAATTACGTCAGCTATAAATAAAACATAAGTGAGTAATGTGTGTGATGTTCCTTAGTTTTTAATAGAAGATACGCGAAATTTCTTCAACAGTGTGTTTCTAATAATTGTCACATATGAATAACACATGTTTAACAGCGAAATTTGTGCGGTACTTTTCAGCTATGGTTTGCGTGGTGTTACTCGTACACTTTTTCTCAGCTCTTGTCAGACCTAGTCCTAGATGACTCTTGCGGTCTTCCTATGACCTTTCTGTCATAGGAAGACAGAAAGGGTCCGCTGAGACTATGTCAGACCCAACTCCCTGTTCCAGCGGACCTTTTCTATCCTTCTAGTATAAGCCAAATCACACTTTCGGCGTTCCCGATAAAAATGCCCAAAAATTCTGCGTTTCGATTAAAAAATAACCTGGTAAAAATGAAAGAAATTATAGATTTCCCCTAAGTGACAAATTTCTCTTGCACCAAAGAGCATCGGGTTTTTAACAATCCATATGCTATTTTAAAACTTTATTCAAAGTTTTAACAAATAGTTTCATGTTTCAATTTCTTTTATCTTCCAAGTATGACCTTTTTTGGCCATATTTTTCTCGACAAAACTCCCAGATTGCCGTAAATAGTGGTTTTGCAACTTTTTATGCCATATTGTGAGCAGTAATAGGGGTTTCTCTATACTGATGTCAAGAAAAAAACATCTATTTTTCTCAACAAAAGTTGTTTGACCATAAAATTACGAGCCATTATTCGCAATCGAGCCATTTGTGTGATGCACCTTTTCTAAAACAACGCCATTGGGCCGACTATTGCGCAGAAATTGGCAATTTGATATCAGTGGTATTGCTATAGGGACTAAGTCAGAGGAAGACTGCCAAAGTCATATTGGACTATCCACTGCTGAGCTTTGCTGAAGGTAATAGAAAAAAACTGGTTAAAGATAAGGTCAGCAGGAATAAACAAAATTCACCCGTTAATTCGCGGTCGTCAAAATGTTTCCGGAAGTCACTCAGTGCCTTAAAGAAGAAACACCATTGCTGAACTAGGTTGTGAAAATAATTGAACGCTGCAATACAACTAAAGCATAAATTTTGTCGAATTTGAAAAAAAAGGATTGAAAAAGAGTCTGCATTCCTGTCACAACACAAACACTACAAAAGAAAACACATGTTGACGAATTTGAAAAAGCTTTATTGAAAATTCTTTCATGAAGTGATTTCTTATACTCGTAAGAAAGTGAAGTAAAAAATCAAAGAACAGTCACAACGTAAACGTTTCATTGCTACTCGACGAAAAAATACAGAACAACGTAAGTTTTTTTTTTTTTTTTTTTTTTTTGTGGTGTTATAATGGACTCATTCACAACACCGAGAAAGCTTTGCATTAGAAATGTCAGAAGCGACTTGTCGATTCATTGCATGGTTCGACTCAAAATTTACATAAATGTCGCTTGGACACTTCTTACACTTCGACCGTTCGACACTTCTTACACTACGGCCGTTGGATTAAAACGAGAAACGTTAACTAATGTTCACAGCTGAGTATGGAAGCTACCTTTTACTCCACTTAAACGAAGAAGTAAAACATATGACGTCTTAAAAATTGTTCCTGTTTTAGAAAACGGGTATATTGTACCCGAACTTCCAGTAAATATTTGTATAATAATAGGGATTGGTATTCAGAATTAAAACGTAAGTGCACATAGTTGAATCCTTTTAGTTGAACATTGGAAGGCGTCGTAGCTTTGATGGAGTAAAAGTAAAAGAGCTTCCAGTACTTTTCTAGGCATATAAATTGTTGTTGTGGGCAATAATGAATTCAACATACGCCTAGAGCACATATTGAAGGTGTGCTGCGTCGTACTTTTGTTGGGAGTCATGAAAAAGTGTAAAAATTACAATTTTTTTATTGGAAGGAAGCATATTTTCGGCGTTATGTACGGGCTAGATCTTCAAACCTTTTAATAGGATTAATTTGAAATTTGGCTTACCTTTAGAGCACATATTGGAGGTGTGCAACGTAACGTTGAACGTTGTGTTTTAGTATGAATTTATAACAAATTGTCAAAGTTATCCCCCGTGAAACGGAGGGATATAGTTTTGAACTTTTCGGTCTGTCCGTCTGTCCGTCCGTCCGTCTGTCCGTCTGTCACGCTTCAGTCTCACGCGCCTACAGGCCACATTAATACATGGATTCGGTTCAAATTTTGTACACGGCTTCTCTGGAACCTTCCGCAGTGCAGTGACCAAGAATTTTCCGGATCGACCAAAAATTGACAAAATGGCGGACATTTGAAAATTGGCACTGGACTTAGCGTATATACGGCAGTCTCACGCGTCTACAGGCCACATTAATAGACGGATTCGTTTCAAATTTTGTACGCGGCTTCTCTGGAACGTTCCGCAGTGCAGTGACCAAGAATTTTCCGGATCGGCCAAAAATTGACAAAATGGCGGACATTTGAAAATTGGCACTGGACTTAGCGTATATACGGCAGTCTCACGCGTCTACAGGCCACATTAATTGACGGATTCGTTTCAGATTTTGTACACGGCTTCTCTGGAACGTTCCGCAGTGCAGTGACCAAGAATTTCCCGAATCGGCCAAAAATTGACAAAATGGTGGACATTTGAAAATTGGCACTGGACTTTATGTATACGGCAGTCTCACGCGTCTATAAGCCACATTAATAGACAAATTCGTTTCAAATTTTGTACACGGCTTCTCTGGAACCTTCCGCAGTGCAGTGACCAAGAATTTTCCGGATCGGCCAAAAATTGACAAAATGGCGGACTTTTGAAAATTGGCACTGGACTTAGCGTATATACGGCAGTCTCACGCGTCTACAGGCCACATTAATAGACGGATTCGTTTCAAATTTTGTACACGGCTTCTCTGGAACGTTCCGCAGTGCAGTGACCAAGAATTTTCCGGATCGGCCAAAAATTGACAAAATGGCGGACATTTGAAAATTGGCACTGGACTTAGCGTATATACGGCAGTCTCACGCGTCTAGAGGCCACATTAATAGACGGATTCGTTTCAGATTTTGTACACGGCTTCTCTGGAACGTTCCGCAGTGCAGTGACCAAGAATTTTCCGAATCGGCCAAAAATTGACAAAATGGCGGACATTTGAAAATTGGCACTGGACTTTATATATACGGCAGTCTCACGCGTCTACAAGCCACATTAATAGACAAATTCGTTTCAAATTTTGTACACGGCTTCTCTGGAACCTTCCGCAGTGCAGTGACCAAGAATTTTCCGGATCGGCCAAAAATTGACAAAATGGCGGACTTTTGAAAATTGGCATTAGACGTAGCGTATATACGGCAGTCTCACGCGTCTTCAGGCCACATTAATGAATGGATTCGTTTCAAATTCTGCACACGGGCTCCCTGGCACCTTCCGCAGTGCAGTGATCAAGCATTTTCCGGATGGGACTTGACAAAATGGCGAATTTTTCAAAATCGGCGCTGTACTTAGCGTACCTACGACAGTCTCACGCGAATACTGGTTAATGGATTGATCCGTCTAAATGTTAGACACTACGTCGACTTACATCCTTCCACTTGTTAGCTTTTTTTTCATTTGGTAAAACTTAACGTTTATGTAATTTTGCCCGCGTAATGGAACCTCTGATCTCCGAAACTAGAGGTCGTATTGTTTTGAAATTGTACCTATGGATAGAAAGCATATAGAAGTTTTACAAAGTCGTGTTTGTATTCGGATTCATGAAATATTCTCAAAATTGAAATATTTTGAAATTTGGTAAAACTTCGTGTTTTGATATAATTTTGCCTGCATAATGTAGTATATCCAGGCAGTGTCTCTAAAACTATTCATCGAATTATTTTTATTTCACACACGGATAAAACAGATCTTGAAAATTGCCAACAACCTTTTTTTTAATATAGAACTTAGCTTTTGTCGAAATTTTAAAATGTAAACTTTTAGAATTTTGAAAAAAAACGTGTTAAAATTGGCAGAACTATGACACTTTGCAAACTGACCTTAGCACCGATTTCATGGGTCATCAGTGCTACACGGAGGATCGTGTCTGTCTGAGGCTGTAGTTAATCGGGCAGGAGCACGTGATAAATGAAAATGGCAATAATTTAATGGAACATTACCCTGCAAACTAAATCGCAATGTGACAGCGTACCGCATTACTTGAAATTCTCTCGGTTCCTATATACTGTGTGGATTAGGATTTGTGTACATGGGGGTGTCGTCCGTGATTGCGTGAGAGGCATATGGAGAATAGTGTTTTTTTAAACGTTCTATTTTCTTTTGCCTTGCAGATGGCCATAGAAAGTGTGTTAGGGGCGTTCCAGTCCCATGGGGAGATATGTGCCACACATCCTTGGGAAGTCATTGTTGGCACAATGACTGTTGTTGTAGCTCTTATTTCTGTGACGTTTATGTCCAGTGATAAAGTCTGTGGCTGGAATTACTATTGTCACAATTCACAGGTTAGTGTTGAATTAGTATACGAAACTCTACTGTTAGAATCATCACTTCCTTTTAATTTCGGTTTTAATGAAAATCCTTTCTTTTCCTTTTGGTGTGTGTGTGAGAATCGTTTATGGTGCCTTTATTGAAATTAATTTAAACTAGATAAATGAGGGCAATAGAACTGGCATAAAGTGCTGTTGTGAGGAATGTGCTATGATTAAAATTTTGTGTGTGTGCGTTTTTTCTTTTCTTACAGGAAACGAAGAACTTAGATATTCTCATATTAACCGCAACAAGATGCATGGCTGTGATTTATATCTATCTGCAGTTCAGGAAATTGAGGAAATTGGGTTCAAAATATTTATTAGGCAAGTTGTGTTTTGTCTCAAGACATGTCTTTCTGTCAGCGTATACCGGCTGGAAGCCTCGTGTCCTCTTTGTGTACAGACCATGTTTTGATTTTTTCATTTGAAAAACTACTTCATTAAAGTAGGAAATTAACTTTTGATTAACAACACACACAATATATGTTTATGTTATGCGACATGCTATAGTCGCAATATGTCTTTATTAGCTGCAGTTGCTAATCTAATGGATATTTGTTCAGTATTTATTGTAGCTTTTCTATTTATTTACAGGTATAGCTGGAATGTTTACTTTATTCTCAAGCTTTGTGTTCAGCTTGGCTGTTCTCAATGTAGTTGGTTATGATCTCACAGGTTTCAAGTAAGTTAAAGCTTTTTTTTTCAGCAGAACTCACAATATTATAGCACTCGTTCGTATCCGTCTTTCACTTTCAGTTGTAAAGTTAATATCAAATTTTATGCATTGGCAATACCTCGAGGAAAATAACTTTGTTCCGCATATCCCGGCTGGGTCACTGAAATAAAAAGTAACCTTGCCTGGTCTAATAATTTTTATGCGAAACACATAAATAAATAAATCGACCGGCCGGATGTTTAAATTCTTCAGGTAAAAAAGATTTACTTGGAATGCAGAAAAAGTGCTTCAAATGACCTTTCAAAGGAGAAAATTATCCTAATTTTTTTGCGCTCGGACCGTCGGCCCTCATATTTTATTATAAAAAAAAAACACTTCAAATGTGTCAAAGTAGCAGTGTGGAAATTGATAATATATCTTGGGGTTGCGGAGCATTCCCCCCTGAAAATCATCCCACCGGATGATACCCCCCTCCCAGACCATACCCCTCGTAGGACTTTACCCCCCCCCATGCCAGTGCCCCCCCCAGCAAATTACCCCCCCCCCCCATGCCATTGCCCCCCCCCCCCCCCAGCCAGAATATTTCCAATTTTCAACGTAACAACAAAATGAAAAGAAGAAGTGTTTTATTTCTCTCCAACACTAAGTCAAACCTGCAAGTTCATAGTCCACATTTTTCAAAAGTGATTATTGTGCGCTATTACGCGAAGTCGCCAACAATGTTCCTAATTCATGCACTGGTTTGCGAGCTTTGGTGGCGCTGCGGCTCCGGGAGGTGTCCACCCAGGATCTGTTAACGACCACCTTGCATTAAATTGCATCTATAAACCCTTTAACTAGATCGCAGAGGATTTTTTTATGTACAATAGATTTTATCAATGGATCACATGATATGAGTTGTAAGCGTTGTGGAACTGCAATTATACCCCTTTCAACTAGATCATAGCGAAATGGCTTAGCTTTTAACTATAGATCACAGAACTCTATTAGTTTGTTGTTCGTTAATGAAAATCTTTAAAATGAAAATTGGAAAAAAATTATGGTGTGGGCTGGAAAGGGGGGGGGGGTATTGTTCTAGACCCTATATCTTGGGCGATGCTGACCGTTGTATAAAACCATTAAACCATTTGTTCCGAAAAAAGCCAAACAAGAATTTTGGCCTATGCCGGATCACAGAAATTTTCCAAAAAAAAGAAAAAATACTCTGGCCGGGTCTGTTTTTTTTTTACTGGGATGAGAAACAAGACTGTTTTTCTTCTTTGTGTAAGCGGATTGTTGTTTTCTCTCAAATATCTCGAAAAAAATGGACTGTCTGATCCACTTGGTTTTAACCGGAGTTCATTGTGTGTGCGTAACTTTTTGGTTTTTGTAAAATCTTCATGTTTGTTTTTTTTCTTCTCTTTTTTCGTACAAACAGTGAAGCCTTGCCATTCTTTCTGCTTTTGGTTGATCTGTCAAAGGCATGTGCGCTTGCCAAGTTCGCACTGACGTCAAAAAGTGAGGTACATCATATACTTGTAATTGTAGGAGACGGGAATAGCTGAAAAAAGACTGTAAAATTCTTTTATTAAGAACTTTTCCAGTTCATTGAAAATAATGGACGGATTTTGCCCAACGCGTCCATTCAGAAATGTAAGAAATGTGCTTGAATTTTCCGTGAAAAGTATTCGATTATTATTGGAACCTTTGTCCAAAAAGTCGAAATAGCATTGTCTTTTTCCTGGGCGCTTTTCATTGACACTGATCCGAATCGTGTGTAAAGGATTTTGATGTCAACATTTCATGCAAAAATTGTAACGCTAGAAAGTGTCTCCTAGACTTACATGACGATGATTTTTTTGAAGTCGACGAGCGTGTCATTTTGCAGAATGAAGTAGCGACCAACATTGGTCATGGAATGGCCGTGTTAGGACCTGTTGTATCGCTGGATACTTTGGTAGGAGCCTTGGTCATCGGCATAGGGACGTTGTCTGGTGTGAGGAAGCTGGAAACCATGTGCTGTTTCGGCTGTTTGTCCGTCGTGGCTAACTACCTTGCGTTTATGACATTCTATCCTGCTTGCCTGTCAATTATTCTGCAGGTATTCCTCACGCAGCTGCACTGCCTTAAAGCTTCAGTGGCATATATCTGCTGATATCAAAATTTCTTGGAAACGTTGTTTTTAGTTTTCATATTTCGAAGCGATTACTCACAAATCCTTGTAAGTGTTCGTCCTTCGTAACGAACCCGATTATGAGAATTGAAGAAAGGAGCAAACCGGGCGGTTATGTGTAGGCAAGTGTTGAAGTGAGAAGCAGTTACGTTCACTTAATATAATTTTTTTCGGGTATCAACCTGGTAGCGATTTACCATGTTTTATATCTGGTGGTCTGATATCTTGTCTTATATTTTAGATTGTGCTATGAAAAAAATTAGACTACATAAAATGCACACGTACCGATATACAGAAATTTTTAAATTTTATGGGGTGTTTTGCAGATGCTACGAGGCAAGAACAAGGAGGCTGCATTGAAACACTTTAGGCATATCACAAAATTACTTGATGAGTTGGATGATAAAAAGAAAGAAAACCCCGTCACTAACCGAGTGAAACTCATCATGGTGTGTATGTAAATATTAAAACGAAAAACAGGTTAAAGTGGTGTGAAATACGTTTTATACACTAATACGCAATCGTTTCACGGATTTACAAGTGACATTTAACATTATTTCATCGTTAAGGTCAAAAAGATTTTTTTTCGAGAGGTCTTCTTAAATTGGAGTTTTCACTCGTGCATCGTCGTTGGCGATAAATCAATCACTCTGTACAGTAAACATTAAATATTGCTTAACTGAGTAACAAATATGTTGAAAAGTGTTTTTCATTTCTTCGTTAATTTTATTATGATTATGAGTGACAGTTCGTAGAAAAGACTTGCAAATAAAGGCAACTCGTTGGTTTGAGAAAAATGCCACTCACTGAGATGACATTCAGTTTGTTGCTTGAGGAACTGGTTGGGCTGTGTTATAAAATACCTGAAGAGAAGTTCCCGTTTTGCGATGGCAGTCTCAGATGAGTATCAGACTGGAAAACATGACTGGGGGGGGGGGGGGGGTGGGGTGTATATCGTGGCAGAATATACTGCTACACCGAGGGTCGAGGGGCCGAAAGGGCTTTTTACCTCAGTAACTTCGGGCCGTCGAACCCCGACCATACAAAACCATGCAGAAATGAAAAATAACAGTAATGATAATAATAATAACACTCGTTTCAGTCGGCTGGTTTATTTATGGTGCACGTCAACTCGCGCATAATCACCAGTGGTAGACCTGAAGAGCGAGGGTTAGAAACCTACAGCTCTGGCGAACATGTGGGACCTGAAGCATCGCATTATAACCATTCCGAGCAGTAAGTGTTCATGTAGCTCATGTTTATTTTCCTTTATTTCGTTCAGCTATATTTTTTTTGTACAAGTAAAGCTTATACGGTTATCCATAAAGAAATACCGTTTTTTGTGTTTATTTATTTATTTTTTAATTCCGAGGGATATGGTTATAAGCTTTTCCATCTGTCCGCTGCTGCTCACAGACTGATAATGCGTTTCTGTCTTTATTTTGACCTTGACACAGTTTCAAGGTCACACTGACGGCCATCTTTTACTTTCACAAGCAATTGCTTATTGACGTCCTAACATAAAAACAGCTGATCGGTCCTCAACCATTCCACAAGCATACTCAAGGTTGATTTTGGAATCGATCAGAACATTGAAAATAGCGGGCGGATACATCTGGGATTTTCGCCACAGTATTTAGACAGCTCGTAAGCAACTCGACGGACCGTTATGAAATTTTTAGGCATTGGTTTAAACATGTGAAAATTGAGCTGAGGACTGGTTTTAAAAATTCAAAATGACCACCTGTCGGCATCTTGGATTTTCATCCGCACATCATTGTTAAAAACTGCTTGACCGTGCATCGCTAAATTGTACACACAGCTCAACTGTTACCAAAGCATGCTCGTTGTTGCTTGTGAAATCGATCAGTAAATTTAAAATGACCTGATATTTTATAAAATTGCCTTTCAAGTCTAAAAGGATCATCAAGTCACCACATGGAGAACAGAAATCAGACAGATTATAATCTGCCTGATTTTACAGTTTGCCTGTAACATATCTGTGTCAATCTGTTGTGAGCAAAATTTTATGTGCAAGATATCTCTGGAAAAGGGTCTGATCGACTTCAAACTCGGACTGTTCATTCCCTTGGTAGGTCGGACGGTTCTTTAAACTTTTTACGCTTGTTTACTTTGTGAAGAAAGGCGTATGACGTCATTACGTAAAAATGGTGATTCTCAGCCCCGGAACATCGCAGAAAGTTCAAACTTGGTGCTATTGTTGCTTGGTAGTTCCGTAAGATTCTGTCGAGTAGAACGAACGAAAAAGGAAGTGGAGCCAATATAAAATATATGTGTGTTTTTTACAGAAATCGACTTCAAATTTTTTACATTTGTTTTTGATTACAAAAACAAGAAACTAAATACGTGTGAAATGATAGTGTGATATAAGCCTGCACGCTTATGTTTTGTATTCTCTGGCCGCTCTAGTTACGATTTAATTGCAATTTTCGAGGTCTTTCGATGTCAGCTTTGTAATTGTGAATAATCAGTTGGGAAGGGTAATCAACATTGTTGTGCATGAATGTAATTTCTTTGTGGTGTCAGATTGGTGTCCTCGGGTTTGGACCTCACAATCAGCGCCATCTTAACCGTAGCACTCCTCGCAAAGTATATCTACTTCGATTGCTGCATGGATAAGGAACTAGAAGAATTTGAAAATGAATTTAAAGATCTCAAAGAACAGTCGCAGATTAAGAGAAACGAAGAGAAGGTGGCGGTGAATCAAAGTGAGACGCGCACGTCAAAAAGTTCTTATAACATCTCCTCCATCGAGGGTGTTGATAGGACCTTGAATTCTGGAAGGACTTCTGGCGTTGACGATACTCACGATCAAACTCTTCCACGGTCAGTCCGGAGAACAGTGGAAGTGACGGGCTTCGATAACGACTCGCTGTCCAATTCTACTTTATCCCAGTGTAGAAAGAGTGTTTTCACAGATGAGACGGATAGTGCTATATCGTTAGGAAATATGGAACAAATGAAAGTAATAGGGAAAGAATCTTCGGGATCCACGAAATCTCAGTTTACTATTGGAGAAGAATCTGATTCGGAAAGCTCCAATTGTGAAAACAAACAGGTGAGATTTTAACAGTGCTGGTGGTCAGTGACAAAAATATAATTTTTTGAGGTTATTGTCTACTTGTTAACCGACTTTTCATGAGCCATGAACACCCTCTGTGTGTATGTAGGAACTTTATTTGATCGTTATACACGCCTGGAATTTGAATTGAGGCTGTTTAACGCTAACAAGCGTCTCTAAAAATATATATGAAGACTCTATATGTGCTTTGTATGCTAACAAAGTGCCATGCTGTAATAGTATGAGTGATATAATGGCCAAAACTGTAAACTTTTGTTGATTCTGTGAAACGGGAATTTGAGATTCGTGTTTACTTTTACCAAACTATTTTGGACAACACGTTTTGTTGGCAGTATTGTAGCGTCTCCACACAAACCGGGGACAGCGAGACTACCAAATGCCCGCAGAAGCCAGACCGATCATTAGAGGATTGCGTAGCTATTCTTAAATCACAGGTGACAACCACATTTCAATTTCACGGTTCTTTTTGCATAATAAGTTTGAAAGAATTCAAAGGCTTCCTTGAACAACCCTAAATTGCATGTTTTAACTAACTGGCACATGCCCTTAGTTTTATGCATTTGTTTATGGTGGTGTTGAGGGGATTAAACGTATGTAAATGCAGTAACATCAAGTTTCTTCGTATAACGAATCATTTAGTTTTGCCAGAATATAAATTGTCCATTTCAAAATTAGGATGGAGTAAACGAACTGACGGACGAGGAAATCATACAGCTCGTGCGTTCGAAGCACATCCCTGCGTATAAGCTAGAAACTGCAATAGGAGACCATGAAAGGGGCGTGTTTATAAGGTATTTTTTCTTTTAGTATCTATGAATGGAAGCATCTTTTTTTGTGAAGAATGCTTTCAAACGTGTTAAGTCTAAAACGTATTCATTTTGCTTTGTACTTGCAGATATTCCATGTTGTGTATTTATTATTATTTTTATTATTATTATTATTATTATTTGTGGTTCGCTGTCGATGACCGAAAGACGGCCACCGATTGAAAGTGTCGGTGCTCAAAACACACAGCGGTTATTTCGGTTAGTTGAGTAACAACTTATGTATGAAATCCGAAAGACGCTTTTCTTGCTTCCACGTATGGTTCATTCAAGTGTCGTTGAAATCGTTGGATTAACTTGTATATTTTCTTATTACGCATATTATAAGAACTACACTTAGTCAGCATGTGATCATAGGGCGTTGTGAGATTAAGCACCCAAACGAACGTCGGTAGATTGGTACATAATATTTCAGAAAACGTAATACGGCAGTGGTTCAGCTAAGGAAAGGAAGGGCTCGAAACTGCAAGTTGAGAACGTTGGATATAGCTTATACAAGTATTGAATCAGGGTGCTGCCACATTATCCCACCTCGGTCCTCCGTCAAAAAAAAAAAAAAAAAAATAGCCGTGGATTTTCAGCGCACCTGGATAAGTTAAAAGCTTGCTCTTAGGTCATTATTTTATCCCTTCCCCTTCCCAGTACAACGATGCCAAGGGTTTACGACCCCATCTAGAAAAGGCACTTCATAGATAGGTCCTCCCAAGTATATAGCGATTCCTTTGTAAATGTAGATGCAGTGTTGGGAGATATGATTTATGTGATATTTTCTGGGCGCAAGTGGAATTCTCATAACCCCCCCCCCCCCGCCCCCCCCCCCAGCACTCACCACCAACATATTGAATCTACACCGCAGATGTCGGTGACCGCGGTCACCGACCAACAAAAAATCCTCGTAAACAGAAACCGAATTTTTTTCAAAATGGCTTCAATAGTTATTACTGTATTTTGTTTTCATTTTTGGTTGAACTTGGTTCCGAAATGTGCGTGGCTTAAGTGACTAATTCGAAATAATGGCGACAGGGTAGATTTAAAAAAAATACACAAAAATACATACCCAAAGCAAAGTTTTAACTTTTAATAATGTGCTCTAAATGGCTGCCAGTGACACAACATTTGTTGATTTTCTAACAGTAGGTGAGTATTTTCTTTAAATGTATTTCCAGGAGGAAAATGTTATCTACAAGTCTCCCATCCATGGGCGCACTCAAGCACCTGCCATATTCGGGATATGACTACAATTATGTAGGTTGTCAGGAGATTCTTTTGCAGATAAAAAATATATTGAATAAAATAAAATTATCAATGTGTTTTAAAGTTACATTTTCCTATTTATACATTAAATAAGAAAAGAATGTGAAAATAAACAAAACAATCAAACACTGAGTGATGTGAATCAATGCATTTGACCTTCAGTGACCGTGAACGTAAAAAGTTAATGAATAAGTAACAGTGTTATGTTATTATGTGTGTACTTATTTAAGGTGTTTGGAGCGTGCTGTGAAAATGTTATTGGCTACATGCCAGTGCCCGTGGGAATTGCTGGCCCATTGTTACTAGATGGTACATCATACCATGTTCCCATGGCAACGACAGAAGGCTGCCTCGTTGCCAGCACTAACAGGGGTTGTCGCGCTCTTGGTGTAAGTGTTTATGTTGCTACTGTTTCATTTGTTTACTTTTCATAAAATTGTTTGGTTAAATACCCAGCAGTTCAACGTCACTTCGAAAGAAGAGAAAAACGAAGCAACCTTAACCGGGAAAAATCTGTTATGTTTGAAAACTTGAGCTTGTTGTTTTTCAGTTAGAAGCCACAGCAGCAGTAAATAAGGGTCATTGTCAGAGATTTGATTTAGCGAGGGGTGGGGCTCTAATGTTTTTTTTTTTTTTTCAAAACTCGATTTTTGGTAACGTTGAGGTTTTATCTCTCAAGTTGTCATGTATTCTCTGTTGATTTGTGTCCTCTAAAATAAAACTGGAGAGACATTTGAAGAATTACATGAAAAACTTAGTTGTTGTGGAGAGGCAGAGGCATCAGGCAATACGTAATGGTTTCAGCAATGTGGCGGCGTGGTTAGCACTGTGATAGGGGATGGCATGACACGGGCACCTGTGATTCGCTTCTCCACAGCCAAGAGAGCCAGCGAGGCAAAACTGTGGCTCGAAGGGGAGGACAATTTCCAGTTGATTAAAGAAGCATTTGATCAAACAAGCAGGTATGGAAAATGCTCATTGTGTGTACTCAAGTTCAGTCATTTGCATCTCGCTTTTGCGGGAAATGTAAGGGTACCATTGAGAGAAATGAAAATTTATGGCTATGAACAGCAATACGACAACTTAGCATTGCTTGTGCTTCTGCTAGGTTTGCAAGGCTTTCGAAGATCCAGGTTGTACAGGCGGCGAGAAATCTATACGTGAGATTTGTTGCGAAAACCGGGGATGCAATGGGGATGAATATGCTTTCTAAAGGAGCAGAAAAAGGCATAGCGGTTTTGGAGCATCATTTTAAGGACATGGAAGTGCTCAGTTTAAGTGGAAACTTATGCACTGACAAGAAGCCGAGTGCTGTAAACTGGTAAGGATTCCAACACACTATATAACATTTATGCTGGAATCGGCGCTACTGATAGTGACATAATTATTTTTATATTATTGTATCGTGTCTTTGAATATCTTTTAGAACTAGGCATGTAAAATCTATTTACTATTTACTATTTACATAAAAAAGCCAAAAGAGAAAAGGTAAATCCGAAAAACAAAGGGTCGATTTCACAACTTAAGTCTGGACCTGGTTTGAAACCAGGTTTCAAACCCAGTCTAGACAGGGTTTTGTCAGTTTATACACACATAGCAGATCACATGTGAATATGGTCTGGACCGAGGCTGTGAAATTCAATATGATCTGAACCCCAGTCTTCATCGCGGTCTAGACCGAGTTTGCTCCAGGTCTAGACTTAAGTTGTGAAATCGGCCCAAAGTGTTTAGTTCAAATAGGCTTGTTCTAAGTGCATTTTACTTCTGTGAATTTGCAATAACTTTTGGAACGGGCGTAAAAAACGGCTTGTAAGGTGTGTTCGTTATTAAGAAGAGTTCCAACAGAGTAATTATTATCCATTGCAGGCTGGAAGGCAGAGGGAAATCTGTTGTATGCGAGGCTGTGGTATCGGGTCACGTTGTGAAGAACACGCTGAAAACAAGTGTCGCCGCCCTGGTGGATTTAAACGTCAACAAAAACCTGATGGGATCGGCCATGGCGGGAAGCATCGGCGGCTTCAATGCCCACGCTGCCAACATTGTCACGGCCGTGTTCATAGCAACTGGCCAGGTAAAAATAGATTTTGAACCGGAACAAATCTAATAGACCTGTTATGGTGGAAGAAATCTTCAAAAAGTTTTCTGGGTTCTTTATAAGTTCCCCGCCGCCGGTCTTGGCACGGAGCAGGGATCTCCTGAAGCGCTGCGCATCCGTCTGAAAGTCCGCCTGTCCCCTGCTAATAGTCACAAGTTTATAACTTATATATATATATAAGATATATCAGACATACATCAGTAAGTATTCAACAGATTCCGTTTCTTTCTTCCACAGAGAAAGGTCATATCCAGATATTTAAAATTAAAAAAAAAATGGCAAATTTAAAAAAAGTACTATTACAGATGTGTACTTGGGTATACTCTAGGCCCATGTGTCCGAAACTATTCCACAAATTCCGCTTCTTTCTTCCATGAAGAAAGGCCATCTATATGCGACATGCCAATTTTTTCTGGGTTTTTTTTCTTTTTTAAATTGAATTTTTTTGTTGAAAGTCATTACAGCTATGAACTAAGATACTGTGTTTCTCGGGAATTATCCCATCAACTCATATAACCAGAAGTCTTTGACCAAATTTAGAGTTCCCTCAAATGTTCTTTCGGGGACACTAACAAGGCTCACTCGTTTGCTTTCAATTGTTGTGATTTTCACTGAACAAGTAGGATAGCTTTGCTGTTGTTTCTTCGATTTTAAATTTTGCAACACAAAATAACTTTGCTTTGGCGACGTATTTTTTTAAAGACAACAGATTAAGTGCAATTGGTTTTCTCACGTTACAGATGTATAAAATTTTATGCCGGGCTTTAGATTCTTACTAATAACATAATATGGCATGATTGCAATAAAATAACTTGATTGCAATATCAAGCTGATTGATCCTGAACTTACTCTACCATTCTGCTTGAAACAGGATCCTGCACAAAATGTGACGAGTTCAAACTGCCTGACAGTGATGGAGGCGACAGGGGAGGAGAGGGAAGACTTGTACATCAGCTGCACCATGCCTTCATTAGAAGTGGGCACTGTAGGAGGAGGAACGGTGTTACCTCCGCAAGCCGCGTGTCTCAAGGTAATCTTTAAGACTATTTTTACCAAAATTCGTTGCTCAAAATCTCAGCTAAAGGCTTTATTTTAACCAAAAAATGGTGTGGCAAAATTTCACAAAATTTTTAACGTGGAAGAGTGATTTTGATTTTTGCCAATTTGTGGAAATTCTTTTGTCAAAAATTGATAAACAAGGACACGTTTTGCATCGAGATCAAAGTTTTTTCGGGGCAAGTTCTTGAAAAAACTGTAAGGCCCAGCCTTTTAGAATTTGACACAGTGAAAATATATGTATTGCACATGTCCAATTTTGAATTATCTTTGAAATCGCAAAAAAATCACGGATCGACACTTTGTCAAGTAGTGACAAAAATTTGCACATTTTGCATCGAGACTGTCCAGAGATCTCTAGAAGCTAGAAGTTTGAAAGAGTATCAGGAAATGTTTCAATGGTTTTTTTAATTTTTTTATAGTGATTCAACCAATGTAAAGCCATAATAAACACCAAAATATAATCATTATTAATGGTTATGGCACTTGGACAGTAATGCTTATATGTTCCTTCCAAGCTAGATTTTACAGCTCAGAACGAAATTAAAGTTGAGGACACATAAAATATGTAATAACAGAATTAAAATTTTCATGAACTCTCCGCTGCATTTTGATAGAATGGCAGCGAGAGTTCGTGTCGTGTTACCCTGACGCGCCTGCACACCGTCACTTGTGAGGGACTTGTTTTGTATTTTTGACAGATGTTGGGAGTGGAAGGCGCAAAGACGGACAGACCTGGCGCGAACGCGTGCACTCTGGCCAGGGTCATATGTGGCGCTGTGATGGCGGGCGAGCTGTCGCTTATGTCGGCCCTGGCCGCCGGCCATCTCGTCAAGAGTCACCTCAGACATAACAGGTAAAGAGTGCGGTCTCTGGCTTGGCGCTGACATTAACCGAATCGCAACTGGTCTTTTGTTGCGGATGTTTTAAGTTTTGATCTGCCAGTTTACAGGTAAAAATGAATCGTGGGTCTTGAGCAAAATGACATTTTTCGTCAACTTAGATTTCTTAAACGATAAGCGTTATGTTTTTGTGTTTATCGGCCCACACATTGTTTTATTCCTGAGCACAAGTAAGGACATGTCTGTGCCCATGTCGAATTCGTACAAAGACAAGTACTAAGTGTCTAAATGACTTTGTGATCATTCATTTTACAGTTTCCAAGCGAGATCAAAACGTCCTTGGTATTTTTGGGAAAATGATAATTACTGGGTGATGTATTGTATATTGGTGAGTGTGTTTTATAACATTACAGATCCACAATCAACATGTGCGCAAATGCACCTGAGCGGAAAACGTCTGATTGTGAGAGATAGCAGAGTCAGATGTTCCGACTTGTCTACGTAAACAGTATTGATGGGGAAAATCGTTAGGAAAATCGTTATCAAATTAGCGAACACTGAGTTATTGAAAACTCTAATGGTGAACAGACTTATTCAAAAATCGATTCATTCGGGAGTATTAAATATGGGATGCATTTTTTTTTTGTTCATTCTTTATTGTGAGAAAAATAATACGCTGACGGGAATCTACTCGGTTTTGATATATGTCAGGCAACATTTTGCGTTCAGACCCCAGTGCTTATTTTTGTTACCCCAGAATCTAAGTCTTACCTGTATAAAAGATGGCCAAAGACAATGTGCTGTGAGATCTTCTAACGATCAGCCGCGACATGTTGTGGGATGTGAGCAGTTACGTAGCCACACTTTTCTAACATTTTTTTTTAAAATAAATTTATAGTGAAAACCATGTTCAGGTAGTGCTCAGTCTTGAAGGGAGGCGTGCAGGACCAATACGAAGTGAAATATATTAGTGTTTTAGCTAGTACTTGCCAACCGTCATACCGTCGCTTTCTGCCTTGCATAGAGCAGATTCTGTCCCTTCATTTTCCTGTGATATTTTCTCACAACGCCGCTTTTAGAGAACGGCAAGTCGACGAGTAAAGGGGATGGAGAAATTGAACAATTCCAGCTCATGCTTGATAAACTGAACACTACAGTCCTGAAGGTTTGCTTGCTGTAACAAGACTTACACTGCCAACGATTTTGTTTAGTTTTTGCTTGCAACAGAAGCCTTAACTGTGTGTACTCCAGTTGATGTCTATTTATTTTCTGTGTTTTTAGGCAATTTTTTAGTAACGTATTAAATTAATGATACAATTGTGTATTTAAACCACATTTTGTATAAAAAAATTATCATTGTGATGTGATTGAAGGAAAAGCGTAGTTAAAAATACAATATTCAAGAAAAATCAAATAACTGTAAAACACTTAAGTGATTCGCTGTTGTTAGGAGCATGAAAAAGTGGTCAACATGAGTGATGTTGAATTGCTTAAATAAAGAAAATCAAGAGTGTGTTCATTGATTTTTATTTATTTATTTATTTATTTTGTTCTACCAGTTGCTAGATGCAACTGGTGATGAAATATGCGCAGATTTGGTGCAGGTCTTATTTTTCTTAATTTGGTTATACGAAGTGCTTGTATTAAAACAAAGATTATATTTTTCCCCAATGACACCGCACCAAAATTTTGTATATTCTGATGGTACAATTTCAAGCAGAGATATGAAGCGCTGCCGCTTCCAGAGCCGTGGTAAGATGAGAGGGCAGGGGGCTTGGATAAGCATTGAATTACTGAACTATTACAACTGTTAGAGCGCATATAACTTTAAAATACGCAGTGAGGACAGTTGCAGTTATATATTTCGACTTTGTGAAATACATTTAGTTGTATCGTGTTGTGTTGTAGGTTTTGATACTGAGAGCGTAGGTTTGGATGGTCGTTTTTGGCAGCTTTTCCCATCATCGCATGCAAGAAAAAAATAGTTGTATTGGAAGAATCGGTGCTATCCCCCTTCCCCCTCCCTCGTTGACTTTTTTAGCTTTGGTCTCGTCTTGCAATATGTCTAAACATAAATGTAATTTAAGTACGACCAATGGTTCAATGAGGATATTTGGCATTTTAATCTGTTTTCTTTACCCTTAAAGAACATATTCAACATGATGCAAAGCATATGTGGATTGTGGATTTAGCAATATGGATTAGTCGAACGATATAAAAAGGGGCTGGCTGATTCAAACAAAGAGTGCTCTGAATCCAGATGCCAAAGCATAATAAACTAGACCGAATTTCGCTACACGTAGCGAAATAGTACCCACTTGCAAGGGCAGAGACACAACATATTTGGTCAAAGACACATTTTTCAGTGTTTCAACATAATTGTCAGCTTCCGGATTATTATCTGGAACGAGGCCATCGAAGTGAATATAATGTAACCTCATTTGGGCACAAAAAATCAAATTCAGTTTTCTAACCGTTTTTGAGATACTGGTCAACTTGCAGTTTTTGACCTTGACCATGATGGAGGAGGTCAAGATCACCGAAGTACCTCTTATGTAACGTTGTTTAGGCCCAAAGGGTCGAAAATGAGCTCAAAATCGCTCTATCTCTAACCGTTTTCGAGGTAATAGTCAACTTCCGGTTTTTGACCTTGACCGTGACCCAGAAGGTCAAGGTCACCGAGGTACCTTGTATGTAACGTTGTTTAGGCCCAAAGGGTCGAAAATGAGCTCAAAATCGCTCTATCTCTAACCGTTTTCGAGATAATAGTCAACTTCCGGTTTTTGACCTTGACCGTGACCCAGAAGGTCAAGGTCACCGAGGTACCTCTTATGTAACGTTGTTTAGGCCCAAAGGGTCGAAAATGAGCTCAAAATCGCTCTATCTCTAACCGTTTTCGAGATAATAGTCAACTTCCGGTTTTTGACCTTGACCGTGACCCAGAAGGTCAAGGTCACCGAGGTACCTCTTATGTAACGTTGTTTAGGCCCAAAGGGTCGAAAATGAGCTCAAAATCGCTCTATCTCTAACCGTTTTCGAGATAATAGTCAACTTCCGGTTTTTGGCCTTGACCGTGACCCAGAAGGTCAAGGTCACCGAGGTACCTCTTATGTAACGTTGTTTAGGCCCAAGGGGTCGAAAATGAGCTCAAAATCGCTCTATCTCTAACCGTTTTCGAGAAAATAGTCAACTTCCGGTTTTTGACCTTGACCGTGACCCAGAAGGTCAAGGTCACCGAGGTACCTCTTATATAACGTTGTTTAGGCCCAAAGGGTCGAAAATGAGCTCAAAATCGCTCTATCTCTCACCGTTTTCGAGATGAGTCGGCCTGTCGTTAAGGACGCGTGAAATCACGTGACCTTTGACCTTGGCCCTCAAGGTCAAGGTTAGTGATGAAAGTTTACCCTTTACTGGGTACGTTTTATGCATTCACGGTGGGATTTGAGCGCCTTAATGGCTACTTTTCGTGATTAATAGGTGTTTCCAAAAATATTTTGACCTCAATTTGACCTTGACCTCTGAAGTGCAAGGTCAAAAAATTTTACGGATTTGACGACAAGTCATTACCCTCTATGTCTCTGCCACATGCCGTCTTTTTACGACAAACCCTGTAGGAGGAGTTTTCTGGAAACCACTTTGAAGTCAGAAAAACTTTGACCTCAATTTGACCTTGACCTTGAAGATCAAGGTCAAAAAATTTTGCCGATTTGACGACATCTCGTCGCCATCTATCACTGTGCCAAATTTCATCGTCCTACGTCAAATAGCGTAGGAGGAGTTTTCTGGAAACCTCCGTGACGGAAAAAAAAACGAGAAGAAAAAAAGGAAAAAAAAGGGCAGAAATTTCGAGAAAAACTACAAACTTATTCCCATTTGCAAACGAAGTTTGCAAGTGGGAACTAGTTTTGTGAAAGACTGTGAAGCATGATACCTTAGTGTTAAAAAAAATAGTTTCAAGATATCTTGTGTACATTGTGCAGTCATAACCCAGTGCACTCATTGTCGTTTTAGTTGCTCAACATAACAGTTGACCAGGAAATATAATCGTGGGTGGAGTTGAAGGCCGGGGTCCTTGGACATGCTTGTTATGGAATAAAATAATTATTTAGTTTGCTTAATAAGACCAACCAGAAAAAAATCAAACCAAACCCAGGACCTCCACCGCCTTTAGGATGTTAGGTTAGGTACAAATTTCGTTGACCTTTACCTCAAGTTCACTTTCGAGTCAAAAGCCTGAAGTTGCACTTTATCTCAAAAACTATAAGAGATAGAGCAATTTTGACCTCATTTTCGACCTCCATCCCCTCTAAGACGTTACGTAAGGCATAACTCCTGGTGACATTGACCTTAAGCTCACTTTCGAGTCAAAAACCGAAAGTTGCCCTTTATCTCGAAAACGGTAGGAGAAGAGCCATTTCGACCTCATTTCGACTTTCGTCCTCTCCTCCACGGTACATAGGATATACATTTCGGTGACCTTGATCTCAATGTATCTTTCGAGGCCAAACTAGAAGTTGCGCTGTATCTCGAAAACGGTAAGAAATAAAGCACTTTTGATCTCATTTTCGACCTCCACACCCTCTTCGACGTTCGTAAGATGTCACTTTCGGTGACCTTGATCTCGAAGTCACGTTGGAGTGAAAAAAGACCGGATGTTGCACTTTATCTCGAAAACGGTAAGAGATCGATCGGTAAATCGCACAATGTAGATAATACTTTTGATATAAACTATCAACTATACCTTTGAGACTGTTATAGTGTCTTCAAGCGTTTATTTCGTCACTCGGTGGCGAAATGGGTCTAGTTTATTTGTTATTTTTATGAGCTTCATTAATAAAAATGGATGAAAAGGACGATTGCATTATTGCAATAAATTTTGCTCGGTACGTTATTCGATAACTCGAACATTCAATAACTCGAACTCTTTCCCTGGGTCCCTCGAGGTTCGAGTTATCGAATATGGACTGTATATCTTTTTTGTAACTTTATTTTAGGTACTGGGTGTGATGGTATATATGGATGAAAGGATCAGTGCTGCGTTCGAAGCGGTACCCATAATAAATGGGGTAAAGGGGCGAGGCTTTTGCAAAGAAAAAAACTTATTGAAGGGGTTGGTGATGTGGTGTACACTTTCTGAACCTGGATAAAAAGGCGTAGAGTAAAACTATTCTGTAGCGACTTAACTCCAAACTCGAATAAAGAGACGTCCATTAAATCTTTTCGTATTGACCACCTTCCGGACCCGGATAAAAAGACTAGTTATACCTGTTTAAGGCTACCACTTTTCACACCCGGATAAGAAGATCTCAGAAAACTCCTGTCTGACTGCATTTAAAGCCCCGAAAAAACCTGTTTGAATTATCCAACTTCCAGACCTCGGAAGAAACGGCCACCTTCCAGGTCTTGCTTGTAGTAACCAGACTCGGATAATAGAATTAAAGTAAAATCTGTTTGTAGTTACCATTTTCCAGACGTAGAGTAAAACATGGCTGTAGTAACCATTGTTTGTTTTTTTATGACTGGAAATGCTACCGGATCGCAAAAGAACCGAGCCAAACCTTTTGAGGGTACATTTCTCCTCTAGTAACACAGTCCCGTTGATGAACAGTGATTAGTACGCAGTCAAACAGTTATAACAGCAATTAAACTGCTATTCTCGAGGCCTTGTTATTTGAAGTGTATAAAGCAGATGGATACAGAATCCACAGAGCTGTTGAGCTTCGGAGGGTGGGAGGGGGGAGGGGAGATTAGTTAGAACGTTGGTCTGATAATCCCAAGGTCCCGGGTTTGAATCCAGCTCGGGCGGCATGCGGGATTAATGTTCGCTCCAATCACCATGGCTACCCCGATGCTGTGGGTTAAATCACCAACCAGCGAATTCAAAATTATCGACCACTGATTTCTTCGGCCACCCCTTAAAACAGTTAATGACGATCAAAACTACAAATCGAACTGGAGCAGCACTTCTTAGCGAGGTGCTACACGTAGAAACATAAAACTTTCAACATTTATAACATTTATATAAATCAAAACCTTTAGCAGATCAAAGCGAACGATAAGTCAGTGCACTAAACAAAATTGGGGAGGACTAAGTCTTTAAAGCGAAAGGGATGTCTGGTTGAAGACCGCAAAAGAATATAGATATACCCCCCACCCATAAAAATATTGTTAATTCAGAAACACTGCGCCTATAAAAACCATTTATTAAATTTATTTGAAAGAATATTTCGGGAATAAATGAAAGTTGAAAGAGCACTTAGGTTTAGCGACTGAACTAGTTCGCTGATTTCTTCTGTCTGAAAAAATCTGAAAAAAATCTGCAGGTGAATGCATTGAAACATTTCGAACCGAGCCAAAAAGAGGTGGGAGTTAAGAATCGGTGACAAAATGTAATACAGCAAAACCCGTTTTAGTGACCACAGTCAAAGGCGACGGTGCTTCATTGCTGTCTTTGCACCAAACGTGGGATCAAACATGTTATTATATGGGTAATATTGCCGACTGCAATGAGTAATTTTATGAATGCCACCTAGTCAGGAAAAGATTTGCTGTAAAATGCAGAGCACATTGTTACGATTTTAGACGCGGCTAATTACTTAAGCCTAGCTTGGGACAAGCGCTTAGAGATTTAATTATATAAAGCGCGTTATAAGAATTACGTATAATAATAATAATATGACAGTTGAAATCATCTCAGATTGCCTCCTACGTGTTGTGGACAACGTACCCATACATCTTATACGAATATGGATACGACATAGTTCGCAGAATACGTTTCAGGTGACGACGGAGCGATACGCACCGAGGATAGGAGCGACGACACGATAATCGATTCTGTGATGCTGTTTTATTTTACCCCCTTCAGAAACTGAAAAACACGGTTAACTCGAAAACTTTGTTTACTCGAAAGAATATCAAATCCCCGGTGAGTTCTAGTAAACGAGATTTCACTGAAATGCAAGGCAATAGAAGTAAACCTAAAAGCGTGCGTAACTGTTTCATGTAGACTAAAAAAATGAAACCAAACCGCTTATAACTTGGTACTGTGTTAGGCGTAAATTAAGTTCCTGTAAGGCAGTGCTCAAAGACTCACTCGCAATGACTGAGCCAGAACTTACAGCTGAGCAAAATCATAATGCTAATGAGAATGAGAAATTGAGTAAAATATAGTAGAAAATAAAATTAATGAGAAATTGAGTAAAATATAGTAGAAAATAAAATCAAGCAACTTGTTCAAAAGCCAAAACAAATAAATAAATAATAAATATATTTTAAAGCTACAAAATAAATAAATTAAACAAATAAAATAAATAATAAAAATGTTTTTTTTTATGTTGTTTTGCTTATATTTTTGATCTTTGCTTTTAGAATAAAGCCAAAGAGTCCTTGGAAAAAAACATCGACGATTGCTTACGCGGCGTGGGCCACAATATCAGACGAAAACCGATCAATCGCGAGCATCACGAAGGTGGTGATTAGTGTAAACAATATCCAGTATGATACTTATCAGTACCCATTAATATTTGCAGTAAATTGCTCATTGGTGATTGTTTATAAGGCGAATATATGACATATAAGGCGAATAAGAAAATGAAACCAGTTTAATTACTTTATTTATCTCTTCCAATGTAACAAAAAAACACGAAACAAAAATCTAGACCAACCGTCGCACCCTGCAGATTTAGATCAAATGTCGTGGATTCTTTAGTAACACATACACAAATAACAATTAATAAAAACAAATAATTAATATTGCAACTCGTCCTTCGGTGCCTTATGATACTAAAATTATGTAATATGCCTTGTTAACCAATAATGAAAAAAAAAAACAGTCAATCCGAGTGCAAAGACCGCACACACGCAGATACTTTACAAACCAATACGTATATTCAACGAATACACAATACGTCTGACGACAGATCGCTCATTGATAGTATTGCTAGCAACAATTCACCTGAATTAGAAAATGCGACAATTCGCCTGAAAAAATATTTCTTGGAAGGGTGAGCAGGCTTGACTTTGTTGACAACTGTTTTTGGAAACGCCGTCTATTTTCTAAGCATCACTGGACTAACAATTTACTTCCGCATCGGACACCTCGTGAAGAGTCCTAATCTAAAACCTTCCTTTATTTGAAAGAGACTAAATCCTGCATGACGTTTGGCATTTTGATATCAAATGACAGCAATGGAATATGCCCTTGTTTTAGTCCCAGACCGATACGACTATATGGAAATCAAGACCATCCCTTTTATGCATCCCTACATTGATTAGAGATGACAGATCGCATAAGTAATTCTTCACTAAAAAGGTTTTTTTTGTATTGATAAGAATTACTAGAACGCCGGAGCCATTTATTTTGAAAATTCATTTTTATCAATTTTTAACAAAGTGCCGATGCGTCATTTATTGCCCGATTTCAAAAATAACACGAATTTGCACATCCGATGTATCTACATTTCCACTGTCTAAGGTTCTAAAAGGCTAAGCCTCATGGTTTCTGATAACCTGTACGGACAACCCCCCTCCCTCCCACCTAGAGTCTCGACGAAAACTTGTATAAATTTTGACACAGGATCGTTGCCTAATTTAAAACTTCATTAAAAAATTAATCAAATTTTATAAATTTTTGATATTGTCGTTGCCTTTTGTTTTGCCCCCATTCAAAAATTAAAAAAAAATTTTATCAGTTTCTTACACAGTGTCGTTGCTTTTATGCCCGATTTAAAACTTAATGTGTTGCACATCGGCAACAAATTTATTTCAAGTGTGTAGTTTTTTCAAAAAGCTGGGTCTTGCAGTTTCTGAAACCTTGGCTAGACAAACTCGAAGTCCCATTTTGACAAAATGCCGATCCATAAATTTTCGGCCCACCTCAAAAATAATGCAACGTTTTTACTACGTCAAGTTTCAAAAAGATGTACCTTATTGTTTCTTGGAATTGGTCTGGACAAAAACCAAGTCTTGATGCAAGATGCAAGTGCAAAATTACAAAGAAGTACAAAGATCCATAATATCCACCCATACTACAGCGTTAAAGTGTCAAAGTTCAAAGTCAAGCCGTGACCTTAAATGACATGTCGAGGTCACCAAAATCATTTCAGAACGAGGGGCAATCCATATAAACAGTCACACGGAGGTTATTTCAAATCCGTTCACAAGTCCTTGCAAACTCGTGTTCATAAGACCTAATCTTACGATAGTGTCGAAGGTAAATATTCAAAGCGTGACCTTGAACACAGTCTCAAGGTTACCACAAGTTTTAAATCTGCTCATTGAAATTACTATATGATTATGATTGCATACATCTATTTTATACTGAACTGCAACGATCTTGCAATTATGCTTTGATGTCACTGATAATAGTTTCATGTTAATATCACTATATTTCTCCATGGAATTGAGACATATCGAGGAAATATCTTATGGCGAAAATCAAAATTCGACAATTAAAAACTCCAATTTTTTTTTTACTTCTGACCTCTAACTCCGACTACTTTCATGCAAATTTTAAAGTAAATGTGACAAAATTACAGGAGGTGCTGCCCGATTCGTCAAACTGGCGACAACTGTCAAATTGCAAAAATACAAAAATAGGCATTTGCCCTTAAGTGGGCAACATTTCCAAAAAAAAAAAAATCGAAAAAAAAAAGCAAATAAAAGTTGACACACGGACGGGTAGACGACAGAGACTACACTACGGGTATGGCCTATGTGGCTAAAACTGTCGCCAGATCCCAAATTCAACATAAGTAAACGACATCCCAATGATCTTCACACCAACTTCATTTAGTTTCACGCCTCCACCAATGAATAAATAAAACGTATGATTATATCCTAAAATTCAGGCGAACTCCTAATGTCACATGTTGAACACAACAGATATATCAAAAACACCCCGTCAGAATTATTTAGTTTAAAATCAACGAAACTTTACATTCTCCCAACTTCTGTTACATTTCTTCTGAAGCTTTTTAAGGAAAACACTCAAAATAACCAGAGAATTCTTGTTGAGCTAAACTGTACACCGTCCAAATGGCTACACTACAATACCACAAACCATCCAAGTAATAAACAACGGTTTTTGTCCAGATCTCATGTTACAAACATGGCAACACTACGGCAAAAAACCTATCCATGATTTCTGGCCCACTGGAACTAATAAGGCAAATATTAATCCATTATTTTAAATCACAGAACTTTCACATGATTAAGAACCGAATTAAAGTTTACAGAGCTTCATTAACAACATTTCTTTGTCGAGTATTCCTTTGAGGGTACCAGAAAGTTATCACACGGTGTAAATTCCAGCCCCTCCACCGGGCTGCGTAGCAAATAAAGCTTCCCCAACTGCCTTTTTTCTCTCTTCAGTTCGTTCGAAAAAGCCATCTTTCATGTTCTTCAGAAAGGTGTCCACCTTATCCGATGGCACCAAGGACACTGTGCAACCTCCCCACCCCGCACCCGTCAGCCGAGATCCGAGCGCCCCGCTCTCCCTTAAAAAAAGACAACAATATCAAGCAAAAAGTTTAAAATAACATAAGAAAAAATCATCTTGTTTAAACAGACAATTAACTGAAAGTACTTCTGTGGCGAAGCAGTACCAATACTTATTAGCAACAAACAATTATGAAGCCTGTCAAAAAAAAGGCTATAAAATCTTAAAATCGCCACAAAATCTTACATAAATCCTACATAATCTTAGTGATTATATTTGCTTTCGATAATTATGACGTTTCAAAAACTCACTTAGCTAACTGCACAAGTTCATCGAGTTCAGCACAGCTGCACTGATAGTCATCCCTGCAGCTGGCGTGGCTGTCAAACATGAGTGTGCCAAGCTGCTGTAGAATGTCAGTGCCTTGCGCATCGCACGCTGCCTTGAATTGGAGAACTCGCCTCGCCTCACTGTACACGTGTGTAGCACGTTGGTATAGTTTGAATTCCTTCACTGTATCGTCAAAAAATCCTAACATTCACTTTCGTGCGTAAATACAGAGAAAACTGTGTGGTACGTTGGTATAGTTTGAATTCCTTCACTGCATCATTAAAAAAATCCTAACATTCACTTTCGTACGTAAATACAGAGAAAACTGTACGTGTGTAGCACGTTGGTATAGTTTGAATTCCTTCACTGTATCATTAAAAAAATCCTAACATTCACTTTCGTACGTAAATACAGAGAAAACTGTACGTGTGTAGCACGTTGGTATAGTTTGAATTCCTTCACTGTATCATTAAAAAAATCCTAACATTCACTTTCGTACGTAAACACAGAGAAAACTGTACGTTAAAAATAAAATAACTGCGATTTTATCCAGTTATGCTTGAAATGAAACAAATCACACACAGCACATCCATCTCTTTGCGTAAGACAAAAGTGACAGGACATGCAATGGTCTTTGTTGCATTGCTGATTATTTTGTTTTTGCTTCTTTTAAATTATTATTGCTTTTGAAAAGCCGCAAGTACCTGAAATTATACGAGCGGCAATCGAATGTCATTTATTGAGTAAAATCGGAGCGTTTGAAGAACTAAATATTTCAAGTGTAGGCACTTCATGTTGCAAACTAAGTTTTTGAGATGTGCGGAATTTTCGCTGTTTTTTTTTTTGTTTTTTTTTTTGTCGGTTGCATTATAGCGCCGTATGTTAATCGAGAAAAACAATCAATGCATTTAAAAATTTAACTAAAATGAATTTACAATCTCTACTAAAAGAAAATTTAAGCTTAAATGACTAGGGCCTAAAAGACTTGGGCCTAAACGTCTCGATGCCTAAATGTCTTGCATGTAGACCTGAATCGGGCCGATTTCACAGCTTTAGTCTAGACCTGATTTGGAGCAAACTCAGTCTAGACCGCGGTTAAGACTGGGTTTCAGACCATAGTGAATTTCACAGCCTCGGTCCAGACCACATTCATATGATCTTCTATGTCTGCATAAACTGACAAAACTGTGTTTAGACTGGGTCTGAAACTTGGTTTCAGACCAGGTCTAGATTTAAGTTGTGACATCGGCCCAAAGTGTTTGAAGTCCTAAAGGTCTAGGAACCCTCTAAAATCCCTTTCCTTTTTACGTTTAAAATAACCGGGATAATCCCCCAAACAGGACAAAGGCATAACTTCCTTCGAAAATTTCTCTATGCAATTCACCTGTTTCAACTTTTTTTTTGTCATTGTTACTACAGGAAAATCAACATATAGTGAACACATTTGAGGTCTGGTAAAATGTTCATTCCATAGAGATGGTCCCTAAAGATATGTTTATTTCATTATGAACTGTCTTCATTATTTGGACGTTGGTCATCAAATCGAGGTGTTCACTGACGGAGGTTTACTGCACGGTCAAAACAGTTACAGTTCTGGGCTTTTGGACGGACCCACAAAAAGTCGACTTTTTCTCTTTTTCACGATATATCTATGTGAAGGATGGGAAGAATTCTATTTTGTTTGTAATCGCACTTACACGCATAGGTTTTCTCGCTGAGACTTATCTGATTCAATTCGTCGCTAGTGACCTGCAGCAATTCACACACTTCTTTCTTGCTGTAAGGCTCACGGTGTAACACGGCCGTAACCAGTCTCAGCATGTCTTCTAGAGAAAGCCCAAGCGTTTCTTGAAGGTCTCCAAGCCTCTTCATATTTCTCCATTCCAATCCTTTGTGCTTTGCCAAAATCTACATTTCATTGAAACATAAAACTTGTTGGCATCTTTCTAATAATTATTCTTGCATGTACCTACCTAGAAGATGCGCTCTTACACAATAGTCGCCATTCAGTTTAATAAATCAACAAGCCATCGTCGAAGGCGCAGACCCCAACCGGACAAACAAGTCGCCATTTTGACAATTTTTTACCGATTTAAAAAATAATACGACGTTGCACAACTTCAATACATATGTTTTCACTGTGCAAGGTAGCATATGCGTAGAATTAATAGTTGCGGCGATCTCGTGTGGAAAGCACCCAAGTCTTACGTGGCAGTTATCTCAAGAGATCACAATTTTTGACAAGTCGCCATTTTGGCAATTTTTGGCCGATTTGAAAAATAACACGACGTTGCACAACTTCATATATATATTTTCACTGTGCAAGGTAGCACATGCCTAGGATTAATAAATTAGAAGAACTTGCATGGAAACAAAACAGCATCCAAAGTGTGACACACGGACGGACGGACGGACAGAGAGCAATCCTATAGACCCCCCCCCCCCTCCGGGCTCGCCCGGTTGGGGTCTAACAATGTTATTAGACTGACATGAATAGAGACATTACCTGGGTCGCAAGCCGGCACTCTGCCACTCGTGTGTTATAATGACTAGTAGCGGCTTTGTTGATATCGGAACAGCTATTGCTTATGACGAAGACGGCGCCTTCTGCTAGCTGCACATCCGTCGCTCGTATCGGGTTGAACTCGATTAACTTTGCCTGTGTATCAAGATATACGGCACACATACGGAACATAGCACATACAGATTGTGTCGATGAGGCAAAAATAATTTTTGCCATGCAGTTTTACTCTTTTATAACCCATATGATGATACAATGAATAAGGGCAAATTATTTTAAGTTTGGTCAGAAGACTATTAATTCTGACCACTAATTTTGAAATTTGCAAAAGGTCACCTAACCCACTATACTCGCTGAGCGGGGTCAATCTGACAGAACGTCAATCCACTGGTTACCACCTGAAGTGTGAGCAGGCTTAGGAACCTCAAGATTAACACACCAATTTTCTAACCAGCTGAGCTAACCGTTACCCCTAGGTATGATAACAAGAGTAAAAACCGACTTCTTCGGTTTTTGCGGCCAGTCAGGCAAAGCGCTGAAAAACACTGTCAAGTTGTCCCTATATTCAATCACTCAACGAGGATCTACTCAGTTGAACATTTACTGTCATTACGTTTATATATGCTTTGTGGTTTCAACGACTTTTGAATCGATAATAAAAATCGAAATAATTATTTTGCACTTGAACAAATTTTGCATCTGGCCAAAGGTGTGTTTAAATGTGTTCAACTATATTTTATGATTACTTCTGTTATTGGTAAACATTTTTAATTCTAAAAAAAGCTCACCGTGCCTGCTTCAGCAAGAAATGATATTGACTGGTCCATTCCACCCCCTTCCGTGCCGATGTGATACTCGCAGTGTTGGCAAATGTGCGCCAATTCCAGCTATAAACATACAACGAAAAAATCTGAGAGACACTGATGTACATCACCGAAAAATAACACCGGAGCAAAAGATCAAAGCTATATAGGTGCAACACCGAAGTGTTCCACGAAAAAAGTGAACCCGTTTAGTAAGTAGAAAGTAATGCTTGCATTTGACATGCGCTGTAATTCATTTATACTGCAACTGAAATGGTTAGAAGTGAGGTTTTAACCCAGATTCATAGGCACTGACCAAAAAAACCCATAGGATCAAATCTGGAAGTTTGTGTGCCTTTTTCCTCAGCCCTTGATTTTGAATAACTTTAATAGGAAACGGTTTGCATGGAGCTTTACCTTTGTGAGAGATTTCCCATTAGCAAACATAGTGGCGAGTGCGGCACTGCAGACGAAGGCACTGGATGACGACAAACCGGCACAGGGAGGCACAGTGCCGTCCACCAGCATGTCCATGCCCACGCCGCACGCCATGCCGAAGTGATCCACAATGCCTTTGTAACCACACAAGAAGTAGTGATGCCACTTAGGATTCCCTTTATCTATATCGATAGCATCGGTTTTGCAACTGAATTCACTGCAAAAAAATAAAGAAATGTGATCTTTCTCGTGGCTTCTCCCAAGTGCGAGTACACATGCAAAAAGAAAGATGATAATACTGGTGCGTGAGAATCCCCCCTTCTTACCAATCAATTGCAGAAGGGCACGATAGTTATAATAAGATAGATTTCCACCTCTCCATTTGTAAAAAATATCGCGTTTGCAGTTTTTACCGATTCGGTAGTCCGACTTATCGGTAGCCTATTCCGGAATCGCCTACCAAAAATACCTTATTTCTTATTTGATTCAGAATTCTTATTTTAAATAATACAGTGTTAAAAACAAAGTTGTCTTGTGTCAATATTTACCAATTTTAATGAAAGCGCAGTTTCCCATATGCGGTCAATATTTATTTACATTGTATAAAGCTCCACAACTAGCTCTGTAAGTAAAACGTAATTCCGTAGAACTTGGGCCTTTCAAAGTCCATAGTGTAAAACACTGTGTAAATACCGTGAAGGGAAGACATACATCAAGCAAAAATCTGAATGATTATGACTTATTATTGGTTGTTCATTCCGAGCCAGAGAGTGGACACGTCAGCAAATACTAACAACATTACCCATATTTGGAGTCAGTGTTCCGAAGTCTCAGGACGCCATCTTCGTTACAGCTCACCGCTATGGTTATATCTTGCTCCACAGCCATAGGCAACACCGCATACCCACAGTAATCTATATGTTCTCCTGAACAATGCAAACGTGTTAAATTCTCACAGACATTGCGGTTTTAGTGTATTTAAAGACTTGATATATATTACATATTAAATGTTAATTAAGTAATATTCTATATTTTCACCAAAGCACTGCAAACGTGTTAAATTCTATATAACAACTTTTAGTTCAAAACTGACGGTTATATGTCAGTTTCTTTGGTTTTTGTGACTGACCAGTTTGGTAAACACTTAAATATAGCCAATGGAAAAATGTGCATCAAACAAAAAAAAGCCGTGTTTAATTGTCGACATATCAGCTGTGAATCTAGACAAGCATTTACCTATGATATTTACTCTTCCGGGGGCACGTGCAAAGAAACTAGGGTCCTTTCCATAGTGATCTCTGAAACATCTGTTCAGCACTTCACACCTTGAACCGAAAGAATATCATGCAGATTCAGCAACGGCAAATCCCAAAGCAATCACAACTTCCACAGGACTTATAACACCAATCTTGATCCAACATTTTTACTTTTACTTTTTGTGCAGCAAAACCACTTTATAACGACAGGCTAAGCTTCTCAATGTATAAAAGTATCGGTTATAACCACATTATCGCTCGGTCCCGGCGCTGTCAAACAACGAGGTTGTTCCGCATGTATAAAGACCATGTTTATCAACAACGACCTCTTAACAAAAACCGGTTGACTCGAACCAAATTTCAAATCACAACAGTAACACGAATACATATTAAATGAAATCACGAATTTCAAAGGGAATGAGGTTAAAACTGTGAAGGAAGCATTTTGAAAATTTGCTAAAAAATTAAAATGATGCCATATGGCCAATATTTTTATGAATCGCCAAAAAATTAATTTTTGAGCAGAAAATCTAAAAGGAAGAAGCATTCTGGAAATTGGCCGACAAATAAATTTCAAAATGGCGCCATTTCGTCAACTTTCGGCGAATCGCTAAAAAAAAAAAAGAAAAATGAAAAGAAAATTTTGAATAGAGGTCATCCAGGGACCTTTCCTACATAATTTAAAAGAAATCCGATGAAATTGTTGGAGAAGAAACGTTTTAAGGAAAAATTTTGTATACGAACATACGTGTACACATATGAAGGATGCCTCCCCCTCCCCTCCCACTGATGTGGTAAGATCGGCCTGACGAAAGTTGGAGGGTATAAAAAGTGGAGCCACAGCAAATGTATAATTTTGTACTGGTATCTTCAATACATAATCAAGATCTCGAGAACTGCAATTCAATATAAGTTGCTGTTACAACACCGCGCCTTCGGTGATCCCCCGATTACATTTCCAGCCAGGAACAGTTCAAACGCTGAAAGTGTTATTGTCCGTTTTGTATCCGGGGTCTACAAGGTGTTCGCTACAAACAGATCCCATTGTTTGTCTTTTTCGGTGCCTTGAATGTGGTTATAAAAGAAAAGTTTTCAACGTATTTTTATCCGGATCTGGAATGGTAGTCATAACGAGGTATAGCTAGTTTTTTTCCGGGCCCGGAATCTGATCACTACAAGCAGGTTTAAAAAACACAGTGACAGGTAGTAATGGCTGATACCTTTACTGACATTTTCAAGACAGTAAGGTTATTTGCTGGAGTTAGTCAAGATTCTGTGAAAAACTTGACTTTTTCGCCAACATTTCCTCCAAATCTAGGTGGACACGCACCCCCTATCCTCCACCAGAAGTTTAGAATGTAAAATAAGCATTTTAAATAACAACGCTGAATTAAAACTGAATTAAACCGAAATAAAACAAACACTTTTACTAAAGAAATGAGGATAAAATGAAATACAAGTCATCTTATATTTTTTTTCAAAATACCGGCAAAAGTCCAGCCGGCAAATGTCCTAGACCGGCAAATGTCCACCGGTAATTATTATTGTCCCACCGGCAAATGTCTTAAACCATCCAGAGTGGTATTTGAACTCCTCATCTCTTGTTGCGCAATCCAAAACGCTAACCACCAGACCAATGCTCAACATTACATAGATTTTGAGCGAAAGTAGGGTAATTGCGCAAAAGCTCCAACTGGTTATTTAAAATTTTAAAGTGTCACCCAACAAGTGAATTCAAAACTAGTTTAAAATACACTGAAGACAATTGTTCTATACTGTCCATGTTTTACATTTTACAAATATACTAATTATGGCAAAAAATACCTGCCACTGTTCGCATAAAAGAACGCCATGGTTTTGGGTCTGTGTGGCTACTGAGTGATAAAGAATTACCACTAAACCACACTGTAACTGAATAATTTCTCCACAAGGGACAAGATACTTTTAGTAACAGCAGATCATAACTGGAGACAAAAAATGTTCAATGTTGACTCCACTAAATACGCTAGCTGCAAATTTGGTCACCCTACACTTTAAACCCAAATATACCTTATGTTGCGATACTTAACAAAACTCAATTTGCTGTGAACCACGGAAGATTTTTTTATTTCACCAATTTGGATTAACTATAACCATTCGTTTCCCTACCCCTCTAGTTCCGAGAAACCGCTCGTCACTGGAGGATTGACTGCCGCTTGAAATCCACGCTACAAGGCAAAGAGCATTCAAATTGAACAACACATCGTAATTGGTTAAATTACAAACTGGTCTGTTAGCTGCAGAAGATCATCCAGAGCTAAAATAAGGATGTCGTGGTGGTTTGTGTGGCTTCTAGTTTGTGAAGATACCGGGAATAATGACTGCACAGGCTGTTTTCACATTAATAGACCACATTTTCAATTTTGCCAATTACGATGTGCTGTTCAATTTCATGTTTCTCTCCTTGTATATAACGATATACAAGTCAACTGCGCTCGCTTTGAGGCACTTCTGTCGCGATAACAGTCAACTTGTGAATAGGTTTCTGGCAAAATGGAATTTTGTTGATTTTTTCTCATTTTTTTATAATTTCATCATACATTTATTCCAAACGAATTCAGTCGAAACGCAAAAACTTTTCTGCAAAGGTGGAAGTACGAATGAATTATTTTCCCGGATCTCTTATTATCGCCTGTAAAACATTCTCGAAAAGTTCTTAGGAATTCGTGACATGCCAAATTGAACCTCAGACATTCAGCAATGATATCACCTACTATTTATATGTGTTTTGCATTGAAACAATATCACAGAACACTGTAAAATTTACCTTTTTCTTTGCCAACTTGGCACAATACCAACCGGTGCAGTCATTTTTACGATGTCATGTGATTGCGGGGCACGTGCGCTTTTCACATTTTTGTCGTTGTGGCAAAACAATGGCAAAACAACGTCCTTCTCATCAAAATGTGCGTCGGGTATCGCGAGTATTCTTGTGACACGAGCCAATCAAACACAAAGACTGATGAGTCAAGCGAACCATTTGAATTGGTGACACGCATCAATGAAGCAAAATATGGGTTGGGTCAAGCGAGAAACTTACGTTGGTGACACATAAAGCAATCAAACAAACTGAACGCCCGATAGTATTTGTTAGGATGTGGCTTTTGGAACATCATTTGACATTAAGAGAGCGATTCCTCTATGTAATAGTCGTATGGGGCCCAAAAAACAATTCTTAAAACGCCTTATCGGTTTTGTGTGTGTTTGTGTTTTTTTTCTTCTTTTTTTTGTAGGGGGGGGGGGGGATACATTCTACATAAACACCGAGTTGAAGAGCCGGAGTTTAGTTTTCCCAGTTTTGTTGGTGTGATGAGGGTGGATGAGATAACATATGGTGGCTTTGTGCTTCAGCATTTTGCATAATAAACAGTAGGGTAAAAAGGCCGGTTCTACTGCACTTTGTGACGTCATACTGTCTGGAAGTGACGTCATCATGTCTGGACCGGAAGTGCTGTCTAGACCGGAAGTGCTGTCTGGAGTGGAAGTGACGTCATCATGTCTGGACCGGAAGTGACATCATGATGTCTGGACCGGAAGTGACGTCATGATGTCTGGACCGGAAGTCATGATAAGCGTTAGGATAGGCGCGACCATGTGTGACGTCATCATGACGTCATACTGAGATGATGCTGTCTGGAGCGAAAGTGGTTTGGCCGAGTCAATCAACATGAAGCCAATGAACCCGACCTGTCAATCAGTGTAACCATGGCAACAGACCCCCCCCCCCTCGAAATTGTGATTTTTGCATATTTATCCGTTTCAGACGATTCTGAACATTTTTCATTTTTTCGACCCCCCCCCCCCCCTCGAAATTGTGATTTTTGCATATTTATCCGTTTCAGACGATTCTGAACATTTTTCATTTTTTCGACCCCCCCCCCACCCCCCCCCCTCGAAATTGTGATTTTTGCATATTTATCCGTATCAGACGATTCTGAACATTTTTCATTTTTTCGACCCCCCCCCCCCTCGAAATTGTGATTTTTGCATATTTATCCGTTTCAGACGATTCTGAACATTTTTCATTTTTTCGACCCCCCCCCCCCCCTCGAAATTGTGATTTTTGCATATTTATCCGTATCAGACGATTCTGAACATTTTTCATTTTTTCGACCCCCCCCCCCCCTAGGCGAGCAACATTCTGTCAAGTCAGCTTCAGTTCCATCAGAGGGGTATATAAGGGATGAGCATACAGCAGTGACAGTCATTTCGGTGAGTGGAGCAAGGAAGTACAATTTGTAGAACTACAATTGGATCACATCAGATCAAGGGATGGCATCCAGTGACAACTATTTCGGTAAGTGTTTATTGAAACTTTATAAATAAAAAGTGAACTTTGTAAACAAACTTTGTAAACAAACTTTGGTTATTTGCTTAATTGAAACTTTGTAAAACAATACCTTTCGTTATACTTGGTCGATTTATATGAAAATTTCACCATTTGATTCAGTTTTATGTAAAGTTTTGTTATAAAGTAGTCATAGGCTATTTGCACAGCTGGCTGTATGCATTTTTACCGCCATTACAGTGCTTCTTCGCGGATGAATACCATTTTGGCAGACCATTTAACTTCACCGTCAGTTAACTTCACCGCTAGATGTCTCTGCTGTATAACAGCTGTACAACTCGACAACTGTAAGTGAGACATTCATATACACAAGTAAAATTCTGCTGAGTCAGCAATTTTTTAACAAAGTTACACACCATATTTTGATTACATGGAAGTAGTATAAAAGCATGAGTGAAACATGTCAACTAGTCAACTAGTAATACATTCTGTCAACAAGTCAACAAGTGGATATTGTGTGACGAGAAAAGACTTGACAATGTCGGCCTTACTTTTTCACAGATGTGTAGAGACCATGGATGACGTCTTCAAAGTGAATTATGCTGACTATGTGTTTTCAAAGCTTCCTGCTTTTGAATCGGATTGGATGCTGCAAGTGAAGAATTTACATCAGCATTGGGAAGCTGTTGGAAAGACCATTCCAAGAGATCGTTTCATCCGCTCGTTTCTACGTGAATGTGAAGATCTACATTTACCGTTAACTTATAACATTGATTTAGCATTTATCAACGTGAATACAATTTGGGCAGTTGAGCTCATGTTAGTTGTAGCTGCAAGAATCATTTTACATTATGATGATGATGTTCCATTGAAGACGAATGTATCAGAGCTTGTCCGATTCAACCATGGACGAGTTGAAGTGAATTCAAAACTTTGCAAGTTCTTTGCTGACTCAGCAGATAGTTGGGTATAAAAGGGAGTGAACTCAGCAGAGTGAAGTCATTTCTCAGCAGACAGTTGGAGGGAGTGCATCATCAGTACATTGTAGCAGCCATGGAGAACAAGACAAGCAACGCAACGCAGCGCAGCAGCAGCTTTAAAATTAGTGCTAACTTAACCATTACTGTGGAGCATGGAGAATATGGGCCATTTCTACGCATCACACGTGGAGAGAGATGGTGTGCTTATTCACCATCTTTGTGGAAGATTGTATGCCAAAGCTTGAAAAATTTACGCGACATTGGCTTCAAACTATACTTAACGCAAACGAAGTGGCTTGAAGTCATTTCATACTTGGATATGCGCTATGTGAGTTTTGTGCGCACGTCACGGTTTGAAGGGAAAGAATACATACATCACATCAACATGAATGATGGTGAATGGGAGACACTGCTTCAGGAGATGGACAACATCAACTCAGCCCTATCACCATGTGAGGAATGTCATGACAAGAAAACCATCATCAAGCTGCAAAAGGATGGTCGGATGAAGGTGTCAAAGCTATCCAAGAAAAGGCTGGTTGAAGTTCAGTTGGAGAACATGAACGTACAAAATCAACTTGGACTTACCTGTGACTATTGCGGTGCTTGTGGATATGTGGAGGATTATCATTGCCACTGCCACAAGTATAATTGCAAGTTGTGTGAACCAAGCAACTTCTGCGACAAGTGTGGAGTACTTAAAGTCAGTGAAGCAAAGTAAAAGCCCACAAGACACTGAAACAAGATGGACGCATGTTTTAAAAATGCTTATATTGACTTGATGATTGCTAAACTTGCTTGCTGTGGCACTCCAGACTATCAACTTTATCATTTGGATGCTTTTTGGGATGTTGTACATCATAGTCTTGATGTGATTGAACTGCATTCAAGATTTCTTGGAGAATGTCATAAAACTGGAATAGAAGAAGATCCTGACTTTGACTTTGATGCTGCACTTTATTCTGCTCGCACTGATGTGGAAGTATATTTCACCGTGGTTGATCATTTGAGAGATTGTTGTAAAGAAGCAGAGGAAACCGAGCAGCTTTATCAGGTAAGTTATATAAAACCTTTTTTAATCATGTTTATGACAACATAGTGAATTGTTTCTCAAAGACATAACCATGTTTTTCTTACTAGCAAATTTAGTTTTATGTGAGTGGTTTCAACGTAAACAAAGAAAGAATATGATAGAAGAGGCAGCAAATATATTAAAAGATATTTTATTACAGGAAGAAACCGACATGTCAGAATAAAGAAGCAAAGTCAACATGGAGAATCTTGTACTATTCAGCGGTCATAAGGACGTTCTTTCAAATATGTTTCCAACACGACTTGAAAAGTATGGACATGTGTTCAACTCAAGTGAAGCTTTGTATCAATATGAGAAAGCAGTGTTTCATCACCGTCCAGATATTGCTTCAGCCATTGTGTCATCCAGAAATGGATATGAAGCGAAACGTATTGCTAAAGGGATAAAACCATGTCCTTTATGGCATACAGTGAAGAGAAGCAAAATGCAAGATGTTTTACAAGTCAAACTGGATCAGTGTGTATTGTTTCGCAATAAGTTGAAAGAATGTAAAGACAAAACTTTAGTTGAAGCAACGTATGATCATTGGTGGGGAGCTGGTGTGAAACATGTGTCATCTGGATATCCTGGTCAGAATATTATGGGAAAGTTGTTAGAACTGTTGTGTGAGGGTTAGAGACTTTTTCATTTGCTTGCCAACCGTCATGGTGTGCAGACGTGTGGACATGTAAATTTGAAGTATGTTTAACTTGTGTTGCATTGATTCAAGACTCACAAGACTGCACAATGGCGGACATGACACTGAGACAATATATTGTGCAAAAAGCTTATTGTGAAGAAATGTTATCCGCTGTAAAAAAGTTTGCATATTTAGTCTGTCCTGCTTGTCAACATGAAGAGTGTCAAGAACATACTTGTCATTTTGCATCTGTTTATACATATTGGAATGAAGCTAAATATTACATGCATTTAGATAAAGTGTTAGAGAATGCAAATCAACGTTGTGAGAAATATGGTGTAGATGCTATTACATTGGATGAACTCAGTCATTGGTTAGTGTTCATTGAAGACCAATGGTCTCCAGTGATTCATACCATTGTATCTATACTTGATTTGTAAAAAACTTGTTAGTTAAGTTATAAATGCATGTTAGTTAAGTGATGTTGGTTGAGTTATAAAATAAAAGCTGTTCTGTTGAGAAGGTGGTTTTCATTCGGTGTGACCATGTCGACGTGGAAAGACTACTTGACTGATATTTACTTCAAACCTGGACAGCCTGGAGCATTTGCTGGTCCTTACAAACTGTATCACATCTTACGAAAACATAATCAACCAGTCACACAGTCACAAGTGAAGAAATGGTTGCAGGATCAAGATGCTTTTAGTTTACTCCAACCTGTCAAATACAGGTTCAAAAGACAACGTGTGATTACACGTGGTATTGATGACATGTGGGATATTGATTTGGCTGATATGGGAAACATAGCTCCCTATAATGATGACATACGCTTTTTACTCATTGTCATTGATGTGTTTTCCAAATATGTCTGGGTACAGCCAATACCTAATAAATCACATACCAGCGTCATACAAGCTTTCCAAAAGATTTTTCATGACACACGACGAAGACCGCGAACTCTAAGGTCTGATAAAGGAACAGAATTTAAAAACAGATGGGTAAAAGCATTTTTGAAGAAAGAAGGCATTCATGCTTATACCACAAAGAATGAAACCAAAGCTAACTTTGCTGAAAGAGTCATTCGTACTCTGAAGGGAATGATGTATCGGTATTTTCTACATAATCAAACTTACCGTTACTTAGACATTCTTCCAGACTTGGTGTACAATTACAACCATAGACCTCATGGTTCTCTTCCTAATAAATATGCTCCAGCCGAGATTCGTAAAGACAACGAATCAAAAGTGTGGAAGTATATGTATGTTGACAAACTGAAATTGAAACCTAAGAAGAAGAAGAAGTACAAATTTAACATTGGTGATCATGTTCGCATTTCTCACATTAAATATGTGTTTCAACGGGATTATCACATCAAATGGACGCAAGAAGTCTTCATTGTCACACATCGTTGTAAGAAGCAAGGAATACATTTATATCGTGTGAAAGACTTTTTAGACGAAGATATTGATGGTCATTTCTATGAAGAAGAACTGCAGAAAGTGACCAAAGATATTGAATCTATTTATAGAATTGAAAAAGTCTTGAAAACACGTAAAAGACGAGGAGGAGGTGTGAAAGAATTATTTGTCAAGTGGTTAGGTTGGCCAAACAAGTTTAACAGTTGGGTGAAAGAAACAGACATTCAACAATGAAGCATCCATTTACATGTTTAGTCTCTGGACCTACAGGCAGTGGCAAAACGTCTCTGGTGAAGGAAATTCTAGAACAAAAGTTGATTCAACCCTCTCCAAAAAGCATTTTATGGCTCTATGCAGCAGATCAGCCTTTGTACAAGGGAATGAAAGGCGTGGAATTTTACCAAGGCATTCCAGATGACATTGAAGAGCGTTTTAACCCGAAGAAACCAAACTTACTTATCATTGATGACTTAATGACGAAATGCCATAGTGATGAGCGTATGACACGTCTCTTTAGTGTTGGCAGCAGTCATCAAAATCTAAGCATTATTTTTATTGTGCATAATTTATTCCATCATGGGAAAGAGATGCGAAATATTAGTTTGAATACACATTATATCATTCTGTTTAAAAATCCGAGAGACAGTCAACAAATTAGTACATTGGCGCGGCAAATGTATCCTAGAAGATCTCAATTTCTCATAGAAGCCTATCAAGATGCTACTAGCAAACCTCATGGTTATTTATTCATTGATTTAAAACCAAAGACAAATGATCAACTACGTATTCGTACAGGCATTTTACCAAAAGATACACATTATGTATATATTGATAAAGCAGTGTATGAACAAGAACCAAGTCATTTGACCATTCGCAGTCAAGATGTCTAAACGTATTCGAGCGAACCAGCCGTTTCTTCATTTGCTTGCACGCAGTGGGCCTAAACGACGTAAATCCTTGCTACAGCAAGCTACAAAGGAGGAATTAACAAGCTTGTTTGAAATTTGTTTGAATATATTGCAAGGACATTTACCCTTAAGCTCAAAACGGTTTAAGGAATTTAAACGTGAACGTCATACGCTACGTACTCTAGCAGATAAGAAGATATCCCTTCGACGAAAAAAGAAGTTGATTAATCAGAAAGGAGGATTCATTGGAGTTATTGCTAGATTGGCATTGCCCTTGTTAGCCAAACTGCTGCTAAAATGAAACATACGATGAAAATGGTCCTCATTCCTGAATATGAATACAAACTGTTATTAGAAAAGAAGGGTAAAGATGGTGAAATCAAAACGAAAGTGAATAAACTTTTACGTGGGAAACGAACGCGTGAAAAGGTTATTGAAATGTCTCAACTTCTTGGTCGTCATTTACGAACAAGTCAGTCTAGACAGCAAAAGCCCTCATCATCATCATCACCACCTGAAAAGCCAGAAAAGCTAGTGTTAAGTCATTTTCAACCTATCTATCATGGAAAAATAACACAACTTTTAGCCGAACTGAAGAAATATGGTACAACATGGTCAGAGAAGAATGAACTTGTGTTGAAAACGGGCGATATTATAGCAAATTCCAACATGGTTGATTTGATGAAAGAAGCATTGGTGGCGACAAGAAGAAAAGAACGAGTCAAACCACCACATGGTTGGCATCCGTTTATCCAGGAAATTGTTGATGCTAATATTCCAAAAACAATGTTTAGTAAAAAGACCACTCGTGACGACATTACAACAGAAATGAAACAACGTCAACAAAGACAGTTTCCTGAAGGATGGGAAAATTTTTAACATGGCTGAAAGAGCTATGTTGTTGTTGCCAAGAAGATAAACCAACTATTCCTGTGAAAATAAGATGTACAAGCGCGTGTTGTGAAGGAGAAATAAAAGACCATGTGAATGAGGATGAGATTTGGCATACTTGGTCGAATGGCGCGCGCTATCGTGAAGTATATAGACAACGTCAACGCACCTATACCATTTAGTTCCCATCCATCATGGAGTCGACAAGCTTTTACATTACTTTGCCTAGCAATGCGAGTATGACCTATTATCCCAACAACAAGGCTTCGAATTATCAAATTCGTATGCCTCGAACCATCTATCTGAATGGAAAATATGAAGTGGCTTTAGCTGAAATTCAATATCCACATACATGGACAACGATGAGACAGGGCATGGACTATTCTATTCAGTATCGACAAGAACTATTCGATGATCCTATTCTTAGCACTCTCAATATTCCTTATGGGTACTATAAAACCATACAAGAACTATGTGAGGCAGTCAATGAAGAAGCAACTAATGCTCTGAAACTTACAGAAGCTATTCGACTAAAGTATGATAAGATTAGACGACGTGTGTTTCTATTTCTCGATTATGGTTATGAAGTGTCCTTTTCCGCTGGATTGGCTGAGATTTTAGGATTTATCCCAGAGCAATGGTATACTGAAACATGTACAGCTGAACATAAAGCGGATGTGAAACAGGGGTTTTATACACTGTATGTGTATTGTAGCATTTGTGAACCACAAGTTGTTGGTGATTATTATGTGCCGTTACTACGTTCTGTTGGGATACAAGGCCATGATGGAGACATTATCATGAAAACGTACGGCGAACCGCATTATGTTCCTGTAAACACGTCCAAATTTGACGTGATAGAAATGAATATTAAGGACGACACAGGCCATAATGTTCCATTTCAAACTGGAAAGGTGATCTGTAAACTTCATTTTCGACCAAAAGCAATATGAAAGCTTATACACACGATCCGTCTGCATATCGCAACCATTTTCTTCGTCAAGTGGGCGGGGAATTACCAGGATTCAAAGGAGCGCGAATCCAGTATGGCGATGGTATTGGTTCAATACTGGGATCATTGGCTCGCAAAGCTATTCCACTACTTAAGGCTGGGGCTAAGATCGTTGCGCCACATCTTAAGAAGGCTGCAAAGAATGTCGCGAAAGATGTGACGGGTCGAGTAGCAGAACGTGTGTTTGGTGAACAAAAGCGTATGCAACCAACGAAACGTGCCAGAAGACGAAAAACAGCCAGACGGATAACATCAAAATATCGCAAAGATATCTTTTGAAATCATGTCTCTCATTCATAATCATTCGTGTGAATGTAGTCTTTCTCCATTGGAATGGTTTCACGTACCACCAACGCAAACTGCTGTAGAGAAAAGTTATAATGTTGACTATCAACCACTTACAAGCATTAGAGAAGGCGCTCCAATAGAATTCTACATTCCTGCGAGTACAGAAGAATATCTGGATTTAAAGAACAGCAAACTTCATATTGTATGTCGCATTCTAAAGGCTGATGGAACAGCGTGTGGCGCAGATGATAATGTCTCTTGCATCAATGATGTGTTTAATGGGTTATGGTCTAATATTGAATTGTTTCTGAATGATCGTTTGGTTTCGCATAGCAACAATACTCATGGTTATACCAGCATTATCTCTCATCTCATCCATGATTCGGAAGAAAGTCTGCATTCTGAGCGCTCTATGCGTCTCATGTACAAGGATACTGCTGGGTCAATGAATAGTCATGAGGTGAAAAGACCTAATCATGAACAATATGTATCCGGGTTTCATGTCAATGCCGACGGTGGTGACTTGGCTGAGCAAGGCAATAATGGCTTACATCATCGTTATTTGCATACTCGTCTTAGCCGTGATGTTATGCTCGCAGGTGGTTTAAGGATAGATTTGTTTGAGCAGGATCGTTATCTTCCGAATGGCATCAGTTTGAAATTGCGTTTCCATAGACAAAAAGATGACTATGTATTGATGGCTGTAAATAATACCTATAAGGTAGAAGTGAAAGAGGCATTTTTAACCATTCGCAAAGTGAGGGTGAGTCCAGGTATTCAGTTAGGACATGCAGATGCATTGATGAAAAGTCCTGCCAAGATCATCATCACTAGAAAAGAATGTAAAGTCTTGGCCATTCCAGCAGGATTTCAGTCTTTTGTGAAAGATAACATCTTTTTGGGTCAATTACCAAATCGTATTGTCATTGGTCTGGTTCATAATGAAGCTTTTGGTGGATCAGTATTGAGGAATCCATACAATTTTGATCATTTTAATCTGGACTATATGCAACTGTACACGGATGGTGAACCAGTTCTATCCAAACCTCTCAAGCTTGACATTACACAGAACAAATACCTGAACGCTTTTGAAACGCTTTACAAATCGTTTGATCGGTTGAATGGTGAGAAAAGTTCCATTATAAAACGGGAAGATTGGCCTAGAGGTTATGCTTTATTTTCGTTTGACTTAACACCGGATTATGATGGTGATGATCATTTCCCCCTGATCAAGCATGGGAATTTGCGGCTAGAAATGAACTTTGCTAGGGCTTTGCAACCTACAATCAATGTCATTGTCTATGCTGAATTTGACAACATTATTGAGATCAGTGCCAATCGCAGCATCCAATTCGACTACCAGTCATGAACACGAAGCAGATTGATGCCATATTGAGTCATGATGTCATGACCAAAGACTTGTTTCAAGGCGTGTTTGCCATGGACCAGTTACCGTCTTTACAACGCGGCGCCTATGTGATCAACACAGACGATCAAGATGAACCAGGAGAACATTGGGTGGCAGTGTATTATGACAAAGACCCTGTGGAATATTTTGACTCTTATGGACTGTTCCCTCTCGATGATCGTTTAGATATGTTTTTAAGAAATGACTATATGTATAATTCTATCTCATTACAAACGCCAATATCATCGTCATGTGGTTTTTATTGTGTCTATTATATATTACATAGAGCTCGAGGTCAGAGTATGTTTGATATTGTGAATATATTAAAAAGAAAGGATGGTGATTTTATTGTAAAGGATTTTGTATATAGACATTATAAACCATTGTTTTATTAATGTTGTTGTTGTTGTTATATTAGTTCAGTTGTTGTTGTTGTTATATTAGTTAAGTTGTTGTTGTTATATTAGTTAAGTTGTTGTTGTTGTTATATTAGTTAAGTTGTTGTTGTTGTTATATTAGTTAAGTTGTTGTTGTTAAATAAAACAAACCAAGTTTCAAACAACTGTCTTGTTTATTGTGTTCTATTTACAAATTCTTAACTACAAACACTATTTACAAAGTTTACAAACACTATTTACAAAGTTTACAAACACTATTTACAAAGTTTACAAACACTAGTTACAAAGTTTACAAACACTATTTACAAACTCTTAACTACAAACGCTATTTACACTATTTACAAATTCTTAACTACAAATTCTATTTACACTATTTACAAACTTTTATTTACACTATTTACACTATTTACAAAATTCTTAACTACAAACTCTTAACTACAAAGTCTATTTACACTATTTACAAACTTTTTATTTACAAACACATTCATTTTTCAATACATTCATCAATGAATACCATTCATTAGAATCTAAATTGATATAGGTATCATAGACATTACATTCATGTTTGTAAATGCTATGAAAGCTCACATAATACACATCACCAAACTTTATCACTTTCACAGTTACATGTTCAGACAGTTTCAGTTCATATCCTTCTTCTAAGTCAATGTCCATCACACGCATAGGTTGTGTCAGCTCAATGGATTTGATGCCTCGTGTAAGCCATATTTCTGTTTCTTTGAATTCAAGCGTTAGGTTCTTTCCAATCCAATGCTTGTAACAGAGCGTACCATTCCACTGTGTTGAGGGTGATGTAGTCATAGTTTTCTGTAAGCTCGTCATATTGGCGAAATTGTATAAACACGTCTAAGCAGTTCTCAGTCACACGCACTTCTAATTCATTTGAGACTGCCAGGAGAAAGCCAGGTATCCTGAACTTCTCTAGATGGTCTTTCAACACGGATTGGTCATCAAGTGATAGGACGAGATACTGTCCAAAATGTCTTAGCACAATGTCATCATATTCGTTTCTCAGATATGAGAACCCATGCGTAATTGGTTTATATTCCGTTAAAAAGTCTTCCATCTCGTTCAACAGTCAGATGAACTATGAGCTGTCTCCTTGTCTGCAAAGACGTTTTTTTTTATGCTCGCAAGATGGTGAAGAGTGGATGTTGTATCACTTCTAGGAATCGTAAGACTGCGCGCCAGTTCTTGATATCAAAGATGATCAAATCTGTATATGGTGTATCTGGTACAACTCCCTTATAATCCTTTGGATAATCCTGTAAAAGATTTCTACAGATTTCTACACGTATGTTAGAATCATATTCAGCCACTGTCACTTCCACTTTATTTTCAAGTCTACGTTTAAACCCAGCTTCAAGTGGTATGTTTTTAAAGTCTTTCCACACTTCAGGTTTAAACCGATGATAACTTGTCTTAGAATCTAGTATCACTTCATTCCTCTCATTGACAGTAAGGTAAACACCACCGTTCAGCATGAGTGCATTCATGATTGTTACCTTGTTATGACTTGTCGTCTTGCTGCGAAGCCTTTTATCCACTTCTTTCACCTGCTTCTTCATCATTTTCCATTCAGGTATTGTCAGCAAGATACCCTTTTTCGTTGGACGGTTTTTTCCAGTCCCCTCATCTCTGAGGTATTTGCGAATGTTTACCACACCTTCATTACTTTGTTTCATAATCTTGATATACTTTCCATTGCCTAGAGAAAGCATTCCATCCCACGACTGTGGTGTTGGTACCGTCGTCTCCACTTTTAATTTCTTAATGGTAGTATCAGGATGTTTCACTTTCATGTCTTTCACCGTATCTGCTAGAGTATCCATATCCGTTGGTGCAGATCTTTTCATGTTGACGCTTCAGTGTTCACACCACAACTAACTCTCAAGTTGAAGTGTCTCCCCCTTATATACTGTAATGCCCATGCGCCAAAGTGGAATAGCCATCACTCATCACATATCGCTTGTCATCAAAGGGAGAGAGAGCCACTTTCCTCAACTTCTCCGAGAAGATCTGGTGGTTATGACTTCGAATGATGTGTCCTGTAGTCATCGTTTGCGTTTGGTTGAACAAACTGTCTCTATACTGCTGATGTTTCATCCGTCTTTGACACGCGCGAGTGATGCCTTTGGCCGTACGTTTTTCTTTCCCACCATACATCATACTATACATTTTCGGCCGAAGTCCAACAAACTCTTCAATGGGAATGCCCGCCGTCTCATCTTTCATTTTCCCAAGCACTTTCTTGTTCACGTTGGAATGTAGGAAATGATCTGGCGGATAGTCACTTGTGTCGAACAAGTCAGCATCTTCCTGCATGTCTTTGTAGATATCTTCCGTTTCTATGTCATAACATAGACTGTCGGTGTCGCTGAACAAGAGTTTGGCGTTGGGATACTTGGTCATGATGTAGTTGTAATGAAAGTGGAACATGAGCACTTTGCTGAGGTCGAGAATGGTGAACCCAACTTGAATGGGTTTATCCAGAAGCAGATCCACTTTACGCAAATGTACCGCGGTCAAATCTTCGTTGAAAATTCTAAATTTGTGGAAGGAAGGTTTGGCTACAAGTTTCTTGAACCGCTTTTCCTGGTGAACAAGTTCCACATTCATGCGCTTTCTTACATTTTCCATGGTTTTGCCAAACACCGAGTTGTTCATCAATTTGAAGAAGTCTTTCTCAAACGGGTTCTTGGCCAACTTTCTCTTTTCCGTGTTCAAGGAGATGTATTTTGCCAACCATTTGCTCTGTGCAAACATGATGGCACGATGCACCTTCGTGACTTTCAATCCCAGTGAGACATATTGCTGTAAATTTCTATAATGAAGCACATATTTCTTCTTGTCACACAAGTTGGGAATGAGCTTTTCACTAGGTTTGCCTTTCATGTTTAGATCTTTCCGTAGCTTCTGACTATGTTTTGACAATTCTCCCACTTTCACACATTTCCGTTCTGGAGCCACTGGGTAGTGATTATGATGATCATGAATTGAATATGGGTATTCCAAATCCACTTCTAAAATGTATCCAATCTCGTCATCTTCATCCACATCCATAAAGTCAATGGATTCTGGCTCGCTCACCCACATAAATCCACTTTCCGGCATGCTTTGCGACATAGCCCAGCCATACAAGTTGTTTGCATCCAGGTAAGTCAAGTAGTTGGTTGGTTTCAAGGGATCGTAATCTGCTACGTAGGGGTTATTTGCTTTCGCATACTTGTGTGTGATGACAGATATTCCTCCACGTAAACCTTGTTCAACCATTTGGTACATGTCAATGTCGTTGATCAATTCCAATTTCACCTTTGTCGCTTTCAACATGGCATCCCACGACAGTCCTGGCGCTGTATAGTAGTGAGCAGGATCCAATTCATACGTGTTGAGACATACGTGACGAAAGTTTTCAAACACGTCAGCCAGCAGCAACACATCTGATTTCAGGTACAAGTCATGGTATTCGCCAAATGTAGTACAGTGGAATGTCTCCCACACCTTCTGCGCATGCGCATAATCCTCATCGCTAATGTCTTCTTCACTGAGTAGACTGTAAAACTTGTCCTTGGACGGCAGTTGTGTTTCAGCAAACTTGGATGGCTCATCCACGTAATCATAAGGGTACACTCCCTTTCTCAACAGTAACTCTTGTTGGTCGCTATCGTGAATGTGTGACGTCATGTGATAAAAGTTGTCTTTCCCTTCTGCTGCCAGGTTGGAGACCAACTTCTGTAGAGAAGTACTCATGAACTGAAAGCTGTCTGTAAATTTCAGATTGCTCATGGTGAATGCAATATATTTCTCAACGGTGTTGGGAATGACTGTAATCCTTTCGTTTTTAAACTTTCCAATTTCTTCCATGATCAAATGACTGTCATAGCCTCGTAAATTGTGGAAAAACACAGGAATGATGAAAGAATCTTTATCTCCCTGCTGATCTTTTCGAAGTCGAAATTGTAAATTGCATTCACTATGTGCAGCTCCGCGGTATTTGCCATTGATATGATCATGATCTCTCACACGATCTGCTCCTAGAGGCTCATGACAAATGTAGCAATCTGTGGCGTTCTTATAATGCTCTTCATCTTCACAAGTCATGACTATTTTCTTTTTCTGTTGTAGACCATGCACAATACGATCACGTTCATATACCATATGGTCTAAAAAGACTTTCACAGCATTATCGCCTCGATATAGGACTGGCGCACGTGTATCATATTGGCTGACAACCACATAGGCAAAGCTGTTTGGACGATGATGTTGATACTTGTCTCCTTCATGCTTTTTCGTGAAACATTCAAAGTCTGCATAAATGACAAACGGCGCTCGCTGTTGTTTGGCTACATTCTTGAACTTGATGAAGGGTTCCTTGGGGAATGATAAACGTTGTGCGCCATGCTTGCCACACACTTCACGATGCTTGTCTAACAGATCTTGTCGCCTAAACCCGTGAAGACAGTTGAAACAATAAAATGCTGCATGCTGATGGTTTGATCGATAAGCCATCAGTCTGCTGAAATTCTTGATGAGGCAGTAATGTCTTGTCTTGTCATTGCTAATCAAAAGTAAGTTGATTTCTCTGGCGCTGTTGGCGCTGTTGGCGCTGGTGTTTCGACTGAGTTGTATGGGAACAACGACATCATGTTCATATCCAAACACGTTAATGGACACATCATTCTCCTTTTCAAACTTTGGAATGTCTGTAATCGGTGTTGGAAATGTCATGCCTTCCACCTTCAATTCGTTCTCAAATGCTTTGTATTGATGTACACGCTCTGGGTTTACATTTGTTGAAGGGTGAAGGTGAGCCAATACAGACCATAAGAAGCACTTGTTGTCTTTATTCTGAATGTTTAACACCGCCTTTGTATTCTTTACTTTCTTCGGTAGTGGGATAAAACTGCTTGCTTCCAATGGTGCTGACGTCGCTGTATGCACTTCAATGAATAATATGTTATCCAACACCCAGCCAGAACCTTGTCGCTCATGTTCATCAAACCTGGTAAATAATTCTTTATAGGCTTCTGGCAAGTCCTTCTCAATATCTGTTGGATTGTATGCTGCATACGTTGGACTACTGATGAAGGCATTATCCACTTGTTCTACCATCACGCCTTCAACATTTGGTGTCATTTTCTTGAAGCGTGCATGCACGACAATGTACCATTTCATACCACGGTTTAACGTTTCTAGCAAATGTCTCTTGATTCGGTTCTCTTGTTGTCGCATTTCAAGTAGCAAATCTGATCCATCTTCAGGCTCAAACCGTCTTTCCTGCGCGTTTTCACCAAGACTCACTCTTCTGCCTCTGCCTACTTGCACTGTCTCTTTCTTTCTTTGTTCTTCATGAGACACATTTTCCATCTCAGCACAAGCATGTGTCTCAAATGCATCCAAAGATGAAAATATCTTGACGCATTTACAGCAGAGGACTGGATCAGGTCTGTCAACACCATCTTGTACGGTCTTTCGTCTCTTGGCTTCAATCTGCTCAACAAGCTCTTCATGAGCACGTTTCATCCTAGCTGGTTTGCATGTATGTGTCACGAACACTTCCAGAGATGGAAATGTCACATCACAATCATGACAGTAGACTGGTGCCATCGTTGTTGCTTCTTCAACTGCTGGAACTGAAATGAAGTAAAATATACGTTTCACTCTTCCTTTTATACCACTTCAATGGTGTGTTGACTCAGCAGAATGTATCACTAGTTGACTAGTTGACATGTTTCACTCATGCTTTTATGCTACTTCCATGTAATCAAAATATGGTGTGTAACTTTTCAAACTTGTTCCAAAATGTTAAAATTGCTGACTCAGCAGAATTTTACTTGTGTATATGAATGTCTTACTTACAGTTGTGAAGTTGTACAGCTGCACTGCTACACAGCAGAGACATCTAGCGGTGAAGTTAACTGACGGTGAAGTTAAATGGTCTGTCAAATGGTATTCATCCGCCAACTAGACCTGAAATGTGATAAAATGTATTCTCACACACACACACACACACACAAACATGTTTTGCTTCATTTCATAATATAGGATGGCCCTTAAAAGGGCCCGAAATATTTTAGTATATATCAGCAGCAGTTATGGGGTTGTCCCTCATATTCCAACCACACTTGACACTTGCAGTATCGTTGAGTCAGTGTTACTATGCGGTTGTTCCACATAAATGTAATTACTACGTCAGGCTTCACTGCAGTGATCTGAGTTGGAAATTGTAGCACCTCCTCCAAAGCATATGTAATATCAGCTGCTTCAGCTTCATCACGCATATTTACCCAGATGCAAACAGATTCATTCGCTTGAAACGCTGTTAAGTCATCAATGATGATAGCTGGTGTGTTATCCATGATGTGTCTGACAATGTCTCTAAGCCTTGAGACACCACACTTATATAGGATTTTATCATGCTGATTCGACAAAAATTTTTTGGTGCTCTCCTGGGGGGGGGGGGTCGGTACATAGTATGTCCTAGGGGGGGGGGGGGTCGGTACATAGTATGTCCTGGGGGGGGGTCGGTACATAGTATGTCCTGGGGGGGGGGTCGGTACATAGTATGTCCTGGGGGGGGGGGGGTCGAAAAAATGAAAAATGTTCAGAATCGTCTGAAACGGATAAATATGCAAAAATCACAATTTCGAGGGGGGGGGGGGTCGAAAAAATGAAAAATGTTCAGAATCGTCTGATACGGATAAATATGCAAAAATCACAATTTCGAGGGGGGGGGGTCGAAAAAATGAAAAATGTTCAGAATCGTCTGAAACGGATAAATATGCAAAAATCACAATTTCGAGGGGGGGGGGTCGAAAAAATGAAAAATGTTCAGAATCGTCTGATACGGATAAATATGCAAAAATCACAATTTCGAGGGGGGGGGGGGTCGAAAAAATGAAAAATGTTCAGAATCGTCTGAAACGGATAAATATGCAAAAATCACAATTTCGAGGGGGGGGGGGGTCTGTTGCCATGGTTACACTGATTGACAGGTCGGGTTCATTGGCTTCATGTTGATTGACTCGGCCAAACCACTTTCGCTCCAGACAGCATCATCTCAGTATGACGTCATGATGACGTCACACATGGTCGCGCCTATCCTAACGCTTATCATGACTTCCGGTCCAGACATCATGACGTCACTTCCGGTCCAGACATCATGATGTCACTTCCGGTCCAGACATGATGACGTCACTTCCACTCCAGACAGCACTTCCGGTCTAGACAGCACTTCCGGTCCAGACATGATGACGTCACTTCCAGACAGTATGACGTCACAAAGTGCAGTAGAACCGGCCTTTTTACCCTACTATAAACAAATTGATACAGTGAGTACCCCTGCTTCTCTCCCCCAAAAATGATTTCATTCCGAACTCTCACCCAGTAAACATTTTAACGTCGGTTCAAAGTAGCATCAATCTGAGGTTGCGACGTCGCCCCCAACCAAACCACAACATTAACTCTGGTTCTAATTTGGATGTGATTGGTCGCAACCACAAATTAACTTCTGACCAACACCTTCAACAAAACAATCAGCAGAGGTTGAGAAGCAACGCTGTAGAGACAATGACCCTCGCCGCCACAAATACGCTACTTTCTGCAACGTCTACTCAACATCCTAGGTGTAATCCTATTATCTTTTAACATCCAACAACATTCAACATCCACAATGACAGTGTGTGGATCGACCAGAAGTGGAAAGACATGGTTGGTTAAAAATATTCGGCAACATAATATGATAGAGCCAGAACCGGATCATGTTTTATATTTGTACAAATGGCGGTGGCAACCGCTCTATGAGGAAATGAAAGACACAATTCAAAACATAGAATTTATTCACGGGATTCCGTCAGATTTGGACAACGATGCGTTTTTTATGTCAAAAAAACCAACGTGGTGATTCCAGATGATATGATGTCTACCACTGCTGTTGACCCTAAAATTGTCGATTTGTTTACAGAAGGTAGCCACCACCGTTCGATCGGCATAACCATCCTCACACAAAGCTTATTTCCTCCTGGAAAGAAGGCAACGACTCAGAGACATAATACCCAATACATGATCATCTTCAAGTCACCAAAGAGTCAGGATCAAGTACGAACCCTGGGTGCGTTTACGTTTCCTAGTTTTCCAGCTCAATTTTTGCGAGTTTATAATAAAGCGACAGAAGAACCATATGGATATCATGATTGACGCCAAATAAGATACATCAGAAGAAAGAACGATTTAAGACTGATATGTTTACAATCCCAGTCCCCCCTCCCCCCCCATCAGCTTGCCCACAAGAAGACACCACATTTTACTGCATCAACTGCAAATACAGCAGCATGGATGAGAGTGTCCAACAACCATACCTCTGAGGAAACAAGCGATACTAATGCGCATGCGTGCCAGATGATACGCTATAAAACGCTATAAAGCGTCTATCACAGAAACTGTAGGTAAGTGTTATATTGAACGTCAAAGAGTGAACATGGCTGAAAATAATGCACATGTTCGTACAGGATGTGGTGCGTTAAACAACAGCCAAGCAGCTTTGTTGAAGCATATTAACCAATGTAGCGAGAGTGACGATGACATAGACAGTCAGAAACAGACTCTGTTTGGTATGGTATGGTCCAAGAAGTCTACGATGACCATGACGGCCAATATCAAGAAAAGGTTTTAGAATATGAAGAACAAGGGCTTGAAGGTGCACATGAAAGAGCAAGTGACGAGCTTCGACCAGCTGATAAGCGTCGACTAAAACAATTGTTTGTGAGGCTATTCAAATATGCATAACTTCTAGAACAAAACGAACATTATCAAAACATTTTAGAAGACTTACTTACTTTATTGATGAAAAACATTATGAGTATTCAAGGCAGTAAGGGCGACTATAAGAAAACAATGCAGTCTTTGAAGAGCTTCTGAATGACGACAAAGAGGAGGAGAGCGATGGAAGTAGCGACGAAGAAAATGACATAGTTGAGGACAATGAGGCGGAATAGAGTGAAACAGATGAAGAACAATAGACCTATTCTCATAAGCCCACAATGGTAACTGGCGTGGTGTTAATTCCCCCGTAAACCACACACCGTGTTAGTGAAAAAGTGTCGCAATACATTTTATCTGTGTAATCATATACTTTGTATGATTTTGTAAACAATAAAAACAAAAAACTTACATTTTATGTTTTTCTTCTTTATTCTACATTATAGATACAAATTAAATTAATGTCAACATACGGCTGTCTCCATGACACTCTTAAAGCCAGACTTAAAGTTCCATTTATTGAAATAGTCTGTGGTAGGACTCCACCAATCTAAACACCTTCATATCTCACATTCCTTTAAGCTACTCATAGCTTTGATGACATCTTTCCCGTCGAGAACATTGCATAGCGACACTGTATTGGGATCCACTACAGCCTTGTATTGCTCCGTTTGTTTAATATCTGTGGTAGCATGGATGCGCCAGTTTATTGTCTTATTCAGTTTTCAAGTGCTTCACACAAACGCACAGCATCCTTCGCCATGTTGAAATTGATCATGACAACGTATTCCCAATCTTGTAAACATCCGCTGTCGTATGCCATATGCGCTAGCTGACCTGGTGCATCTTCAATACGGCTATAACAGTTCTTATGCATGGACTCCTTTATTTCCTTCGCTATAAGTTATGCGTGTAGCATAAGCACCACGTTCCTTTGGCTTTTTGCGGGGACAAGGCGTTTCTTATTAACACTACAACGTCCGTATTTTCGTGCAGCTTCTTTCATAAAATGCCAGTCATCTTCACTACATGCGTATTTAATTTGTTGATTGTTTTTATGTGCGAGGTGAATGATTGTCATCTCGTGGGTCTCAGGTTGCAATGACACGTAACTTTGTCCTTTAAACCTGGCTCACCTTGACTGTTTCTCCGTTGGTTAGTGTCATAACCCACTCTCCGCCATTGGTATAAGCAGATGAAAGCATGGGTATATTGTTCTTCATATACCGCCACGCCTTTTCACCCAAAACTACCAACTTGTCATTTCGAATAAATTTTCCATAATGTCCTACTTCAACTTTAACACTCAGGTTAGCCCCCAAGCTGACTGCATTACGATCTACGTTTTCCATGTCTGTTCGCTTCAGTATTCACAGCAATAATGACGAAATTGCACTGTTGGTTCACTTACATATACACATCGTAGTACTGACTCAGCAAATATTTTATCCAGAGTTGAGCAATTCTGACCTGTCCAAACATGCATAATGCTCTAAAAATAGATTTTTGCGGAAATTCCCATGACATCAGCGAGTTTGCACAAAGGATGAGTCGCACTAGGAATGACCTTGACTACACAATAGGGGTCGAATATGGAACATGGGGTTTTGTCTCTGGTTCATTCTGTTAGAAGAGTCAAAGTGGGAAGCTCGATTGATTGAACTATTTATGACGTCACTACACAATAGGAGTCGCACTATCCTTGACGTCACACCAAGAGAATAATAGGAGTCGCACTAGGATGACCTTGACTATGACGTCATACCTGACGTCACAATAGATGTCGCACGCCTCAGTGAGCAAGAACATTCGGGATCGAACATGGAGTGACTATGACGTCACCACCATAGAACAATAGGGATCGAATTTGTAATAAGCTTGATTATGATGTCATACCTGACGTCACATTTCACGGCTCAGTGAGCAAGAACAATAGGGATTGGTACTGGAGCACATAACCGCTATATACTACTAATGACTTCTTAAGGTTACCAAATTCACACACACGCGCATTTATAGATATATATATATATATATATATATATATATATATATATATATATATATATATATATATATATATATATATATATATATATATATATGTTACAGCGGATCTGTAGAATCAGCGAATCTGTAGATCCGCTCAAAATTTCAGCGAATCTGTAGATACGCTGGTTCGACCTGCGTATCCGGAACCGAGGTGTTTCATTCCATTATAAAGTAAGTTTACAAACATACAAAATTTTGCAACTAGGGTAAAATAAGATATATTTATTCAAGGTATGCAATTTGATGTCTTTAGCAAGGAGCACTAAAATCACGAATCATACCTCATGTTCCATTTTTAATGTGGCGGTTTGCACTTGGATATAATAGGCGCGTAGTAATTTTTCTGTGAAGTGAATAAAATTTCTAATATTTTAACAATTCGGGCTTTGTAATTGCTAAAAGTGAAGATAGAATCTATTTAATTATTCGAAATTCTTCGTAATTTAAATGTTTTTAAGGTAACAGTTGTGCAGTTGTTAACTACACCGAGGGATATGGCATTGTAACTACGGTTCTTTGTCCCAAACAAGTATAGAGGCGAGCAGAGCTCAAAGTCTGTCTCACTTTGTTGAAACCACATCGCGATGGCTTTAAGGTATGAAACCCAAAAGTGGGTACCACCGTACCAGAGTGAAGATACAAGAATGGGGGATTCTTCTTCGTCACACCGCTATTCCTCAGTTCTGCTTAAGATGAATACTGTCGGATTCGAATTTATCAATCAGGAATCAAATCTCGATCTCAAATTATTCAACTCATTTTTCTGCTAAGAGTAAGGCTCACCACACAACCGAGGCGAAATCGTAACTGCCTTTCTTATTTCAAGAATTCGACCTGTTGGCACCAGAATCTGAATCATTTAGATTCAGGATTCGACGATTCGATTCGCAATTCAAGTCATGATTCAGGGATTCGGTTATGATTAAGATTTGAGGATTCAATTGTGTTTCAAGCATTCGAAAATGGATTCATGAATTTGAATCAAGATTCAAAGATTCGGGTGTGATTTGAATAGTAATTCGTGGATCTGATTCACGATTCAGTTTTGATTCAATGATTTGAAACACGATTCATGGCTTGGAATGATAATTCAGGGGTTCCACTCATGATTCAAGGTTTAGGTGTGCCCCTTTTACTGTAAAAAAGAGATTAAACTCAGTTCGAGATGAGTGTAATTTCGCACTTTTCATTAAGCTCTCCCTCACCTTCTTCTCATGCTGTGTAACTTGGTATGTCCTGTCTTCCGCTTGAAAAATGAGGCAATTTAATGTTTTAAAGGAAATAAAAATGAAATCGTCGGCATAAGTTGCGAGAGGGGATATTGAAACTGCTGATAGACCACGTGCCAAGCGCACAACAGTGAGTTATGTAATGCTCATAGAAGCGATCTGATATAGCAGCATGCCCAATACGCGGCATCGACCATCAGCGCACACCAACGAGTTGTTTGATGCTTTAATGTCTGTTGCATAAAGTCACTCATGCGCAATACACTGGAGAGGGAAACCAGTCGATTCTGCATGTTAGCTTTGCCTTCGAGGTCAAAAAATATTTTACTGCGGGAGCTGCATCGCATTTCTAGCAGTTTCCGGATTTCTCATGCTGAAAATGTGCGCCATTGGTACTCGGTAGCGAAATCTCTAGTTAAATATTATATTATTCATTTATTAAATAATTTTCATGTTCTCTCTCGTTGTTAGTTGGCCAGATCTCTATGGTTCCCTTGGACCAGTATTGTTATTATTTTTATCCTAGAAAAAGTTGAAGAAGTAAAAAAAAGGAAACAAACAAGCGGCCAGCTAAATTTGGCGACTGCCAAAATTATTTGACTTAGTCCCATATGAGGCAATAATGTTAAAAATTTCGCAGGAAATACAAATATTACACATAAAATATATTATTAGCGATAATTGAGAGAATTTCACCAATTCCCGAAAATCCAAAATCGAAAAAAAATATAGTTTTTTAACCTGATCTCAACTACCTACATGCAAAATTTCGAGAAATATAACAAAATTCCTAAGAGTCGATAGCATTTTTTTGCGCCAAATTTGCGAAAATTAGCCAGCTGCCCAATGACATAACGGTTATTTTCTACTAAGAGTGCCGTATTAGCAGAAAAAAATTCACCACGATTGTAATACCACAGAACTTCACCGCGATCCGAGGTGTACAGACGGACAGAAAAAACACTGTGTACAGCCAAAAGGCCACCGGACTAAAAAGAAAACTTATTACAAGTGTTTTTCTTTTTTTTATATATATTGAATTTATAAAAGTCGCACATCAGACGGGCACGAAGATGATGACAAAACTACTCTCAAAACCGGGTGAGGAGCAAAAACCGTCTGCCAGTGGGTTGTCTACGGACTATCCGCCATCCAACACACACATATCGCTTGCCTGTACCATCTGTAATTCACTATGTATATAAAATTTGGTTACCAACATCTGGTCTGGTTCGTCACAATAACAAGTCGACATTCAGAAATGTTTGAAGACATTTTTTTCACAAATAACTTTATCTTAACAACGATATAAACTCCATACATATCGCAGAATTTTGTAACAGCGCAGGTTTCAATTATGATAGCCACCTCATAAAACACTTTTATACGATTTCAAAGAAAGGCAGGCAGATATAAAATGCTTTATTACTCAATGTAACAATTAGAGCGCTCAGTGCACACCAAACATCAGTGTACCTAAACATGTACAACCCTTTTATTAGCCAGCCATTGCCGTTTTTATTTGTAAACAAAAATGAATGTCCCCACCCCAGACACCTATGCCCCACACCCGACCCTTTTTCACCCCATGTACCCGCTTTCCATTTTATTTCGACAATTTTGTACTACTTCAGAATTAAAAGACTTTTTACTTTACATCAATATATCTGAATACATATCCGGGTCCGTAAGGTGGTCGCTACATAACGATTTCATCGGTAATTTTTATACCATCATCCAACACCCTTCCCCCCAGTGCCGCAAGCCTAACCCTTTAATCCCTTTCATGGATTAGATATATTTGTTTGTTAGTTGGTTAGTTAATTTTTCAGTCAGTCAGTCAGTTACTTAGTTGCATGTTTTGTTTAACGACACCGGCGACCCTTAGCGATTTACCTCATCTCAATAACCGCTCCCATATATAGAATAGTCTGTAATCCGTATATGCGTTCTGTACAGCAGGAACTAAGAAAATGTGAAATTAAAAAAGTTCGTAGATATTGGTTTTAAGTATACCAAAATGCTAAGGATACGATTCTGAGAAACTTTCGCGCTGACAACCATTTTAGTGTCTGAAGTGATGACTGACTATATAGTCAGTCGTTGTGGGCCAATATGAAAGAGCTTTACAGTAAAAACAACTTTCTTCTCAGTCCCCTTAAGTCAACACAGAGTTCTGAAGAGGCGTGTAAATACGACCATAACAGAAAAAGCAAACAGAAAATGTTGAGTCACGCGTCCGCAAAACGTTTTAATGTCATGTAACATGATGCGTTGCGCCTGTATACGCCAAATACAAAATGACCCACAGGAACCACCCAAGGCATAATCCTACCAAGTTTGAAACTGATCCACGTTTTGTTCAAGAATTATCGTGTCAACAAAATCAAGTTGCTTCAGCAAACGCACACGCTAAATGCACACACACGCGCACAGAACAAAAACAAAACGTTTCTCCTTCACAGGGGAAACATAATAAACCCAGTTACCTACACAATTATATAAACAACTTAAAGAGAAAAGCTTAGCAGTTACCTACGCAAAATTTGTATCGTAACCAAGTGATTGCAACACAAATGAACGCACAGCCTCAGACCCGTCCCATCCTCATTAGTGCATATGTACTTTATGCACAACCTCTAAGATAAAGTGTTCAGGACAACACCCTGAGCTTGCGCTATTCCTGATGGGGTTAGCACTGGCGGCTGCTCACATGTTATTGTGAAATATACTTCATCTTTTAGTTTTATTTAAACAACAAGAAAACCGGTCATTTTACTTGAAAAAGCGAATTAAAATTTTCCAACTCCACTCTCCCTTGTGGCGAAAGGTAGAGCGGTGGGAGGCGGCACTGACTGACAAATTTCTGGAACCACACCAGACACTAGCTTCGAAGTGTCACTAAGCACAATGAGAATTAACACGATATGACTTGACTAGGATGGTAAAATGACTAATAAGTTTATGCTATGTTCAGATTTTGCTTTTTTTTTTGTTACGCATTTGGAAAAGCCTGTACAAGATTAAGCATGGTAATTATTTTGCTGTCCCTATGCACACAACAAGACATCACGATTGGTTATGTTCAGAGATCATAATTATTGGCTCTGAAGACCGGAAGAAACAGTCTTGTTTATTGTCGCCAATTAAAAGAAAAATCACCAGGCCGACAGTCTGTCTTTTTCTTAAGAAAGACTCATCCAGGGTAGTACTTTTGCATTTTCAAACTTTCGTTGGCTCGATAGTGACTGGAGTTTCTTGCTTCATGTACATATATAAATTGGTTACTATACTGCATATTCTTAATTGTTTCAGTTTCGGTGCCTTCTATACTGATCACACATATTTAGCTTACACACCTCCGCAAAACCCATTTAATTTTTTTTTTTCAATTTCTTTTCCTCGTTTTTTTTTTCACTGACCGCGACAGTTGACTCTTTTCCGGGCTTACCACAAATTAAAACAATATTAGAAAATACATAATAAGCACGTTGCTTTCTTGTAGAAACCCCTATCTGCACAAAAACTTTGTTACATACATGCTTAAACATTGGTTTTTGTTTTTGACGCTGTTACCACTGTTACTGTAACACCAATAAATAAATTGTAATGAAGATTCGAATTAAGTATAAAGGTTGTATAATTACATCTGATGTCGCACCTCAATAACATAAGTAATTAAATATCGATAAACACATAACATAAAATTATACAGTGACTAAGCAACGTAGTGCAGTAGATATGAAATAGACTCTGCAGTTTTGCACGAAGTGTCTCATCCCACAAAGACTGCGATTTTACTCTTAGCTGGGAACTAACAGACATGTTTGAATAAGGGTATAAAAAATACAAAGCAGTCTGTTCCCTTATTTTACCACAGAACATCCCACCTGAACTAAATGGACTAAATGGACACAAACTAAATGGTGCGTCATTGACCACCAGAAATCATTTTCAGATACTTCCATCATAACACACCCTCTTGCTAGTGGTCATGTGGTGAGTGCTCTCTCGCGATTGGTGCTCAGTTCTATCCATAAATTAGCGCGATAGCCCTCCTCCCCTGTGTAGCTACATAGCCACAACCTGTCTCGCAAGCGTGTGTGTTTCTTCAAGTACTTGCGCAATACTGAAATAAAACATACGCAAGCCTTCTATTTCTATTGTCAGAAAAAAACTTCGGACAGTGCTTTTCCACCATTTCGAACACTTCACCACAACTTGCTTTCGAGATTTTTCATAAAGAAAACATGTACAGGGTCCCGGAAATCCTTTTTATTTTAAAATCTGATTTAAAAGAAAATTGTGATTTTTTTATACTGAATTCAATAACCTGTGAGCAGTTTAGTCGCAATAAGCTTCTTTTAATCACATTCAACCCCTGATTCAATCTGCTGAAACGTTATTTTGTTTCTACCCTTACCGATGCCCTCCCATGAAAATGAATAATAAAATAAAGCACATTACTTCGTTTTTCTCACCAACGGTTAACTTTTTTAAAACTAGTAAATTTTACAAATACAACAATTTTAGTGATTGATTGACTGAGAAGACGAATGTAATAACAAGCCTGCAGAGGTACAGAGCCCTGATAGATCATCCTAAATAGAAACCGTGGAATGAATAAATACGGGGAACGCCCTCTTGTGGAATTTATGCCTACAACTACATCTGCTTACATTTACACATGGACGACGATAAAGGCTCACTGAAGCCTATGTACTCGTTTGGACAGCTGTCAACTATGTGTTGTATGACCTTGGTGCCTATGCCTAGTCGTCTGTGCGTCTTTCGGACATACACTGTGTCTACCATAGTCATGCAGAATGTCTCTACCGAATCTTTTCCTACTGGGCTCCCTTAAACATATGCATGTCTAAAAATTTGTAAAACTAAACCTTATACACAAAGCATCAGCACGTTTTATATTTTAAATTAAAAACGTGCACAACCCTGTTTTTCACGAAATATTTAAAACGGAAAGCATTATTTCACTCTTAATCACAAAGGAAGAAGACTCGAATCTGTACTATATTACCTATATTTTCATAATTCATTTCAAAATAAATATTCAGTACTCTTTAGAAACCCAATTTAGTGGCGCTTAAGCGTAAATTTACCCCGCTCTTTAACTGTATAAAATGCAACGGCGTGGCCTTGGTAATAACACAGCTTTGCATTTTCTTCGCTTGGAAATACTGCAAAAGGACTTTCGCCTGCTTCCGTATCGATGTCATACTGATTGTACGACACCTGGGACAGAAGGTAAAGCGTCAGTCTCTCTCTAAACCCATCAACCTGAAACATTCATATCTTTTTCTCTCGCGAAATTTTGACATATTCGTTCCATTGCTTTGAAGTAAAAACACACTCACGGCCTACACGATTATGAGTTAACACACCTATTAATGAGTACAAATATTCCGTTGATGTTAGAACTATTGCATGACGATATCGTAACCACCGCAGGCAAAATTTTCTCAGTTTAAGATTTGAAAAACTTTCTTCACAAGACCTCTTCAACATCAAGAAAATAAACTCACACGTTTAAACTCAACATCACTGCCGTCATTATATGGTATTTTGGTGTCTTTGTAAATGTCTTCAAAATTCTTCCAACTGGTCCCTTCCTTAACTGCTTCATCTGAAAATATAAAATAAACCAATCAAAATTTATGTACTGATCACGACCTTTTTTAAATTATGTTAAGAAATGTGAAAAAATGTAAAATGGTTGATTGTTTGCTATAATAAACTGTTTTTCTGGGAAATACTACTATTATCACTTTCGATCTTTAAATAACATAATCAGTGCTTTGATAAGTTTGTGTGTTTGACGTTTAGCGTTCCAGTCAAAGACTATAAAGGCTATATTAGGACGCAATTGCTAAAGAAACAAATTGGAAAAAAGAACGGAAACAGTAAAAGAAAAGACTAAAAGAAAAACTTATAAGATTCCCCAGCCCACAAGTAAGATGTATCCTTCTTCTCACACACCACTGTGTCTAACGAAGACAACTGATTTCCTAAGAAGTGCGTAGACCCGGACTTTTTCTTACAACGAAAATCAATATTCTCATAAAACTATTTTAAACAATGAAACTGTTACAGCTTTGCACAGATCATCGATCTTCAACACATCAAACATTCAGACAAAAAGGTAGTGAAAGAATTTTAATCACACTTATCACAGCCGAGGCAATACAGCAGCTTGATGACAGGTTCTTTAGTGTCGCTATGTAGTCTCTCTTCTACACTTTCCTTATCTCTGCACATACACGCCATACCCGATGTCTAAAGCAAGAAGACAATACAGATATGAGTTTGACATTCAAACAATGAAGTGTCTTGGACTAGTAATAGTACTTTGGTATTAGGAAATTTTGATAATTTAAAGGCCTTTTCTAGGCCCAGGCACCTCACATTATCCTCGACGGGCTGCATAAATAAGACTCAAGGAGGGGTTTGCCAATTCGTTCTCAATATTTTCTGAGCTGCTCCTAACCTGGTCTTTTCTCCTTTGCGATATTCGTCATCCATGTAGCAAAGGGAGCACAAATAATGTGGAGATTTTATAACAATGTTATATTTTCACTTGAACGTTTTTGTCTGCAGCATCTTGAAATAAAATTTTAAGAATTGACCGCGCTCTGTTGAAGTTTTTGCAGCTGTTATCTAGACACAGATCTTGAACGCTGTAAACATTTATCTCGTACGACTTCAAACGTTAATCTTTATTGAGAATAGACGCAACAACATAACAACATAAAGGGGTTGGTAACGAAATTCTCTACAAACAAGTAAAATTTTGTGTATTTACGTAAAAGTGTAGGTTTATAAACTTCTGCTGTTTAGATAAATATGAGATGTTCCTTAAAGAGATTTGTCTGAAAGCGATTATAGGCAGGAAAGATTCCTACGTACCAACGTTTGGCATTCTCGGAGTCTTTAAAGAGGAAAGGGTCAACCTTGTAGGTCCTGCCGATACGTAGTTCCCAACAACGACCCTTCTTTAGCCGGCACTTTCCAATACCATATCTCCTTTTTTCCTGACTAAGACCTGTCCCCTAGTGCTTGAATGGAGGAATTACCAGGTACTTTTACTCCTTTCTTTAGACACACTCTACTTACCTGTGTTTTGGCACCAGAAAAGGTTTGCATCAATTTATTGTGAAATTCCTTATTTTTGAACTTGAAAATGTGAAATTTCTGCACCTTAAACGTTCTGCAGCTTATAGTGCTTTGGTTTAATTTTGATGTCTAAAGACTTTACCAAAATGAGCCTTCGTTTATTGGTTTCTACCTGCTCCTTTTATTGTTAGGATACTTCCAATGACATACTCCCACTTCAGCAGTGATTTGAACATTGACTTCTATCAGAGGCGAAACGTTGCTTCAGTTCTAAACCAAAAGTTAACATCCTTGACAAAATTGTCAAAAACATGTTCATAACTTTCAGTTTCGCAATCTTCATTACTCCACGTGATTGTCTTTGAAATAAAGGGTCGAATGGCAGCTACAGTTACAATGTCTTGGGACGTGAGACCAAATGTAGCGTAGAAATACTGAGTGTGAAAAGCGAAACAGTTGAATAGATTTCGTATTATATAGAAATGCAAAAATTACCATTTCACAGGATAAGACAAACAGTGATAAAGCAGGAAATTCAAATGAGAAAAATCTCACTGATAAGACAATTTTGATGGCACATTTTCACCCCGATAAAATGGTGTCTAAACTGGGAAATTGCTCAATGGACCAAATTATGGATAAGGCAATGAAATATGTTGCAACATTATACTTTGTTATACTGCACTCTTCCCTGTCGCAGACACTCGCAGGAAGATAGAGGAAGAAGTGCATACCTGTAGTGGGTATTATCCAAGGCGGAGAAAGCATTCGTTCAAGAGGGAGATGTGTCAGGAAGCGTCATGCAGCTAGCTTATATTTGCCCGAAAGAAGTAGCCATAACAGAAATTGGCCTAAATTATTGCTCAACCCTCCAAACAAGAAAGACAAATGTGTAAAAAGTCATGTTTGGATTTGGAAAGTGTAGCACCGTGTTACAAACCGACCCACATCGGTTACAAACCGACATCACCGACAGAAACAACATGAGGTTTTTTTTAATCTCTTAGAGGAGTAGTTAGGAAAGCTACATTTAAGAGCCAACATTTGCTGATTCAGTTAATTAAGGGTATAAGGTAAAACTGGAATGAAAATACCGAACGACATGCTTTTTCAATTTTTGTTTCGCAGTTGTAGTTAGATGAACTAGACGATAAGCTGATGGACCGTGGTTATTATTTAAGATATTTATAGAGCGCTTGATCTTGATAAGCTCTAAGGGCTGCACAAAACAATGTTGCAATAATATTAACATGTACGTAATAATACTTATAATACAAAATAGACAAAAATCAAACATTAACATAAAACATCTATGCATTTGGACATGCAACTTTAAAAAGAAAGGTCTTGAGCTGTTTTTAAAACAAAAAATATTACAGCTGTTCTTAATACTAAAAGGTAATGAATTCCAAATCTTTGGCGCAAAATTTACGAACGCCCCATCGCCTAATCTAGTAGCGGTACGATAAGGAGTGACTAGCTCCAATAAATAATGTGGAGCGTTAAATAAAATACTATTACACACAAATACTAAATTTTTGAATAAAATTCTCTGCTCAACGGGAAGCCAATGACGTTGCTTCAAAATTTGCGTTATCTGATCGTATCTCCTGTAGCAGCATTTTGAACCAGCTGGAGTTTGCGCATTGACATTTGATGACACCGAATAAAACTGAATATGAATAATCAAGTCCGGAAATGACATAAGAGTGGACGAGTAGTTTGATAGCTTTTGGCGTCAGATATTGTCTTATCCTTGCTATATTTCGCAGATAAAATAGGCACGAACTCTGTTTGAGGTTTATAGATTTATCCATGGTCACAGAGTTATCGAAGAAGGAACCGAGATTTTTCACGTGAGATGACGATGTGATAATACTGGAACCAACAGTGATAGCTATTGATGAGAGGTTATGCGAGGTTATGCGAGGTTTGTGAGGTTATACTTCGACCCAGTTTAAATCAGCTTTGTTTTGTCATCGTTCAATTTGAGAAAATTTACGCACATCCCCGGTTTAATACGGTTATAATACACTGTTGTAAACTATTTAAACTATCATTTTAACACTTGACAAGTTATATGAATTTGTGCAAGCAAAATTCGTCCTTTTTTTTCTTCTTGACACTTTTTCCGATTTTTTGTGTCTTCTTCTTCTCTGACACTATGGGCCCTACGACCATGAAACTTGGGACTTATGAAGAGCTTGATATGAGCATGTGCATGTTACTTTTTATTTTCGTCTTTGATTTCGTTTTCTTTGTTAAAACGCCATGTGAAAAGAGTGTATTTTTGGCAAGTAAATGCGTAGCATTTAACGACAGCACAAATTACACATTTGCTCAGTGAGCTTTGTGCGAGCTCTCACTGCGTAAATAGATAACAAGGCGTATGCCTGATCAGTCAATAAAACTTTTAAGTCAACAACAACCAAACACTACTCGGCTTATAAGACGTATTCAAGCTGTGTTGTTTGCAATATATTATTCAAGAAATAACCCATTGAAGGAAGTATTTTTGCGTTTTAATTTTTGTCAAGTGTTTAACATTTCGCTAGCGGAATGAGCTTCTAGTTTGAATTCCGTTTCGGATCAAAAGCAATGTACAGTTGCGAGTCATCAGCGTAGAAGTGATATTGCACATTATAACGTTTAACGATGTCCGCCAATGGAATAGCATAAACTGTAAAAAGGATTGGCCCAAGGACCGAGCCTTGAGGTTTGTTTGTTTGTTGTTTGGTGTTTTTTATGTCCCGTTCACCAACTAGGATGGCCATATTAGGACGCACTTGCCAAAGAAACAAGTGGGAAAAAAGAAGGAAGAATGAAGAAATAGTAAAAAAAGAGTAAGAAAAGAAGAAATTCCGATTAGTCGCCTCCTACACCATGCACGGAACAGTGGGCGTATTCTTAAGATCCCCCCCCCCCCCCCCAATCCACAGGGGGAGAGCCTTGAGGTACACCTTGGCATAAACTGCACTATCAGAACACTTTCCATTAATAACAACCCGCTGCTTATGCTGTTGTAAGTATGAGGTTATCCATGATACTGCCTTACCGATAACACCAAAGCGAAGCTGAATTCTGGACAATAAAATACTGTGCTCAAATTTGTCAAACGCAGCACTTCGATCGAGGAGTGCTAAGGCTACAATAGAACGCCTATCCAGAGACTGTGTTATGCCACTTTTTACTCTCACTAACGCTGATTCAGTACAGCAATATTTTCTACACGCAGAGAGAATTTTATCCAAAAGGTTCTGATAAATGAAATGCTCTTCCAGCCTTAGTGCAACCACACGTTCAACCAGCTTATTGTGTGTACTGATTTATCCCCAGCCCTGAAGAAATGGTCATTGATCTCAACGTTCGAGGCTCTGGATCTTTCGGTGCACGTTCCGGGACACCGAGGTTCGGACAACTCGTAGCAGACCTTTTCTTAAAAAGCACAGTGAGAAGTATCCTAGCACATTATTTTCGACCACACAGAAACTACCAAACTTGAATAAAGAGTGGTTTTGCAGTCATAGAATCAGTGTTGTTGTGGGTGATAATAGGCGATTCTTTATCCTGATCTCAAGAAAACATCTATTTTTCTCAGTACAAAATTGTTATTTGGTCATAAAAATTGAGCGCCGCAATTTATAACTGGGTCATTTAAGTGATGCACTCTTTCTAAACTGACGCTACTTGCCATAGTTGCGCGCCGAGATTAGCAGAATTGGCATCAATGACAAGTTTTGTTATGTCTCTGCTGTCATAGGAAGACTGCAACAGTCATCTGGGGCTAAATATTGGACATTAGCTTTCTGTAAATGTTTGAATAATAGGGACTGATAGTCAAGACTCTGCCTCAGACGAAATGAAGTTGACCCCTTTTAGCGGAACAATGGAAGGCGTCGTAGCTCTGACAAAGAGATATGCGGAGTAAGTGTAAGGAAGAGTTGACTCGGAGCCAGACTGCCTACGGACTAAGTACCCTTAATCTTTTATTTTCGCTCAGTTTTCAAAGTTTGTCTTGTACATAGGAAATATCCACCCTTCTTAAACTTTACATGCGATCATTCATCATATGTTATCATGAAATACCACTTTCGCGTCATTCATACTTTCTACAACTACTTTTGGTTGGCTGTTTCTCTTTTTGTTTTTGTTTACATTTTCTGATTGACTATACATGAAACAGATTTCACTTTGAAATAATATCATTTGGTTATCTAAAATGGTGTGGTGTTTGTTCTTTATTTGATATTTGATGTTAAAAACTTGTTCCTCTGATGCTATTTTACCCTGTTCTTTTTTTTTTCTTTTTACCTTGAGCGTTTCTTCCTTTTGCGCCACTGCAGATTTAAGCCAATAAAAATAAGTGGGTATTAGTAGGGAAGAAACGAGAGTCCGAGCACAGGAAGTGACGTCATCATGACGTCACGAGGTGTGCTCGGACTCTCATGAGAGTCCGAGCACAGTGACGTCATAATGACGTCATAGGGTGTTCTGGAACAGGTGTTAAAGCGCGCGCCCGTGTCAATGACGTCATCATGACGTCATTCGTCACGTGACCTGTCAGTCATGTGTCACATGACCTGTCAATCATGTGTCACATGACCTGTCATCATGTATATGAGGAAAATTTTCCCGATCATAAACCTTCTGGCCTGAATGGCTCAGTTGGCAGAGCGCAGGGCCCGTAAGCGGAACCATGATCTGAAGGTCAATGGATCGAACCCGCCCTCGGGCATCACTTTCATATCATGTGGACCCCCCCCCCCCCCCGGTGAAGAATCATACCATGGGGGACCCCCCACCCCTGGTGAAGAATCATATCATACCATGGGGGACCCCCCCTGGTGAAGAATCATACCATGCGGGACCCCCACCCTGGTGAAGAATCATATCATACCATGGGGATCCCCCCCTGGTGAACAATTATATCATATCATGGGACCTCCCCCCCCCCAGTACTGACCCCCCCCCCCCTAGGATGTGATTCAACACTCCTATAAGAGCACATTGTGTGTGCACATATGCATCATTCATGCTCTGACTGCCGTTGGATACACATGGAAAAAAAAGTGAAAACAGTTGCTCTTACCTGTTGTGTTGTGCTGTGCTGTTGAAGAACAAGTGAAGGATTGACTGGAATACACATAGGAGACGAAGTGAAACATTAGTTATTCTTTGGAAAAGGAAAGTGAACGATTGGTTATTCTTTGGAAAGGAAGTGAAAGATTGGAGACGAATTGGAAAAACAGTCGTGGTAAGTTTTTTTTTCTGTTACACTATGTAACATGTAACATTATGTACCTCAAATTTTTTTAGGGGGTAACATAATGTAACACTGTTACACTATGTAACATTATGTGACACTATGTAACACTGTTACACTATGTAACATTATGTGACACTATGCAACACTGTTACACTATGTAACATTATGTGACACTGTGTAACATAATGTAACACAATGTGACACTATGTGACTATGTAACATCATATAGCTATATGACTATGTAATTGCTATGTGAACATAATTAGTCTAACGTATGTATGTCATTATCAGATCGTTCAACAGACAAGCCGTGATAGCTCACTTGGTAGCGTAAACGGCTAGCAACCCGAGAGTTGCGGGATCGATCCCACCTCAGGGCAAACTTTTTTTTTGGTTTTTGGTTTTTGTTCACTTTTATGACTCTGTGACATTATGTGACAACATGTGACTGTGACATCATGTGACTCTGTGACATTATGTGACTCTGTGACTTTTTTTTTCATTATTATTATTATTATTATTATGATAATATTTAATTAATCATATTTCAATGGTTTCCCATTACAGTAACCACACACAGCATAATAATTAAGTACATGTGTACAGAGTGTGGGGGGAAAACCGACTGAGAAATTTTAGAGTGCACTCGTACAGAGTGTGGAGGAAAACCGATCGATAATTTCAGAGTGCACTCGTACAGAGTGTGGGGGAAAACCGATCGATAATTTCAGAGTGCACTCGTACAGAGTGTGGGGGAAAACCGATCGATAATTTCAGAGTGCACTCATTCAGACCGTGGGAACGATCGATAAATTTGAAAACATCAAAGGCCTAGACCGTGGGAACGATCAATAAATTTCAGAGTGCACTCGTTCAGAGCGTGGGAACAATCAATAAATTTGAGAAGGAATGGGATTTTCCCTACGTTAAGTCCAATGTTATGTTTTAAGTTATAGTAGTTGGAAAATGACACTTCTAAAACACATTTAACCAATGTAGTTTTTTGATAACATATAATATATAAAATAAGTTTGAACATTTTAGCATGCTACTTATTTGAATGTTCTAAAGTTATAGTAGTGGAAAAATGGTGGTTCTAGACCAACTTTAACAAATTTAGTTTTTAACGCCATATGATATATAAAATAAGTTTGAACATTTTAGCACGCTACTTATTTGAATATTCTAAAGTCATAGTAGTGGAAAAATGGTGGTTCTAGACCAATTTTAACAAATTTTGTTTTTGACAAAATATGATGCATAAAATAAGTTTGAACATTTTACCATGGTGTAGTAGGGTAAAAATAAGGGTTCTAGACCAACTTGAACAAATTTTGTTTTTTGACAACATATGATGTATAAAATAAGTTTGAACATTTTACCATGGTGTAGTGAGGTAAAAATCAGGGTTCTAAACCAACTTTAACAAATTTAGTTTTTTACACGTTTCAGACGATACTACCACTTGGTTGATTGGTTGATTGTTGGAAAATGAAAAGTGAAAATGTGGATAGTTATGTAGGAAAACTGCGCCCATTCAAAAGACGTGTTCGAATGGCAAGCCCATTTTAAAGACGTGTTCGAATGGCAAGCCCATTTGGAAGACGTGTTCGAATGGCAAGCCCATTTGAAAGACGTGTTCGAATGGCAAGCCCATTCAAAACACGTGTTCGAATAATTTTTGAAAGATATTACGTCGTGGTATTGTTCAACAAATTGTTCAACATGTTCAACAAGTTCAACATGTTCAACATGTTCAACATGTTCAACATGTTCAACTTGTTCAACATGTTCAACATGTTCAACTTGTTCAACATGTTTAACATGTTCAACACGTTGTTCAACATGTTCAACATGTTGTTGTTCAACATGTTGTTGAACATGTTAAACAAGTTGTATATAAAGCTATGTTTAAAGACTTTCTCATCATTTGAATAGTGTAGGTTGAACCGAAAGGATGTATAAATGCAACATTTGTTCGAAATCTTACAATTGTCCGCAAAGTCTTAAAGACACTTAAAGGTTGCTCACGCTTCAGAAGTGGATGAAGAATCGGATATGGAAAACCCTGTAAAACTACCTTTCGCGGAAACCCTAGATGAGTCTTCTATGGAAAGTCAAAGCGTCAACATAGCTGAAAAGAATGCACATGCTTGTGCAGAATGTGGTGCATTGTACAACAGCGAAGAAGCTTTGCTCAAACATATGGAGCGGTGTGGTGAGGATGCTGATGACAGGAGTTCTGAAAGTGAGTCAGAAACAGAGTCTGAAAGTGAGTCAGAAATAGACTCTGTTTGGCATGATATGGTTCAAGACGTCTACGATGACTATGATAACATATTTCAAGAAAAGGTTTCAGAATATGAAGAACAAGAACTTGAAGATGCGCGTGAAATAGCAAGTTATGACCTTCGACCCATTTATAAGCATGGACTAAAACAACTGCTTATGAGACTGTTCACCTATACCCAGCGTCTACAACAAAGCAAACATTATCAAAAATTTTAGAGGACTTTAATTACTTTGTTGATGAAAAACATTATAAGTATTCAACTCATTAAAGGCGGCTATAAGGAAAAACAATGCATTCTTTGAAGAGCTACTAGATATGGAGGAGGAGGAGGATGGTAGCAGTGACGAAGAAAGTGGCATGGACAGTGAACAGAGTGAAACAGATGCAGAAAAATAGACTTATTTGACTAAACTTTATAATAAAGACTTTATAAATGTTGTAATATTTTATTAACTTAAGCGCTGTGTAATATATGTCTTGCTTTGCAACATATAAAATCGTAAGGTTCCTGACACGGTTTTAATTGACCCTTAAACCATATATCATATATTGGGTTTTATAGTTAATTTTGTATTATTATGTATTATATTCAAGTATTGTTTTATTATGTATTATATCCAAGTATTGTTTTATTATGTATTATATCCAAGTATTGTTTTATTATGTATTATATCCAAGTATTGTATGAGAAAAATAAAAAGTTGAAAAGCATCATATGTGTTTTTATAGAACATTACAACTATGTACAATTATGATAAAAACAAAACTTTTTCAAATACATATTATGTTAATACATGTGCAGAAGAACTTAACTTAAAATTTTATAACAACTGACTTCACATGAACATAGATAATGTTAATTTCATAGTCTACATATGAAGACAATTTAATTTGAACTACATATCAAATGTACATGTTCATATGAGTCAAAGCTAAGTTCTTGTCAAGCTTCAAAACCTTCGGTCCAATCTTCTGCACTGTGATGAAATCAAAGCATTTACTAAGCTCGTCATGCTGTTAAAACTGTATACAGTTATCTCGCTGTCTACTCAACCATCTTCTGACAGTCACTGCATTTATACAGATCTATTTTCTGAAGCATGAGATCCACTGACGTCATTTGCTTCTTCAACATGTGCCAGTCTTTCAATGACAACAAAATTCCCTTCTTGGTAGGATATAACCTCCCAGATGCATGATTCGTAATATATTTACGAATGTTAACCATCACTTTCTGTTGATAATTCACCAATTTAATATATGTTTCTCCATTAATGGGTATCATAACCGGTGAATCGTCTACACGCATCTTCTTCATAGTGGTATCAGCTTTACGCTCCGATTCTCGCTTCATATTAGGCTCTGTCGTATTTTTTGGCATTTTACACGGCGGCGTCATAGCTGGTAACTCATCTCTTTTTATCTTTATAAGATGTGGTCGCTTTTGACGCTGCTGACGTGACTTCGCCTTAGACTTTACCATGGGCATTGCCTTAGACTTTGCTGTAGGTATTGTCTCAGGCTTTGCTATAGAATTTTCTGCAGGCATTGCCATAGATGGTAGTTGTTGTTCACTCACTGCAGACATGTTCACTCTTCAGTATCTTGATACAGAATGTGCGTTATGTCTGAGGGTAGGTACCTTTTATGCTCTATAGGGAGCTGTCACACTCGAGGTTGGACACACTATGTCCTAAAATGTTTAGAAATAACTTTACCATATGCGACTTTGCAGCCAATTGTAAGATTTCGAACAAATGTTGCATTTATACATCCTTTCGGTTCAACCTACATCATTCAAATGATGAGAAAGTCTTTAAACATAGCTTTATATACAACTTGTTGAACATGTTGAACAACTTGTTGAACATGTTGAACATTTTGAACAAGTTGAACAAGTTGAACATGTTGAACATGTTGAACATGTTGAACAAGTTGAACATGTTGAACATGTTGAACATGTTGAACATGTTGAACTTGTTGAACATGTTGAACAATTTGTTGAACAATACCACGACGTAATATCTTTCAAAAATTATTCGAACACGTGTTTTGAATGGGCTTGCCATTCGAACACGTCTTTCAAATGGGCTTGCCATTCGAACACGTCTTCCAAATGGGCTTGCCATTCGAACACGTCTTTAAAATGGGCTTGCCATTCGAACACGTCTTTTGAATGGGCGCAGTTTTCCTACATAACTATCCACATTTTCACTTTTCATTTTCCAACAATCAACCAATCAACCAAGTGGTAGTATCGTCTGAAACGTGTAAAAAACTAAATTTGTTAAAGTTGGTTTAGAACCCTGATTTTTACCTCACTACACCATGGTAAAATGTTCAAACTTATTTTATACATCATATGTTGTCAAAAAACAAAATTTGTTCAAGTTGGTCTAGAACCCTTATTTTTACCCTACTACACCATGGTAAAATGTTCAAACTTATTTTATGCATCATATTTTGTCAAAAACAAAATTTGTTAAAATTGGTTTAGAACCACCATTTTTCCACTACTATGACTTTAGAATATTCAAATAAGTAGCGTGCTAAAATGTTCAAACTTATTTTATATATCATATGGCGTTAAAAACTAAATTTGTTAAAGTTGGTCTAGAACCACCATTTTTCCACTACTATAACTTTAGAACATTCAAATAAGTAGCATGCTAAAATGTTCAAACTTATTTTATATATTATATGTTATCAAAAAACTACATTGGTTAAATGTGTTTTAGAAGTGTCATTTTCCAACTACTATAACTTAAAACATAACATTGGACTTAACGTAGGGAAAATCCCATTCCTTCTCAAATTTATTGATTGTTCCCACGCTCTGAACGAGTGCACTCTGAAATTTATTGATCGTTCCCACGGTCTAGGCCTTTGATGTTTTCAAATTTATCGATCGTTCCCACGGTCTGAATGAGTGCACTCTGAAATTATCGATCGGTTTTCCCCCACACTCTGTACGAGTGCACTCTGAAATTATCGATCGGTTTTCCCCCACACTCTGTACGAGTGCACTCTGAAATTATCAATCGGTTTTCCTCCACACTCTGTACGAGTGCACTCTAAAATTTCTCAGTCGGTTTTCCCCCTACACCCTACTGTAATGGGAAACCATTGAAATATGACTAATTAAATATTATCATAATAATGATAATGACTCATGAGAGTCCGAGCACACCTCGTGACGTCATGATGACGTCACTTCCTGTGCTCAGACTCTCGTTTCTTCCCTACTGGTATTGGTATATTTCAATATTTTTACGACCAGTTCCTATCAGGCATGAAGCTTGTGTTGCTGATGTATATTTCGGTCAAAACAAAAACACTCATCAATTTGTGTTTAGACCATTGTACATATTTGGGTCAGCTTAGTTTTAATTAATTTTTTCAATAAAGTACTATCGTGAAAGCATACTTGTGTGAAGAAAAGTAAAAAAACACCATAAGAACATATATTTGTCCTTTGCTTCTATATCTTGTTTATTAATAAATGAAGACATGTCTGAGTTTATACAATCCAACAAATGTGTACCATAATTTTACAAAATGTTTAAACAAACACCATCAAATGATAATTAAAGAAATTAAACATGTCTTTATGGAATAAATGACTGAAACATACATATAAGTAACAAATTTGAGATTAAAACAATCATTCTTGGACAGACAGTATGTTTAAGTGTCAATCTTGTATTATTGCTTTTGCTTCTTTTTGGAAAGTCTTTTAATCATACATTATGAGCTGTCAGGATGCTAGCATTTGTTCAATATATTACCAGACCAAATGACATCATTTATCTGAAACAGTACATGACCAAATTATATCATTCTTTCGGGTAATGTTTTGGACGAATGACATCATTTTGGTTATGCAGTGCTTCGGACAACTGCGTGATATCATTTGGTCAGATAATCTTTTGAACGAATTGAATCACTAGCTCAAAATCTTATCCGAAACTGTCAGTTAGAAATCATATAGTTAAAAATAAAAGTGATGGAGGAAGGCTGATAGGTTTGGTTTATTTAATGTTTACAACAGAACTAAACCAACGATATCACTGGGTCGACTGATTGTTTTAATAACTCACTGATCTGAATAAGCACTAGTTCAGATCAGTGTTTAACAATGTGTGTCTTGAACAGTCATATAAGAATGTGAACATTTTTTGTCCTTATACATATAAGTACGTATGTCTACTGATTTTTTGTTCGATGCAGTTTCTTAGCGTATTGACCCATTTTGTGAGTTCCTCATTCAGATCTACTTTTATTGATTTTGCATTTGTTATGCTGATAACTTGGGGTCAATTCTTGTGAACACTGATAAGTTTCGAGCAAGAAATGCGTTTATTTGCATGATAGCTTTCGCTCGGGCACTCCCGTACATGTTTGGATCATTGATTGTTTTATAAAAACAATAGCGTGACGCAAGGGCATCATTGGCAAATGATAGGAATTGGTTTACAACATCTATAGTTACCGTTTCATTTCACTTCATTTTCATCCTCTTTATGAAATTAGTTATCATAAGCGGATTCACTGTTTGGCCTACTGGATTTACACAAAAAAGGACTCCAGTTCTGGGGGGTTACATACTGAAGCAGAGAAGATTAGAAGCCTAGAAACCAATGGAAAAATACACCAAAATCACTTTAGAACAAATATAGAGCTATTTGTTACGAACTCACGTTTATAGTATCATAGATCCTTCATTTTGTCACATTGTGTGAGGTTTTGACACCCTACTGAGCATGCGCAATTGAAACCGTAAACTGGCTTATTCTGTCGTTAACAGCATCGTGTAAAATTATTTAACAAACCACACGATATATAGCTGATACCATTCTTGCCAGAAGTTACCCTATTTTCGCCCCGACTAGCGATTGCACATAAGAATACTTGCTAGTACTCGGTAGAGTATCCTGGGACCACGGAATGTTGAAAAATTGCAGAGCATGTGTCAACACTGAACGTGATACTCACTGTTGAGGCCTGTTCGGTGTATCTACAGATACAACACCGTTTTGTCACAGGGACCCTCAAACCGAGTCAAATTGAAATTTTTGCAGGTTCACTGGGATGTATCATACGGGGCTGTATAGAGCCAATTCGGATCTTTCCGATGGAGGTGTCGTTTTGACTGAAAATTTATTGAATTAAATTATAAAGAAGTGATAATGGAAAAATTCTACAGTAATTTTCTTCCAACATGCACACTTTCAAATTTAAAAATCCACCATGTGATCTTAAAAAAAGTGTTTAACATATTATTTAGCCCCTTTAATAGCCAACATGTGAATACGTTTCTGACAAAATGGAATTTTGTTGAATTTGGCCAGTTTCTTTCTATCATTTCTTTATATCCTTATTCCAACCGAATTCAGTCGAAACGCAAAAACTTTTCGGCAGAAGTCCAAGTACGATTCCGTTATTTTGACCGAATTAGCCAATAAGCGGATTCTTACTTAGACTTTTGCCGAAAGGGTTTTGCGATTCGAATGAATTCAGTTAGGATAAGAATACAAAGAAATGATAGGAAGAAAAAAAAATTACAAAAATCAACAAAATTCCATTTTGACATAAAAATGTTCATCTGTTGGCTGTTAAAGGGGCTGAATAATATGTGAAACAGTATTTAAAAGATCACACGATGATCACTCACATTTGAAAGTGTGCATGTTGAAAGAAAATTAGAATTTTGATGTTTTTTCCCTTATCATCTCTTTATAATGTAGCCCAAAAAATTATTTGCAGTGGAAACGACAACGCCAGCGGAAAGATCCGAAAGTAGGAATTTTCTTATATGTAAAATAGTTTTTAAAAGATCACATGGTGGCTTTATAAATTTGAAAGTGTGCATGTTAAAAGAAAATTAGGATTTTGATGTTTTCCCCTTATCATTTCTTTAAAATTTATCCCATAAAAATTATTTGCAGTCGAAACGACACGTCATCGGAAAGATCCGAAAGTACGAATTGGCTTATGTATAAAACAGTTTTTAAAAGATCATATTATGGCTTTATAAATTTGAAAGTGTGCATGTTGAAAGAAAATTAGTATTTTGATATTTTTCCCTTGTGATTTCTTTATAATTTATCCAAAATAAATTGCAATCGAAACGACACCTCTATCGGAAAGACCCGAAAGTACGAATTGGCTTATTCGTACAAAAGTCTAAGTACGAATCCGATTATTGGATTGGAATAAAGATATACAGAAACGGCAGAAGAAACCTGAGGAAAAAAGTTCTATCTGTAAATTCTATTTAAAAAATCAGTTTAAGACTGTTATACAGCCGTCCAGAAATAAGCGGATTCACAGTTTCAGCCACAAAATTTGCACAGAAAAGACTCATTTTTTTGGGTTAAACAAAGAAGCAAAAAAGCTTTTTTGGATATTCTAATAACGTTTTGAAACCTTATCGTCTTATCGATATGTCCCAGCAGAGAAAACAAAGTTTTAATACATTTCCCTTACTTGTTTCTTGATGTTTCTCTCCACTTTAATGATAAATTAATCCTTCGAATTTCCTTGTTCTTATTCTATATGTGTGACAGAGTGAGAATCGCGGCGAGTTGGGATGATTGGGCGCTAAGCCCATTCCCCGAGCCAGCATATTATGGCAAGAAATGTGAAAGAAGTCGGGTGTAATATATTTCTTTGACCGACTTGCTTCATGCCGGTGTTCGAAAAGTCCGGGAATCGGTGGCTCCGGATTTTTTTGCGGCGGGCTCCGAATTTTTTAAAGTCTGGAGTCCGGCTGGCCCTCAACTTTTTGTTTGTTTTTATTTATTTTATTTTTTTTTTTGTGGATTGTTTCTGTAATGTACCCATACCCATTACTTTTTCTGATGGATGGATAAGAAAGCTGTTTTTTTTTTGTCAGTATGAGAGCCCAGTAGAACGGTGTCTCAGAACTTTGTAAAACATGAGTTTTTTCTGAACATCAGAAAGCTATCTGATTATTTCCGGTGGTGTGAACTTTTGGAAATATGGACAAGATGAGTTTTTGTTGTTTTCTAAACTGTTCGATTTATTTTTAGTGTTGTGTATTACAACATCGGAAAACTTATTTGCTTTGAATAACCGTGTCGTTTCTTTTCCCTAACAACAGAATAGCTGCCATGCAGTACGTTGAGTGTATATGAAAACTACACAAAATTCTTTTAACGAGAATGTCCAGGGACATTGTGAGAAGCCGATATCTAGTGAATCAAGTATCCATAAGCTTCTATGGTCGCCAAAAAGTAGTAGTCACATTTTGAAACCGGTTATTCAAAATTTGACATTCGTACAAAGTTTTAAAGGCATCCGGTCAAAAATGTCGGAAAAGCACTTTGAAAATTGGCTACTCCTACTGTATTTTCTTAATGTCACTCCCCCACCCTCTTTTAGCCGAAAGTAACTTTTCAAGAGAGGACCACCCAGTGAACATTTATGCAAAATTTAAAGGTAATTCGATCAAAGTTGTGGGAGACAAAGCATTTTGAAAATATAAAATATATATACACTGTATGTATATATATATTTTTTTCTGGACATTTATCAGGAATTTTCTTGGGGTAATCCTGTACAGAGCTTGTATTTTTATTTATTATTTCTTTTTTTGTGATGTGTCCAAAAATGGCCAAATGTAAGAAAACACAAAAAAATGCTACCCTTCCTACAAATCCGGTATGATTGCGTTGAAATTTGTCAGAATTTTCCCCTCCAGCTCCTGCATCAGGCTTGTGTTTCGTTTGGCGATTTCATTAAAATTGGCCAAAATATTGGACAAACAAGGTTAAATTACAAAAAGAAAAAAAAAATCACAAAGTGATCCTACTTTAGACTTTTCCACTCGTTGAAAGGTGTTGAGTGCAGCCCTTGTGGTGAGTGCATGGACTTTCTAATCACGAGGCCGTGAGTTCAAGCCTCGGTCAAGACATGTTTTTTCATTGTCTGTCTTCATGGGTTTTGTGGGCCATTTTTTTTTTTTAAATTGTGCTTCTCACAGAAACGTCGTGGCTTGAAAATCAAGAGGTCGTGAGTTCAAACCCCGTCCAGATAGTCTTAAATGACATGCGTTTTCCTATGACGGCCATTCTGTACTAGGAAGATGGAAAGGGTCCGCTAGGACTATTTGACGAAAAATGCAACGTTGAAATACCAGTGCTTCTTGGATGACATGACAAGAATTTGACTGCAGACAAACAAACAGAAAAAAGCGAACTTACGGAAAAGGGTGCACAAGGGAGATGAATAAAAAAAGACTTAAATTTTTTTTTACAAAATCTGCGTTAGAAACGTTAATATAAAATTTTTGTTCAGTATGCATGCCAAAAGAGATTTTTTACCGGGCCATTTAGGGATGAAATTTTCAGTCTGTTTGGCTGTTCTAACCTTTTCCGTATCGTATCTCTGACCATCCATCGATGATAGTTTGTGTATAGTGCACGGGGTCATTGTATTAGGAAGTTTTGCAACATCGCGTTAATTTTCAGGTTGGTCAGCATCTGATATTTTGTAATATTGTCTGGTAAAGACATTTATTTCCGCGCAGTGTCTCTGTTATTAGTTGTGCAGATTTTTAGACCCCAACCGGGCGAGCCCGGGGATCCATAGGATTGCGCTCTGTCCGACGGTCTATCTGTCCGTGTGTCACACTTTGGATGCTGTTTTGTTTCTCCGAAACTATTTACCCTAGGCATATGCAACCTTGCACAATGAACACAACGTAGCGATTCACCCCACTTTTGAACCCAGCCCACTTTGTCGGACTGGGTTAGTCGTATCACTATAGGGGGCTTGAATGTATGTGCATATGTTAAACTTTTTCTTTAAAATGTTACTCCTCCTACAGTTTTGCTCCAATCGTTTTGGTATTATGTTGCCTGGGTGGTCCCCCACCTGGCTATTACTTTTTTTTTTTTTCGACGATTGACGAAAAACTGGCGAAATGGCGGCACTTTTTGAGCCTGTTTTGACCCATTTTTAAAATGCTACTCCTCCTACAGTTTTACACCAATCGTTTAGATGTTATGCAGGGATGTTCCCCAGGGGTTCGCCTACCAGGCTATTATTCTTTTTCGCGGTTCGCCAAAAACGAAATGGCGAACTTTGAAGTTTGGTAAAAACCAGAATAAATGGTAGTACATAACTGAATTATCAAACCATTCATTTCTCTCAGTCTTTTTCAAATAGTTGTAAAATTTAATCGAAAGTTTCTTGGGTACTTCTGCACCTGGACTTCGCTTTTTTCGCAAATGATGAAAAAATGCCAAATGGTAGAATTTTAAAATTTTTTGTAAAATTATGTAAATGTCGGTAAATACGTGAATCGTCAAAACCCGACCTCTCCAACATCCCTTTTCGGGTAGCTTCCAAATTCGAATTAAATATATTTTACATACTTCCTTTTTTTGGCTTAACAGTATTCGTTTCAGAGTTTTTCTCTCTTTCCTTGTTTGGTAACTCGGCTGGGTCATGGCCTTGGGCATACTTGTTTTTGTTATTTAGAGTCATGCTTTGGCTTTTATCCGGCCAGTCAGCAATCATGTATTTCTTAGTATTCCTTGCCAGGTGTGCCTGAATCCTGCCTCACCAATTAATGTGAGTTCAGTAGATTGAATTTATTAGGTACTTCATATCATAGATGGATCAAGAACGCTAATAGTTTCTTGTAAAAATAATAATAATATACTTGTTGGCACTTTTTGGTACTGCTCAGCTCCAGAATGACTCGATGGGCCCGTGGAGAAAAGAGCAATAGAAAGAAAGAGCATGACGCGACATCCTGGCAGGATTTCAAACCGCCTCACTCTTCCGGTGAAGCACCAGATCAACACCGCAACGAAAGACAAGTTTCTTACACAGACAGGGTAAAGAAGAAAACGCGGAAGGGAACTTCAAAATTTAGACTGGAGGAAAAGAAAAACTTAAGCTTCTTTAATGGCTGCGGTGAATCGGACAGTGAAGACGATAGAATAATTTTCGTTGGGCCAGCGGACGAGAGAAAACCAGGAATTGCCGCTGAGCTAGAAAAACTTGGCAGCTGCCATGCGCAGAAGGGGACACTTTCTGGTGAACAGAAAAATGTGTCTACCGAGTACAAAAATAAACCAGGTAAAAGCAAATGGAAGCCAATGAAAGGTTTGCTGAAAACTGAATTGACAGAACGGTTGTGTCAGTTGAAAAAAGAAAAGGGTTTGGAACAAGAAGATTTAGGCGTAATCGAAGGGGTTATTCATAAAGACCAGAGGAGAGAACGCAGGCGCCTTAAAAGGAAGGGAGACAGATTGGATTCAAAGGTGTCTTTTGTTTTATCTTACCTAACGCACTTTCTCACCTCCCCCAAAATTTATAACGTTACCAGATCAGTATGACATATGCGTACGCAGTGATATAGCCACCATCCCTCCCCGTGTATACGAACTGTACGGCTGAGCCTGTTACCAGTTGAGTATGCTGTGTAGATTAAAACATATTTTTAATATCTAACTGATACCAAACCACAATCGTAGCTTTAGAGAAACATTCATATGGGCAAATGAAATAAATTCGTTGAACTCAAATTAAACTTAAAGGGTAAAACTTCGTTATGAATGGTTGCTCAGGTGTGTTTCAACTGCCGGCAGAAGGGGCACACTATGGAAGAATGTACCGAGAAAAAAGATGTTGAAACTGCTGATGGAATATGTTATAAGTGTGGTTCTACTGAGCACTCCCTGAAGAAATGTAAAGCTAAGGTCCCTTCAGGTAAGGCTGATTAACCTGTTCAGATTTCGCACAAGCAAAGATAAGTAATGTAACAAGTAGCACTTTTCAACATAGAATACGCAATCGTAAACAGGTAAATTGCATTTGACTTATATTTTGCATCTGAAAATTTTTGTCTAAGCTGCGGTTCAAAGGAAAAGGAGACTTGCCTGAAAGAATGAAAGAATGACTAAGGTTTATTGTGAAAAGGAACATCGTTTCGCGTAGTATTTAAGTTACCTTATTTATAAACGTCAGTGAAGTGACTATACACCTTTTATTTTTGTGCTTCAGGTCATTTCCCCTACGCAAAATGTTTTATTTGTGGTGAGCAAGGCCATTTATCCAGCATGTGTCCCGACAATCCGAAAGGCTTGTATCCCAAGGGCGGCTGCTGTAGGATCTGTGCGTCAGTGGAGCATTACAAGAAAGACTGTCCCGAGATACAGAAACGAAGTGGTTTGTATGACATTGCTGCACGGTTCTTCCGTGCCTCGACAACGACATTATATACATTATTTTCTAAGTTAGGAGCGCAAACGAAAGAGTTTTTTTTCTATACATAGCCATGATTTGATATTCAGAAGTACAAGTAAGTACATGGTCAAACAATCTGAGTATTTACATATTTACCTACAACGATTTACCAATGACTACCGCTTGCATTCGGCACAGTGTAGGTGCCAAAATGAAATGGTGTAGCCACAATCATCGTTTTTCTACCGCACATAATTTTCTGTGATTGTGGACTGGTCAACTACCAGAAAGTATTTGTACCGGAAAAGGTATAACATAATGCGTATTGTTTTAGTAGGTTTTGAGGTGGTATTGCAGTATGTAGTAATAATAAGTGTATTTTATTTGTTTAGGTATTGAAGAATATGTGGCTGCAACAGTGTTAGCGACTGGCAGCGTGGATGATGATTCCTTCGTCATAAAGAAAAAAGAAACTGTGCACACACTTCCTAAGAAAAAACCGAAAGTTGTAAAATTTTGAACAAATGTTTTCTATCTGATTTTGTTATGTTGCGGAGTAAAGAGGAACAAGAGAAGCCATTGACAGTATTGTAAGTTTACGAACCAGATCACTGGAGTGAGTCAAAGACTGTGCATGTTGCAAGCATCACTGCAAGGCTGTTATCAAGGAAAGAGCTGTATAGAGAACGCGTGGACAAATTATCGAAGAAATAATCTGTGCAAACGATACAGGAAATCTGTTTAATGATTGTGTGGCATTCCTAGGGAATTGGTGTTACTGATATATTTTTTTAAATTTGGCCCTTTTAAGGAAAACAATATAACATTTAAATATTTGTAAATTGTTGGATTTTGGTATCTGTAAAACTGATGAAGAAGTGCATTCACATAACGAAGGACGTTATAATTTTACACTGATGTTGATGATCACTCCGTCTTCCCGACCAAGGATATACACATAGTGTTTGTACGTTCTGTGTGTGTGTGTTAGTCTGTTGTGAACAAAGTGTTGTGTGCAAGAATCTCAAGGACGAAAAGTCGGAAACTTCGTCTGTTTATTCCATGGTTAGGTTGGTCGGACAACTTTTGACACATGTTACGTTATTAGGGCAGGCGTATGACGTCATTATGTAAAACTCTTGTGTACGAAATTTCTCAGCCGCTGAACATCGGAGAATTTATGAACTTGGTGAGATTGTTACCTGGTAGTCCGAAAGATCGAATGCGGCGTATGACGCCATCAGATAAAATATGTTTTGATCAAGATCTTGTATCTCGATAACGGAAAGTCGTATCACTTTCAGATTTGAGTATTCCTTGGGTTAGTTGGACGGTTCTATCAACTTTTGCTGGCTGTGGCGAAATTAAGAAAAGACGTATGACGTCATTGTGATAAATTCTTGTATGTAAGATTTCTCAGCCGCTGAACACCGGCAAAAGTTGAAACGCGGGGGGAGGGGGGGGGGGGGGGGTGATGCTTGCCAGGTCCGAAAGATTGTATCAAATTTTGCCCGCAGTAGAACGAACGAAAACGACATATGACGTCATTAGGTAACAATATCTCGATAGCGAAAAGTCGGACTTGAAACTTTGTGTAGTTATTCCTTGGATAAGTCGCACTGTTTTTCTTAAACATTAAACTCATAGAAAATTAAGAAAGGCGCCAATCGCGTAAACAGTTTTATGCGATGTTTTTGCAGTCGCTGAATCTAATACCGCCCCCACCCCACCGTTCTCTCGGCTGTTTTGTTAACTAAGCATAGTGAATGACTTCGCTATAGGATTTCAAGAAGAGTCTGCAATGTTCCTGCATTCTTTAGAGATACTTGAAAATGTTGGCAGTACAACTATCGATCGGGCCAGACTTCAAAAATTTTTACAGTCCTTGAGCACTTGAGTGAGTTTGTTAACACACTGAAGCCTACATTTCTTGATCGATTGGGAAAATATTTTACGTATAGGTAGTATTGGTCCTGAAAGATTACCGTTCAGTGTTTGGTATGATATGTTCCTAAAATGGTACGATTTGCTTAAGGGTTGTAGTCCTACCTAACAAAATCGGATACTGGGATTGTACGCCGGCGGAGAACATAGTTTCAATTTTCACTAACGTAATTCTTACTTAATTATTTGGACCGATTTAACTATTCAAGTTTTGTTGCACTGACCTAAATTACAAGGGTAACTGGTCAACTGGGCGCCAGGTCAACTGGACGACAGTCAACTGGGCGACAAAAAGTCAACTGGGCGACATCTCTGGGGTCAACTGAGCTTTATGTCGTGATTCTTCAATAGGCGGCTTGTCAAACAGCCAAATGCTATACTGGTATGATTTCGTCATCAAGGGAGCCATTGTAAGACATAACACTCAACACGGCAGGTTGCAATAGTTCTGCACAGATGCTAGTTTTGCACCAGTGGTCATGACTTCTGGACCAGGGTGTGTGTTATTAGGACGTGGCTGGTACAAAACTTAAGTCTTTTTTATGCTGATAGTGACTCCGAATTTCTTTGCAGCATCGGCAAACCTGTCGGCTATTGCTTGAATATCATCCAGGCTGTGACCAGAAAACGCACAGTCGTCCACGAACAGAAGGTCTCTGATAAGTGTTTCTGTCTTGGTGCGAGCGGTGAAGCATCTGGGGTTGGAAACTCGGTCTGTTCTCACTTGTAGGCAGATACCACGTCTAAGTCGCGAGATGCATATTGCAGCACGAGTGCGAATACGATACCGAACAGTGTGGTAGCTAGTACACAACCTTGTTTGACACTGGAATGGTTGTATGATGGCAGTCAGTCTGTCAGAGCATCCTACCTTGTGGAGCAGCTGCCATAGGCCTTTCCGGTATAGAACACCTAAGTGAGGTCTACGAATACCGTATATAGGGGTTTGTTCTGCTTTAACACTTCTCTTGGAGTTGTCGATATGCGAAGATCATATCAGCACTACCTGCAAAAACCATATTGTGACTCTGGATATACTCCGTAGGTAACTGCACTAGTCAGGCGGTTCAGAAGGATACAAGAGAACCCGGCCCCAAGCGAACTCGCCCCGAATGAACCTGGCCACAACCTAACTCGGCCCCAAACGAACTCAACCCCAAATTTCAGGAGAACTCAGCCCCAAATCGTAGGAGAACCCGGCTGCAACGTGATAAAAATGCGAAACATTTTTTTTAAAATTTGTTAACTCGGGAAATAAATGATTCCATGAATTTAATAACCATTTTCCTAAATATTCATAGTTTCAAAACAATGTAAAAGCACACTATGATGCTGTTGTTAAACATATTTTGATAAACTGCATAGACTTGCAAGACATTCGTTCCCGTTATTTTACTGTCAGTTCCATGACAGAGTTATTCGATAAAATACAACCTTGTAAAAAATACATTTTCTAAAAGAAACAAACCTGCATCGCTATTTTTAGTATTTATATTATTTGCTTTTTTGTATTGACTTTTATCTGTTATGAACCTGTGAAGACACAATTTGACCCGCAAAGGGTTGAACTAACTAACTAACTAATTAACTAACTAACTAACTAACGCTATTGTTACGAAACCCAATTGCAATCGCTAATTCTTTTAACTTGAGAAAATTGTGACACGACTATATTTACTTGGTTCAATCACCCGTTTTATGGGCTTGTTATCGTAATTTGCACTCAGAATGCGATTGCATTTGAGATGGTAATGAATGAGTTCATTCACTCTTTCATAAGTTCTCTTATCGATGACCAGCGTGGGTGGTCAGAGTGGCCGCCTCGAGACTAGAAGATCATGGGTTCAAACCCCAGTTGGGTCATACCTAAGACTTTAAAATTGGGACTCCTCCTTGCTACCCTGTGAGGCCCTCAACATGTAAGGGTTAGAAGGAGGGCTGGAATGCCCCATTTCAGTATAATGGCAGGGGGATCCCGATATGGCCATAGCAGTTGAAAGGGATCTAAAGAACAATACAATACAATTTATTGCTAATTGCACTTCGCTTCAAAATGCTATAAAGATGGTGACTGACCACTTCAATCACTCTTTCATCACTTCTGATTGTTAAATGAAAAAATGGTTGTTAAATTAAAACCAATGAAACGATCCAATATTTTGCGGAAATGAGCTATTAAACCTATTAAAGCCTATTTTATTTAAACTGCTAATCGTTATTTTTTGCCTATTTATTTTTATAATATTACCCATTTCTTACACAACATGTTACCAAAAAACCTCGCATTTTTAGAATATCTGTATTGTTTAAAGAAATAAATTTATTGCAGTGTTCTAAAAGTCCGGGAGCTCGTGGCTCCAGATTTTCGCGTCGGGCTCGAGTTTTTTTTTAATCCGGAGTTCGGCTGGCTCAATTTTTCCTTTTTTCTTTTCGTTTTTTTTTCTTTTATTTTTTTGTGGATTATTTTGTCTCCGCAACCAAGGGGAGACATAGTGTTTGTACGTTCTGTGTGTGTGTGTGTCAGTCTGTTGTGAACAAAGTGTTGTGTGCAAGATATCTCGAGAACGAAACGTCGGATCGACTTCAAACCTGATCGATTTATTCCTTGGTTAGGTCGGACGGTTCTATCAACTTTTCACGCATGTCACGTGATTAGGGCAGGTGTATGACGTCATCAGGTAAAAATCTTATGTGCGAAATTTCTCAGCTGCTGAATATCGGAGATTGGTGGGATTGTTGCTTGGTAGGTCCGAAAGACTCTATAGAATTGTTTCGCGAGTAGAACGAACGAATGCGGCGTATGACGTCATCACGTAAAATATGTATATATTATAAAAAAAGGTCTTGTGTGCAAAATATCTCGATAACGGAAAGTCCTATCGACTTCAAATATCATATGGATATTCCTTGGGTCTGTCGGACGGTTCTATCAACTTTTCACACATGTCACGTGATAAGGGTAGCTGTCTGACGTCATCACGTAAAAATCTTGTGTTGCGAAATTTCATAGCTGAACATTGGAGAAAGTTGAAACTTGGTGGGATTATTGCTTGGTAGGTCCGAAAGAAACTTTATTTTTTTTTTCGCGAGTAGAACGAACGAATGCGGCGTATGACGTCATCGCGTAAAATATGTCCATATTTTGAACCAGATCTTGTATGTAAAATATCTCGATAATGGAAAGTCATTTCGACTTAAAATTTTATATGGATATCTTTGGTTCAGTCAGACGACTGTTTCAACTTTTGAAGGGTAAAAAAATTATCTGTTGTTAAGCAAAATATCTCGATATCGGAAAGCCGGATCGACTTTAAATTTGGTGTAGTTATTCGTCGGATAAGTCGCACGGTTTTGGTTAAACATTATTAAACGGGTAGAAAATCAAGAAAGGTGCATAACGTCAACACCCACCCCCCCCCCCCCCGCCTCCCCATTTTTTGGCTCCTTTGTTATCTAAGCACAGGTGTTAACTACGCTGGGGATTTCAGCGTTTTGCAGAAGATTCTCGAGTGTTCCTGCATTCTTTAGAAAGTTTCAAAATAGTAACAGCATTACTGTCGGTCCATTGCTATTTGTTAGTGCCTGAAATTAAGCTTTTTGTACGTTTCTCATCCACGGATGTTACGTAACATGCCACTCAGTCAGGGGTCAGTGTCAGTTGTGGTGCATGATGGAGTCATTATCTATGAGGTCATGGAATGCTATTGTCGTATTATAGGTCTAAGCAGGTCTAGATATTGTTTTTTTTCGAAGCACACTTGATTCGGTTGCCAAGGTGTGCTATATATAGGAGCTATTTTGTATCGATTGGCATTGTTTGCAGAAGCATTTTTCGCTCTTAAAGTGGGTCATCAGATATCTTGTGTTATGAGAAGCACCTCACCATTTTGGCAGCGAAATACCTCCCCCTTCTCCCACCCAGGTGCGTCATCTGATGCGCAGTTATGAAGAATGCCTTTCAAGTTCTATTTGGCCGATGGGAATGTGCGAAGACAAGATAGTCTATCATAGCTATAACTACACTTAGGGTACAGACCGTTACCGTTGCCTTGGGTAAAAGGGTCAGAGTTGTGTTTATAGTCGGACGTACATTAAAAAGCTGTGGGGCGGGGGCGTGTGAAGGATGATGGTTAGCAAAAAAAAAAAAAAAATCCCGACCACTTTCAAGACCTGGATAAAAATATGTAAAATAAGACCCGTTTGTCGTGATCCCTTCCAGATTCGGGTAAAAAGACGTACGGTAGAGCCTGCCTGCCTTGACCAACTTCCAGACCCGGATAAAAATGTAAGGTACAGTAAAACTACTATAGTGACCAACTTTAGATCTGGATAAGAAGGGCCTACAGTAAAACCCGTTTTAGCGACCACTTTCCAGACTCGGATGAAAAAAGACGTCCATTTCTATATGGTTTAGTGACCACCATCTGTTTGGTTTATTTTAAGTTTTTTACAATGAATTAAGGTTATGTTTGCAGATATAAATATTTTATTTCAGTAATTGAAAAAAAAAGGATTTTTTTTTGGGGGGGATCATGAGTTTAGTCGGGGAGACATTTGTTTTTGTTTACAAAAAAAAACAAAAAAACAAGAAACTAAGTAGATATCGATTGAAAGTATAATACAAGCCTGTACTCCTATGTTTTGTGTGCACTGGCCTCTCTAGTTTCTGTAGTGTACTCATGCCCATTAACACTATAAAATTGGATGAGAGGACTGTTTTCGACAGCACAGAAGAACGGCGTCTCAGAACTTGATAAAACTTTTGTGTGGTTTTTTAGACCAACTGACTTCGTCCGACTGGTCTTATCACATCAGAAGATGGGATAAGATATCTCTCTCTCTCTCTCTCTCTCTCTCTCTCTCTCTCTCTCTCTCTCTCTCTCTCTCTCTCTCTCTCTCTCTCTGATTCACCGAAAGTTGGCCGAAATATTGGCGAAAGAAAAAAACATTTTTAAATGCTAACTAACGCCAGGAAAATAACATTATTGCCTTGTAATTTTATGTAATAGTGGCACGCTTTACTACCTACCTGGCTATTACTTTTTTGGTAATTCGCCAAAAGTTGGCGGAAATATTGGTCAAAACGCAATTAAAACGTATATCCTCCTATGGCTTTAGTGGAAACTTGCACATAAGTGTCCACATGGCTTTTTTGGCTCTTCGCCAAAAGTTGGTCGAAATATTGGAGATAAAATTTGTTTGTGATTGTCTTGAAACTTTAGGTACAGGTAGCAGAATTTTTGCGTACCTGTCCATTACTTTTCGGGTGATTTGCCAAAACCTGTCGAAAGTGTTAGCGAAAACGAAAAAATTCAGTAAAATCTTAACTCACACCACAGAAATGGCCTTACTATCTTGAAATTTTTGCTAAAGATAGTGGTCTTTGGTACCTACCTGGGTATTGCTGCTTTTGAGTAATTGGGGAAAAAATGCGGGAAATATTGGCGAAAAACCAATTCTTACTAAAGTCGTTACGAACGCTACTTCTATAATGTTACCTTCTTAAACTTTTGAATTATGGAAGCGAAAATTAATACCTATCTGGGTAAAACTTTTTTGGTGATTCGCCAAAAACATTGAAAACGAAAATGGATCTAGGTATTTGTCCTTAATTTCTTGAAATTCTGATTTGGTAGCTACCTGACTACCACGTCTTTTTTGTGATTTGCCTAAGAGTTGTGGAAATATTAACAAAAAACGTGTTCATGAAAACGCATCCCCTCTTACGATTTAGATGGAAACATCCTATAATTGTGATTGAAGGTAGTGGTATACATGTCAACCTTGCCATTTCGTTTTTTTTTTTTTTTTTGTTTGGCGATTCACGTGGCTATTACTTTTTTGGCGATTCGGCGAAAGTCGGCGGATATATTGGCGATAAACCATTTTTCCATTACAGTCTTGACTGACGCCACCCTTTCTGTCTTGAAATTTGGGTTACTGGTTATATTTATATGTCCTAAATCTTTACGTCTGCATTCGTGAGCTGGTGCATGTTCATGTGCAGTCTGGTTTAATTTTTGGAAAGCCAATTTTCAAAATGCTTGTTCTCCGACAGTTTTGACCGGATTCCTATTAAATTTTGTACGAATTTTCATTTTTCAATAACTAGGTTTTATAATATGACAACTGCAGTTTGGCGACCATACGAGCCTGTTGATACCTGATTCTTGTTCTGATTATCATAAAGCTATCCGATTATTTTAAGTGGTTTAACTTTTGGAAATATGAAAAAATGAGTTTTTGTTGTTTGTTGTCCGATTTATTTCAATGTTGTGTATTGTAATGTCGGAAAACTTATTTGCTTGGAATAGCCCAGACGCTGATTTTCTCTAACAACCAGGTGATTATGCATATAGAACAGCTGCCATGCAATATATTGTGTATATATGAAAACTAGAAACATTCTTTTAAAAAGTGCTGGCTCCAAGATTTCCCTTTTTCAGACCGGAGCCCGGCGCGCCACCACTTTTTTGCTAGACTTCGAATGCTGATTTATTGTATATAAATTATAACCATTAAAATAAAAAGAGAGCCATCATTATGGGTTTTGCAATGTGTTAAACATTGATTATCGCGATCCATAATATACATTTTGAACGGGTTCCCTTGTTACTATGTTTACAATGCGTTATCAACCAACTGATCATCAGTGTCGGTACAGTTCCAGTTATGTGACTGAAACATACCACGATCCCAGTTGATGGGGAGGTGGTTGTAATTCGAGTGATGGCTTCTACGTCTGCAAGATATTTTATTCATAAAAATGAGTATTGAGAAATTAAACACTTCACTATGGGAAACTAGGACTGGTGGTGGGAATGAACACCAAAGCATACGAACTGGTTTACACGTTGTGTACAAGACATTGTCCTGGGAAGCCAGAAATAAAAGATATTGAAATCAAAATCATCTTTTTATTCAGTGGCACTCCGCATGTAAGGGTTAGAGGAGGGCTGGAATGCCCCATTTCAGTAAAATGTGGCAGGGGGATCCCGATATGACCACAGCAGTTGAAAGGGATCTAAAGAACAATACAATACAATACATTTAATCAGCGGCACCCCACCGTGAAGTGCCCACACCATAACAATAACAGCGTTAATTGGGATTTCAACACAAACTTCCTATAATTAACAATAGAGAGCATAGAGTGAGCAACATGTCTTCAGGTTCGTTCAGAATATAATCATATGCTAACAATATGATTTTCTTGATATATTTGCATATAAATGCTTTAGAAAGATCTGTTGTGATGTTACGTATGAACCATATACATATACGACGGTGTAACGTGCTAGGATAAGTGGTTGATCGTTTAGTATATGCGCGTAGTAAGGATACGAGGCATAAGGACGCGATGTCGACAATGCCACGTGACCTAAGATCCGGCAAGGTTGGTATCACAATTTGCTTCTTAAATGTACCTGAGCCCTTGGTCGCAATGTGCGTCTTGCTCAGAAAAATCGGTAATGATCTTAGAACCACCGCCTCCTATGAACCATTAGTTTGACTGATAAGAGTTTTTCAATGCGCGTATTTTCCTCTGGGGCTTGCCGACGCCAAAACTGATTTCAATGTTTGTTGTTTGTCTAAAATAATAGAGTGAAGCCCTGCTTGGACAAATAAGAGACCACTCTCTGATTCTGCACAAAAGAACTGAACCGCGTGACCCTTGGAGAGGAGTTGAGAAGCACCAATACTGCCTTCATTTCCAACACATTGATATACAATATGTGGTCGTGAGCACATCACTGCCCCTTCCAAGGATTCCATGGAAATAGAAACCTCAACCATTGTAAAACCCATCGGTCTGAACCTATCTTGATAGGGATGGAAGAAAGAAACGCACATTTTTCAGGAAATTAGGCTGGTGCGACCAAAAGTCGAGTACCCTCAGTGCTAGTAAAGAAAACCATAGTCAATAATGTGGCCACCAGCCACGACACAGCCCCCGAAACCACACGCCCATAACTGGCGATAATAACACCTGCCTAACTCGACCATCTTCTCCGTAGCAACTAACAAACCGAGAAGTAACTCCAAAAGAAAGACCCCAGACTTGGGAGTGGACCCTACTTGAACAATTAGAGTTTTTTAATCCGATTTCGAGTGGGCCATAAACTCTATCCGTTGAAACGAAACCAACTTCGACTTCTTGGAGTAGATCAACAAAATGAGGTCTCCGCACTGTATAGTAAAGTGACCAACTGAGATAAAAGGACATCTCTGTTCCAGTTCACCAACAGCCGATCGCCGAGACATCGAAAAATGAGCAATCCGACACGTCGACCCCAGCGTTTTTCTACCTTTGTAATCTCAAGCGGTGTTGTCGATATCCCGAAATGTAGTAGAGCAAAACAATAGCTCACCTCCCCTACCCTGAAGGATAGATAACTGTGAGATGCTTTGCACATCAGAATGTGAAGATGTGCATAGGAGAGATTCACTGAGACGGCCCTGACTTAGTGTGGATTTGATAAAATGTGTGGAGTGAACTGCTCGACTTTTTGGTGCAAGAAAGACTCGACTGAAAAACGCTTGAGTGCCACAGGTACCTTTTCTATGGCTTTTTTGTCTAACACTTCCTGAATCATCGTATCTAACGCCAGTTGCTTATATGGTTGGTGCTAGTACGACGTGACTAAAGAAAGATCGGGAATCTTGGACAGCGGAGGAAGGATTTTGTAACCCGACCTGTCCCTTGGCAAAAATTAAGAGGTATCCCCAACGTAACCACGGGACTATTTGTTTGCAAATATGTGATTGCAAAGCTCGCAAAAATTTCTTTAGCCTCCCTTCTGGAGCACCTCTGCATTCGATGTGATTGATGGAAAAATCAGTTCTTCGTAAGAACTTAAAGTATCTGTGCAAAATTGCTGCGAGATGTGAATCGGATACATTGATTACTTGTTACCTCTGCTTCTAAGAAGCAGCCGGCTTCCTGGTGTCTTCCTTGGCCTGAGGAGTAGATTCCGCTGAGGACCCTGTCGCTTCCTGGTCGCTGGCATGGACGGTATGGCAGAGTGTCACTGCCTTGGCCTGTTGTGCAGCGGAATCAAAGCTCTACGCATAAGTGTGTCTTGTGACTGCCCCCTAACTGCCTTCATTGCCTCCTTCAACAAGTTTGGGTGGAAAAAGTAACGATTGACGGTCTGTTGGTGCAAATCGAAGTTTACTAGCGTCTTTTTCGCTGATATTTGAATGTGGCAACGTTTGCTCACGTCGTAGTACCACCCAAAAGCCTTTGACAAAACGTAACCCGTTAAGGATCGGTCGTCTTGCTAAACAAATCATATAGCTAACCAAAAAGCCAGCAGGTAAGCATGCAGCTTAAATAGATCGAAGACGCTGCTATTAAGGAATCGAAAACATGATCAACATGATTTGTGAAAGTTTAGAAGGCCGTATCTTTGAAAGAAAGTGTACACAGACTACTTATCACTCTTCGAACGCTTACGGCCCTTAGCCCGCACACGAGCCGACTCCTTCAGCTTCAACACGAAAGAAAACAGTAAATCCTCCAGGTGCACGCGTTGTTTGCAACAATTCTCCCAAGCATTATGCTGTGTGCCTCAGCGCAGCCGGCCGCTTGATATAAGCCAAGGAGTCCGGAACAATTTACGTAAGAAAGCCACATAAGTAAACAACAACAACTGTTGTTGCCATAAAAAGTCATTAAGTAAAATATAACACGACCTTATCATCTTAAATTGCATAAATACATTGAGGAACGGTGATATAAACTCTATAACAACGTTAACACCTGATCGAGATAGTGGGCCAGCAACCCGTGACATGCTCGACTCGACACTGCGTCGATACCCGTCGCCGCAGCGTTTGACACGTGACTGAGTTGCTGCGCACCCGACTCGCACAGTGACGACCTGTCACAGTCGCGGGTTGTGACAGTGGCAACCCGTCATGTCGACGACCCTTTGCATCGACGACCAGTCACGGCGACGAGTCCCCACAGTCACGGCACATCACATGCACACCGCGTATCAGCAAAGACCGGTCGCATGATCGACCCGTCACTGCCACGGGTCGTACCAGTGCATGCACGAGTCGTGACAGTCAAGATAAGTCACACACACAAGTTACAATCAAGGGTCGTGACAGTCACGTCACAGCATATGCGCGACTGACTGCAAGATAGAGGTAAGGCGCCACAATGTCAATGTGAAATCGCTACAAGTCGTGGGAAATACGAAATTTATTTGCATAACTATCGACCACATAATCGTTGCATATTCGTGTCGGCACAGCGAGGGACAGCACAACAACCGTGAGAGCAGCGTATGAATAACCAGACCAGTCAGTGTGAAGGGTCGCTGCAGTCAGGACATCGACACATACATCTGTGATCGTGACGAAAATACAACCAAAATTTCAAGTATTTAACGTAGAAAGCTGATATTCGAACCCCCTACTGAAGCTACAAGCCATTGGAACAGATAGGAAAAACCTCGCACAGTGGTACAGAGACGCTGCATGGCGACTATCGGTGATACAACCACCCAACAGAGCATCGAGATGACTCAACGCTATAAATACGTTGCCTCTGTGACAACCGCGTGAACACCTCAATAGTCGTACTACAGGTAGCCAGCGAATCTGTTACTCAGAACCGTGTCAAGTCGCAACACCTCCCTGCTTGCAAGACTGACACAGAAAGAGACAATGGTTGCAACCTTTGCAAGGAAAATTGCCGCAGTATCGACTACGCTTGTCAGCAGCGATGTTGACACGAGATGGACTGCGTGTCTACAACAGAAGGAAAGCTACACAAGTATGCAATAACTACTGTTGTTGTATGAGTTGCTAAAATGAAATACAACACGGCCTAATCACTGACTATTGCGTTAAACATTGAAAATAGGGATAAAATGCCGATACGGTCTTATTAATACGTGACTGAGACGCTCTGCAAGCGACCTTTGACATACGCGACACTACGCTGTGTTAAAATCCGTCACTGCAGCGAGTGACACGTGATCGAGTTTCCGCAGATACGACCAGACACAGTGTTGTCCCGTCACAGTCATGGGCCGTGATAGATAAGACCCGTCAAATGGACGACCCGCGGCAGTGACGACCCGTCACAGTAACGAGTGGCCAGCCACGACTCCTCACACACACGCCACGTGACTGGTCCGTCATTGTTACTGGTCTTGACAATGACAGCCCGTTGCCGACACGACCCGCGATAGTGGCGACCTATCACATGATCGACCCGTCACGACTCGTTGCGTACACGACACATGATAGTAGCGAAATACCACGATTGTTCAGGGTGCAGGGCTGTATACCCCACCGGCGTAGGCATACTGTGCACCTGGTGAAGGGATCACCTGCCGGTTTGATGTGAGCACAGGAGTCCTGGATCGACTGTGGGTCTACAATATAACAAAAGGTACACAAATATGCAGTAGTAGCTGCTGTTCTTGCATAAATTGTTAAATAAAACATAACGAGACTTAAACACTTCATATTACCTTCAAAAGAGTGATAAAAGTCGATACAATCACATTAACAAGTGATTGTAAGCAACCCGTGACATGCACGACTCGACACTGCGTCGATATTCGTCGGTGCAGCGAGTAGCACATGACACAGTTGCCGTGGACACGACCCATCACAGTGGTGACCCGTCCAAGTCACGAGTTTTGACAGGTACGACCCGTCACGTGGACGAGTCGTGGTAGCACCGACCCGTCACAGCGAAGAGGGGTCATAGCTACGACTCATCACAAACACGACACGCGGCAGTCACAACCCATGATCGACCGGTGACATGATGGTCATCGTTACGAGTGGTGACAGTGGCAACCTGTTGCAAGCACAACCGTGATAGCAATAACTCCTCTCGTGTGACTGATCCGTCACTGCTACGGGTCATTACAATGATGACTCATTGCGTACACAACCCGTGAATGTAGACACCCATCACATGATGGACCCATCACGGGTATGGATCGTGACGATGACGACCGGTTGTATGCCAGGTCCTAGCCAGCAGCTACTCGCAACGCCCTGTTATGGTCACAATTACGTGATTGTACTTGTGTCGATGACAGAATTATGTATTTATGTTATTAAGTATTTATGTAGCAACAATACACAAGCCCTTACTAAGCTCTCCACTCACGGTTAAGCTGGAAGGAAGTCTCGTATCGTGACACGTGATCGATGCTTACATCATGTTTACTCGATACAGTATCGAGGCAGCGTACTCGTCGCCGGAACGTCGACGCTGTGTCGATCATGTGGGGGACCCAGTCGCCGCACCAGAGGTGGAAATCAGCGGCTCCACTACTCGATACTGTGCCAGGTCTTAGCAACACATCAGTGTTTCTATAACTGACACAGATAGAGATAGTTGTTGCAACTTTACCAAGAAATTTGTTACAGTATCGACCAAGTGGAGGACGCGAGTTCACCAACGTGGATTCAACTGCGTGTCTAACGACCCTTCAATGCTCCGTTGCTGGCAAAAGGGAAGGAAGACTGTGGAAAGTTGAAACTTTCTTGTTTGCAGAGCCGACTCGATGCAAACGGTTTGCTGACAATGAGGACAGCTTCGACAGCTCTGAGAAAACCGCTAAAAACCACCAAACTGTAAATTACTTGTATCCCACACTCGCGTTTTTCATGGCTTGATGACTAGGAAGCATTTATTGAACGGAAGCCGGTTTGACAAGACCCAAAACTACCAAGCGTAGGAATAAGCAAAGTCAGCAAAGCGTAATCCGTAAATAAACCAAGATGAAGCTTACAGTATACATAAATATACTTTGCAAGATATTTGATAACCAAAAATTATGCATTTCACCTTGGGTTTGATCCATCGTTATTCCGAAAATGTACACAGAGAAAACCCCTGCTTATCGGATCGCGATAAGTTGGGTACACTTTGATCACACGACTGGAACTACATCGACACTGATTGGTCGGTTGGTTGCAACGTATTTTGGAAAACCCATAGTGATGGACTCGTTGTCTACAAGCCAATATTTTGGAAAATAAAAGTTCTATAATTCTTCAAGGGTGGTGTGAGCACACAAGGCACAGTCATTGAAAAGCAGCAGACAACGGATCAAAGTGTTGACTATTGTGGAAAGGGGATAATCTAGGCGGTCAGGAGATGTTGCTATCACAACCCACTTCCATGTACATACCTTTATCAACATCCAAGATTGCATATCTAGGCGTCACTGTAGAAAGTATTTCAAAGAGCGTGTGAGCTAAGACACAGCTCTGTTTCGCACCATCGCAGTTTTTAAATATGGCTTATGGCTCTTACTCTTTCCATCATGCAAACATGGAACGCACATATCATGAGAATGACCTTATCTGGATAGCCTGCTATGCATAGGAACTTCCAAAGTCCTTCCCTACCCGCTGTTTCGAAGGTCTTTGTGGGGTTCCCAAATGTATATAGAGCTCCATGTTCTGCTCCCTGTAGTAGGCTCATAGCAAAGATTACTAATTGTGCTGCTTTCGCTGCGAAAACCGCATCGGGATTTTGGATATATTGAAGTTATTGAGTGAAATTCGCCATTTCATGAAATGGAAAATCATTTTTATCATTCCATGAAATAACTTAAATCATTTGCCATTTCACAGAAGGACTAAAATTTTTAGCCATTTCTAAAATTTTCGCTTTGTCATTTCATGAAATGACAAACTCGACTTATAAAGTAGAATGATTTAAACACTTTATTTGCAAACTTTGATATTATGATCACAAGATACAGAAACAATCTTTTTCATAGTCACCATATATATGCTATAATCTTATCTTATTAATTAAATAATCTTACTTTGCACAAAAATCAAAAACAAACCCCCTAGCTTTGTGATGTTTTTATATACCATGCACCACAACCAGATTATTCTACACAATTTTCCAGCCCAAATAGTTACACTTTCACTCCCCAAACGGTCTCGCGTTCATCCTTCCGTCGATGTAATTGATGCAAAATCTTCAATGAATAAAACATTATTCCAGTGTCGTTGAGTCCAATGAATATGAATATTTACCATTGCACACGTTACCATTGCACACAGTAGTCCTCGATACGAGAGGCGCGCACGTAGATCGCAGCGATGGAGACTATTTTTCACACCCTGAGCATTTTTGCGATTATTTCCAGCCCCGGGTGTTCGCCTAGTAGTAACAGTTGCTGCCAGAAACTGATCTCTCAGATGTGATAGACGCATTTGTCGGTCCTTTCGCGGAGTGGTTACCGGTAGTCTGCCTAGCCTAGGGCGGTCCTTGGTCTACCCAGTGTCATGCAAACGTGTTGTCCAGCGACATCTGGCGTAGATCTTCCACTTTCGAGCATCCCGACTGCTCGCTCGCGCTGAATATCTGTCAATCTAGGATAAGTTCAACACACACTTCACAAAAAATTTAAACAAATTCACTTTTTCCCAGGTTTGATACGAGAATCGCATAAATAAATGTCCATAAATTGTACAGAGAAGCCACCACGTGCTTTTTTATGTATTGGTGCCATATGGCCTTGACCCCTGTTGACCCCTGTACCCCTGTGTTTTGAATTATATATATATATATATATATATATATATATATATATATATATATATATATATATATATATATATATATATATATATATATATATATATATATATATATATATAGCAAAAAATTACTGGGATTTTTGTTGTATCCAGCAACTTATAGCAACATGGTAATAATGTACTCAGTGTAAAAATTTGGCCCATCCGAATACTTTGTGTAATTAACTTGCTGCGGTACAGGAGTCAGGGGTCAAGTGTCATTCCAGCAATACGGGGACCATTTTTGCTAAAAACCACAGTATTAGGGAGACCAAAAATTTAAGGAGACGAAAAGTAGGTCCTTTTAATTCTTAGTGTATACTTAAACGTTATGAAACTACACAGTAAGGAAAAAACGAATGATTCTATAGCATAGTGAATGTAAGATTTTATGTTTTAAAATTAAATTTGTGTGTTGCCACTTGATTACAAGCTAAAAACATATATTATTTATTCCAAATGGTCTCCCTAAGTGCTATATATAAGGCATGGTCCCCCTATTGCTGGTTGCAGATCTATATATATATATATATGTCCCATCCGATATGTCCGTTGCCATACCTGGTGTATAAATAAGTATAAATAGCAAAAACAAGAATTGTTGTCTCTACTTTTAATATTGATGAAAATCATTTAGCACTTAATTTCTATTCTTTTAAGAGAAATAATTTGTTATGATGATTTTCTGCCTGTTTATATTGAAAATGTTAAGCTTTATGCTCATAATTCCATGAGGTTTTCTTGCCTTTGAACTTCTTATTATGGGTCGTTTTTTAGATATTCTTATGGCATTTCGTAGATTTCGTAATTCAAGAATCACATTCTATTTTTTAATTCATACGTTCAAAATAAGTGTTACAATACCAAACATTTTTCAGTGCTTTATACTTATTTGTTTTAATGAATAAATTTTTGCTGAATTATGCAGATCTTAATTCATTAAATTAGATATCTCAACATTGATGACAGACATCTAAAAATATTTAAAATTATCATTTACTTAAATAGTGAAAATATAAAAATCAACTAGAGATGTCTTGAAATAATTTACGACATTATTTATAAAAGAAGAGGATTACTGCTATTGAAATGAATTATTGGAATTACGTGTCAGCGACCAAGGGGAGACATATAGTGTTTGTACGTTCTGTGTGTGTACATGTGAGTGTGTGTTTGTGTTAGTCTGTTCTGAAACAAAATGAGTGCAAGATATCTCGAGAATGAAACGTCGGATTGATTTCAAACTTGATCGATTTATTTCTTGGTTAGGTCGGACGGTTCTGTCAACTTTTCACGCATGTGACATGATTAGGGCAGGTGCATGACGTCATTACGTAAAAATCTTCTGTGCGAAATTTCTCAGCCGCAGAACATCGAAGAAAGTTGAAACTTGGGGGGGGGGGGATAATTGCTTTGTGGATCTGAAAGATTCTAAAATTTTTTCGCGAGTAGAACGAACGAATGCGGCGTATGACGTCATCACGTAAAATATTAATATATTTTGAACAAGATCCTGTTTGCAAATTATCTCGATAACGGAATGCCATATCGACTTCAAATTTAATATGGGTATTCTTTGTGTCAGTCGGACAGTTCTGTCAACTTTTCACAGATGCGATATCATCAGGGCAGGTGTTTGACGTCATTACATAAAATCTTGTGTGCAAAATTTCTCAGCCGATCAGCATTGGAGAAAGTCAAAACTTTGTAAGATTGTTGTCTTTTAGGTCCTAAAGATTTTTTGATTTTTTTTCGCGAGAAGAACGAACAAATGCGGCGTATAACGTCATCGCATAATATATGAATATATTTTGAACAAGATCTTGTGTACGAAATATCTCGATAAGGAAAAGTTGTATCGATTTCAAATAAATTTATATCTGTATTTATTGGGTTAGTCGGACGGTTCTGTCAACTTTTGAACTTTTGACGCATGTCACGTGATTAGGGCAATCGTATGACGTCATAGCTAGAGGTGTGACGGTTCACCTCCGGCTCGGTTCGATTCGGTTCGGTTCAACAAAAATCTTCGGTTCGGTTCGGTTTTTTTCGGTTCGGTTCAGCAAAACCAATCGGTCGTTTTCTTTTCAAATATATATATAAATATATATATATATTTATATTTGCCTGCACTTAATCCGATATTTCTTTTTACGTGAGAACAGAGAAAATCTAACACATAACGGTAATGTTTTATATTTATTACCTCAAAGCTTACTTACACAAGAATTTACATTGTTGTTGACTGACAGACTCACATGTAGCCATAACAAACGCATGGAATTCGTCATATGTTCCAAAAACAAGTGTGTGAAATATTTGTTGATTTGTCCGATGTGATATATATATATATTTATATATGTATATGTCACAGTCAATGAGCGAAACCCGCCATTTCACGAAATGGCAAATTATTTTAGCCATTTCGTGAAATGCCTGAAATCATTTGCCGTTTCATGAATTGACTAAAATTTTTAGCCATTTCGTGAAATGGCTAAAATTTTTGCTTTGCCATTTCATGAAATGGCAAACCAGACTTTGAAAATGAAAAACAGAATAATTTGAACTTTTTTATTTGCAAATTTTGACACCATCACCACACAAATACCAGTGTAACATACAGTAACAACCTTTTTCATACTCTTCGTATTTCTGCGATAATCTTACCGGTTTTTAGTTACAAATTCGAATAGTTACACATTTCAGCGAATCGTTATCAGAACAAAATGCTCTAAAAGTTTAACTTTTATACATTTGGACTCAATGGTTGAGGCTCGGACGATTGTCACACGTCGTTAACAGGAGCATCTGAGCTATTGGCTGCGATGTCCAAGTCACTGGCGGTCATATCTGAGTGAGTGGTGGCAATATCCAAGTTACTAGTTGCAACCACTGGTTTGTCTTGGTGTACGATTTCCTGGCTTGGTTCATCCATACCCGCCCCCCCCTCCCCCAATTCATTTTTATTTTTCATTCTTTTCTTTATATTTTTTCTTTTTTTTTTTAACAAATTATTGCCCTTCTATCTTCTAATTGGAGGCCGTGTAATTGTCGCAATTGCAATTTACATGCCTTTTCTATTTCAACTGAATGCAGGAATTTGTCCTTTCATCTTGTAATTGCACTTTTTAATTGTGTTGCTTTGCCTTTCATATACTCAGTTGCAATTACACAACCAGTAACTGGGGTGTTTGATCATTATAATTGCAATCCTAGAGCAGTGTTGTTCATCCGGAGTGCAATGCAAGGCTAAGGAAACCGAGGAAACACCCGAACAGATCATTTCGCATTTTTGATTTTAAGGTGTTTTACAAAAAAAAAAAAAGAAATGACAGATACCTGGTTGTTTTATTTTTGTTTCGGCATTCAAAGTATAATAAAAATAGAAATTAGTTGGGGGCGAATGGTCCTCGGGGGGAATTGTTCTATGGGGGAATTGTTCGGGGGGAATTCTTTTGGGGGGATTGTCCTAGACCCCAGGTTTAATTGGAGAGTTTTTAAGCCTGTTTTACTTAATGATTAAAAGAGAACAAAAGTATTTTGTAGATGATAAATATCTGGGTAATATGTGGTTAAACGGAGTTCAAAGACTCCTTGATATAATAAAGAAAAGACCACCAAAACTGTTTCACAGATTGCCTGATTGTATTTGCCATATTGTGTAATGAAGCCTTGCAATTTACGGCCATTTCACGGAATGGCGAAAATGTTTTGCCCTTTCACGAAACGGCAAAAGATTTCAGGCATTTCACGAAAGGGCTAAAATGATTTGCCAAGTCGTGAAATGGCGGATTTCACTCATTGACAGTAACGTATATATATATACTATGACTAAACTATACTAAGAGAACTAAAATAGCATTACCAAATTAATGCATTATCTTGTTATAAACAGTAAAAAAAACCCGAACCGAAACCGTGATTGGGCTTTTCGGTTTTCGGTTCGAACCGTCACACCTCTAGTCATAGCGTAAAAATTTTGTCTGCCAAAATTTTTCAGCCGCTGAACATCGAAGAAACTTGAAACCTAGTGAGATTGATGCTTGGTAACTAAGCATTGTTGTTAAATACGCTGGGAATTTTAGCGTTTTCCAGAAGATTCTCGAGTGTTCCTGCATTCTTTGGAATGCTTGAAAACAGTAACAGCATTACTGTCGGTTCATTGCTCTTTGTTATTGCCAAAAATTGAGCTTTTCTTGCCTTTCTCATCTACGGCTATTACGTAGCACTCAGTCAGGATCAGTGTCAGTTGTGGTGCATGATGAAGTCGTTATCTACGAGGTCATGGGATGCTTTTATTGTATTTATAGGTCTCAGCAGGTCTTGTTATTGATTTTTCTTTTCGTCGCATACTTGATTCGGTTGCCAAGGTGTTCCATATATGGGAGCTAGTTTCCATTGTTTAGCATTGTTTGCAGTTCTTGGAAGCAGTTTTTGCTTTTACAGTGGATCATTTAATAATTTGTATTATGAGAAGGCAGCTCATCATTTTGAAACCGAAATACCCTCCCCCTTTTCCCACCGAGGTGCGTTATGTGATGCACAGTTATGATGAATGCCTTTCTAGTGCTTTTTGGTCGATAGGATTGTATAACTACACTTAGGGTGCAGACCGTTACCGTTACCTTGGGCAAAAGGGTTAGAGTTGCCTTTACAGTCGGGCCCAGACTAGAATAAAGAAGACGTGCAGTGTATCTATTTGAGTGACCAACATCTGTTTTGTTTATTTTGAATTTTTTACAATATATTATTATTATGTTTGCAGAAATGAATATTATATTTCAAAAATTAGAAAAAGGAATATTATTTTCTTGGAATGGGAATTATGGGTTTAGTCGGGGATACATTTGCTTCTCTTTTACAAAAACAAGAAGGTAAGTAGGTATGGATTGAAAGTGTGTAATATAAGACTGTACTCTTATTTTTTGTGTGCATCCGCCGCTCTGGTTTATAATGGAATATTACTTTATGTTTTTAATTTTATATCTCTTAATTATTAGAAAAAGATATTATTTTCGATATCTTTTAAAATTTCAGTTCAATTGTGTAATATTAAATTTAATTAGAAATCAAAATCCAGTAAATAAAGACAAATTTATGAAAGTAAATAACAAACAGAAATTGTTATATGTCTGAAGGAATTTTGAGCATCAAAATTCTTCAGTTTTTTTGTACATAAAAACGGCTTGAAATCCGCGCATAAGATATTGAAACGGCATTGCTGAAACAATTGTCTTTAAGAAAAAAGCACTAAACTTTCAAGCTACTCAGCAAAACTAAACCTTGAGCTAATTGTGAAAGAACGTATATTGCAATGAAAATTTTCTTCACATATATTAACTAAACGTACGTCAAGAACTCTGTTCCCTAAATATGGATGTAAACATTACGGCACTTTCTGATTTTATACAATTGTATAAGATATTGAATGATTTTGCGTATGAATTTAGTGGAATGCTATGATATCATGATGCTTTATTATAGACGAGACAGAACGGATAAGTAAAATTTCGAATTAGCAATATCTCTACTCTCTCTCTCCATCTCTCCCTCTCTCCCCTCTCTCTCTCTCTCTCTCTCTCTCTCTCTCTCTCTCTCTCTCTCTCTCTCTCTCTCTCTCTCATTCTCTCTTTATTTATATCTTATTTTTCTTTTTTCTTTCTAATGTATACATTTAGCCTCCTTTGTTCGGCTCTTCTTTCTCTCTTTCGTGTCTAATACGCCCCGTATGCCTCTTTCTTGCTTTCTTGACAAACTCTCTTTTATAACTGCACAGTATCAACTAATTATCCTTCAGATGAATACGCACACACGTCGTACACACACTTTTATTATACATTTCAATGGAAACCATGCGTCTTAATATCTTGAAAACTCATTTTTGCCCCATGTTGACAAAATCAACATTCGGCATATTAAATTAGCACGTGGGTAATAATAAATCCCCTTTTACACAGCCGATAACCTAGTTTAACTTAGGCCGCGTTTCTTTCTGACTCAAATAATGTATTTATACATTCTTCAAAAATTTAGACGTTTTTTTCTGGATTATAAATTTCTGCAGAATGTATAAATCGTATTTGACTTTCAGGTAAAAGAAAGCAGGCTCGGGCTAAATGAAAATGGCGGCTGAAAACAAGTGAGATATGAAGTTGTTATTTTGAAATGAAAATTTTGTGTGATATGTATCAATGAAAGATAGAAGTATCTGTTGATGTAGTTATGTTGTAAGTTGTGGTTAAAACATGAGAGGTTGAAGTTTGCTGCTTTGCTCATTAATTCAGAATGGCCTAATAAGCGAAGAAATATCTGTTTAGTGTTCCAGATATGAAGAAAAGTTATTATGTAACTTTTCCTGACAACACCAAGTTTTTACTGAAAGTTTCACGGACCATGGTTGATTCCATTAAATCCGGTTAATAGTATTTAAGTTGTTAATTCATGTTTAGTTTCAGTTTCTTCTGCCTTTTCTATTTTTCTTTCCTTTTTTTTTTTTTTTTTGCCCACACATGTATCTATAAGTCAATTCGCACTTTCGGATCTTTGCGGTGGAGGTGTTGTTTCGAATGCAAATAGTTTGGGTTAAATTAAATGAAATGACAAGGAACAATATAAAAATTGTAATTTACTTTCAACATGCACACTTTCTAATTTATAAAGCCATGACATGGTCTTTTAAAAACTATTTCACATATTATTCAGTCCCTTTAATAGCTAATATGTTAATATGTTTCTGGAAAAATGGAAATTTGTTTATTTTCATCAGTTTTTTTTTTCTATCATTTCTTTATATCCTTATCCGAACTGAGTTGAGCCGAAAGGCACAAAGTTTTCGGCAAAAGTCAAAATGTGATTTTGCTTATTGCTTGTTCCTTTGTTTCCATAAACTGTGTTAGTGTTTTCGTAGTTAATTTAGTCAATAATCGTCGATTCATAAAGCTTTCATGCACTTCGTGATATTTGTTCATGATTATACTTAGTTATTTTATAGCCGGCAACATGCGTAACAACCGCTGTTACCTTTTAACCGCCACACTGTTACGTCCGGTGCAACGTTGGAGCTGAAGATAACATTTGCATTTTAATTGTAAAGAGTACCTCCTTTTTACCATTTCGCTGGCACAAAGGTATAAAAGAAATGATACAGTGAACATTTTCCGAGTGATAATGTATATGTCACGTTATATTTTTCAGGAAATCTTCAAACCGTCCAGAACATACGAGGAAGTGTCGACAAAAACTATGACCCAGAAAAGTGGCAATATGGCGAATACAGCATATACGAGAAAGACAACCCAGAAAGTAAGGACAATTTTAATTTAGCTGGCATTTAACTTTTCAGCAAATTTTATTTCACAACACACTGAAATAAAAATGATAAAACATGTAAAAGCAACATTTCTGATCGGCTACCTCAAGTATAACATGTTTATGGAGACAAAAATATTAAACGAACACAACTAGAAGTGCAATGACTTCCTGTCATAAAGAGAAACTTGTTTTAACAGACATTCACTTTGTAACCGTTGCGGAACCGGTTAAATCAACAAGTCCGCAGCCTGCCATTGTAGAAACCTGCGGAGAAACACTATCTCCGTCGACGACATCCTCTGCGACTTCGCCGTCAGCTTCCAGTATGAAAAAAAAACTTTTTTGTGTGATCATAATAAGCGGATTCGCATTTGGACTTTTGCCGGAAAGTTTTTGTGTTTCGATTGAATTCAGTTGGGAATACGAATGTAAAGAAATGATAAGAAAAACTGGCACAAATAAAAAAAATTCCGTTTTGCCAGAGACTACTAACTACTCAATGAACTAAAAATCAACCTGTGCAAAAACAATAGCATAATCACCAAAAAACTGTAAGGAATCACAATATTCTCAAAATGTTTTACAGGGATAGACAACTACTGGACCCCAGAAAACACACGATTCCTCATTGAAGTTTGTGGACAGAGGGGAGCAGAACTGGTGGATCCGTCCAAAAAGAAAAATGTTGTTTGGTCCGACATCACAAAACATGTCAACAACAGCAGAAACCTGAACATGAGCGTCATTCAGGTAAAAAAATTGAATTAATCTGTTACCATGTTAGTTACAAATATAGTATGTCCTTTCTTAATTTATTGTTAAGGAAAGGCCATTTTTTATCAACCTGTTAATACTACATCTGTAAACAACTGTAACTCCCGAAAAATATATTTCTTTCTATTAAGTACTGAAATAATTTTTCAGACGTCAGGGCGGTGGAACTACCTGGTCCGCAAGTACAAGGAATACTTATCCAATAAGAAGCAAACCGGCGGAAAACGAATGACTTTTGAGTTTGCGGAAGAGATGAGTACAGCCTTGGAAAACCGACCAGACATAGAGCCAAAAATCACGGCAGGTTCAAATGTCGTAATGGCAACGCCGAAAAAGATTTTGAAAAATGTAAGTGCAGACCAAGAAGAGCCAGCGCCAAAGAAGGTCAAAAAAGTGCTACCACAAAATAAAAATGAGGACACTTTAGCTTCTTGTGTTAACCTCATTCGGGAAATACACAACACCCAAAAAACGAATGAAGAGAGACGATTAAATATTTTGGAGAGGATCGCAGCATCACTGGAAAAAAAGTAACTGAACAGTTATAACAGACTTCGGACTGATAGTGTGGAATGTTCGATTTTTCGTGTGTGTTCAAGACTGTGTCACTTTTCTCTCCATCATTTTGTTAACTTTCATTTCAAAATAAACTAATTCGCACTTTCGGATCTTTCCGGTGGATGCACTGTTTCGACTGCATTGATGAGCGTAAAACGTCAAAATTCTACTTTTCTTTCAACATGCACACTTTTAAATTTGTAAAGCCATCATGTGATCCTTTAAAAACTATGTTATATATTATTCACTCCCTTAAATAACCAACATGTGAATATGTTTCTGGAAGAATGTATTTTTTTTTATTTTTGCCAGTTTTTTTCTATCAGTTCTTTGTATCTTTATTCCACCTTAATTCAAGCGAAACTCGAAAATTTTTCCGCAACAGTCACAGTGCGAATAAGCCAAATCACACTTTGACTTTTGCCCAAAGGCTTTTGCGTTTCGGCTCAATTCAGTTGGGGTAAAGATATAAAGGAATTTTTCCCTTATCATTTCTTTATAATTTATCCCAAACATTTGCAGTCAAAAATCACCTACACCGGACAGACCCAAAAGTGCGCATTGACTAATTCGCTTATCACACAAGAAGTACTGAATTATTTGGTTTGAAAATTTCCTAAGGTTCAATTATCTCCTTGCTAATCTACGCAGAATTCTGTTGCGCTTGACATATCCACGCTCCCGAGCGTCATTGTTAAATATGCCCGGTGGTAGGACAGCAACAGGTACTGGAACTCCGACATTTTCTTCAAAATATTCATCAATGTCATCTTGTAATAGACACATGTTATGTAAACAACAAGCAGCTGCAATAGTGTTTGTCATGGTATGTACAGTTTCCTGGTCTAAATATTTTAGACGGCGAAATCTCCCTTTCAGTAATCCGAAAACGCGTTCAATTGTGGTGCGAATTGAAGAATGTATGTAATTATAACGTTTCATTTCTTCTGTAAGTCTCTGATTATCCCTGAAAGGTGTTAACAGCCATCCAAGATTAGGATACGCAGAGTCTCCTAATAATACATAGTCACCACACAAAATAACTCCATTGAGGTAAAGGGGAGATTGGTCAAACACGCGAGCATCGTGCACCCTTCCGGGAAATCCGATGAAAACATCTGTAAATGTAAGGTCCTCGCGGCAACACCTGATAAAATGAGAAATTAATGTGTTTTGACAGTGTTAATTAAAACATTTTCGATCATAGTCAAGGAAGGCTGCCGGATAAGGTATCGAAAATGATAGGTTTTAAAAACGTAAACGGAACAGTTTGTACTTTTCCTTATTACTCTTGTTTGTTAATAAAAATGATGTTTTCTATTTCTTGTTTTTTTTTCTCTTTTGATGCAGTTCGTAAAAAAGTAACATTTTTTTACCTTGCAATATGACAGAAAAGAAGTCCTTTCTATTGTAGTATACATCGCCATTATCTTTTGGTTGTTTAATCGGAATATGGCATCCATCGATCATTCCTATGACTCCAGGAAATCCCTTTGAATGCTCAATTCCTAGCGCTATTCTTTGTTTTTCTTCTTCACAAGGCCATCTTACTACTTTTGGCAGTATATATTTGCAAAATATTGCGCTTAACATATGGATGATTTTGCAGCATGTGCCTTCAGCTATGGCGAATAAATTGGCCAGTTCACGATAGGAGTCCTTGTTGGCCATAAACCAAATAAACACTAACAGTTTCCTTTGTAGATGTATCTGAACAAAATATAAAGAAATTCTATGTTGCAGAAACTACATGCAAATATTTCTATTAAAAGACACACTCGCGCGCTTACTTGTTAACATTACATTTTTTGTGAAGGACGGAGGCGGGGGAGGGGGGGGGGTTATTTTCAAGTGAAGGATAATCACCTGTTCCCTCCCTCCTTGATATTCACGATCTGACAACATGAGATTGTGGGCGTTGACAGTTTCTCCGATCGCATCATAAACCGTCTGCATGGTTGTCCTTGTCATCCTAAAATGCATTTTAAACTCATCAAGGGAAAATCTTGGAACTGTCTCTGTGTAAAAGCCAGGAACTCTTATCCTCACTGTTCTGGACGTACGGGGCCTGAAAAAAACATAAACAAGCATTGACACATTCGGGGCGATATTGGAGGACACTAAATATGGCAAAATTTTCAGTTTGCGACAACATAAAGTTGGGCAAGAATTTGGTTTGTGTTTTACATTCGAAATCTATGACATTTTACATACTCCTGTAAAATGAGACATTGTTTTTACGCCTCATATCTTAATTTTGCTACATGAACCACTTAAAGGCATGTTGGAGTGGGAACAGATGGAACAGTCAACATGGAGTGGTTCTTTACGGTATTGTCAAAAGTGACAGGAATCAGCTGATTGCTTCAGCCCTTTGTTTACATTTTTAGCCAATAGGAGTGTCACTTCCTCTTTCATTTCCGTGCATAAGGAAAAACCAAGTTTTTCGGAAAATGTTGCCTAAATGTTACATTTTCAACGGATATATATATTCGTTTTTTTAATGTATAATAAGACAGGAATCACTCGTTATTTTAACTAACACTTTTTGCTGGCTTTTGAAATAATGTTAAGCTTAAGCCTAAGTAGGATCTCTTATTTTCGCTCATTTTCGTCCAAACCACAGCCCGTTGACAAACCCCATTTGCCTGTTGTATAACTTACATGAATGCCAGAACAAGGGTGATCAATACCAGGGCCATATCACTGTTTGAATCACCCTCAATAATAGGCAAAAGTGCCAACATAGTTTCGGCATTTGATGTTTCGTCAGCCATGTTTATTCTTCAAAAATGTATAATGTGTTTCTTTGTGCAGCATTCTTCAAAAAATTATAATGTATTCTGTAGAAAAATATACGTCAGAAAGAAACGCGGCCTTAATTTGTCCACTTACTAGACATGCGTTATTGTTTAACAGCTGTCCTCTACAGCAATTTGGTCTGTTGGGTCTAACACCTTTTTTCTCAGAAGACCCACTAAAGATTCAACAAAATAGTACTTATAAGTGAGGGCCCTTATATGGACTATTTTTTTTAAATATCCGTCTGATTTGTGTTTATACATAACAGATAAATTTTTAGAGGTCATATATTTTATAACAACAGTGGAACCTGTGTTTTGCGATGCTGGGTATAATTTTAATGGCTATAACCTAGTGTTTCTTTCATGATAGTTTTGTCAATCATTATCCAAAAAATCCTATTTCCTGTTTCTTTCACATTTGTTTACCATATTAATTAATAACAAAAACACGTGGTTTTCTATTTTTAGATCATCACACGTGTTTCACACATGTTTCCTTTTTGGGTTTGTTTTGATTTTTATGATAAAATCTTTCGGCAAATCATTTCACATCATTGGCGAAAATAGGGATGTCACGAAGGTGAAGGACTTTTGCTTTTTTCGTTGTTATAAAACAGCTGACCTCTGAGGAGTCCAACACTGGTTTTCTTTTAACAATATTATGAAAATTATTGAATGAGACTAGATGGAATGTAAATTTGTTGTTTATAATCATTTCCATTTGCATGGTAACAACTCTTATTCCGTACAGACGTCAAACACGAGCGATACCTTATCTCTCCTATTGCTGTGAAATATTGACAAATGCACCCAAAACAAAATGACAAGTATTATTTATATAGTGATTAATGTTTGTGTCGTGTCTTTACGGATATAACTGTGTATTACTACCTCATGTGTGTGTGTTTGTGATTGGTATGTTCGTGCTCTAGTATAAGTTTTTAAACTTCCAGCTACGCCGTTCTGTTTTTCAAGCATTCACTCAAAATCATTCAGAAATTATGTTTGGACATAGCTGCATGATTTACTATGGTACTGCAACTGTATTGTTTGAAAAAAGAACAGAAAAGATATCAATCACTCAATAAATGACTCCCCAGTCTGTTTCTTTCAGAATGATAAGTGTACAAAACAAAGTGCTATCAGTCAGAGTGACGTCGTGTTCACGTGATCAAAACACGGTCCCTTGTTTACGATTTTTATTGCCTGAAAGAAACACTAGGTAAGTGACTTCGATTGTGTACGGTCCTTTTTCCCTACTAAGCAGTTTTAGTTATTTGGTAACATTTAAACACTTGTTTTAAGCTGCATGTCAGTACTGTGAGAAGTGTTCACTTATGGCAAAAACAGTTGAGTGTATGAGTGTAAACATCTCATAGAGAGATCAAACCGTGAGGTAGTGGGAGCGATAATATAAGTTTAATGATTTTTTTGTATCAGGACAGTTTCCATGTTTACCAATATCATAAACATTAGTGAATATATTGTCTATTAAAGTAGAATTTAATCTGTTACCCGTGTTGGTTTAGTTATTAGCTGTCGGAGACCAAAGCTATACAACATATCAAGAAAATTATTTGTACCTTCAGTAGTTAAGGAGGTTACTGTTGACATCTCCATATATATATATATATTAGTCCTAGGTGACTTGCTCTCTTCTCTCTCGTCTATAGAGAGCCGGGGGTGGCCGGCTAAGGATCATTCAGGACTATATATATATATACGATTTATTCTCAAATCACTTTAAAACATTATCAAATTCTGTAATAAAGTCTTCACCACTGGTATTTGGTGGCCTTTAAACAGCACAAATATTATTTTGTTCTCCGCCACCTCTTTCGACCGCCCAAATATCACAAATATTTTCTATAGTTCTGCTAGCATTGGGCAGTTGTGCTTGTTTCAAAGAATCTTGTACAAAAAGAGCAACGCCTCCCTTTTCCCCTTGTCTTGCTACCGCGTATGATTTATATCCTTTTACCTTGAAGTTATATTGTCAACAAGCCAGGTTTCAGAAAAGTGACGACATAAAAGCTACGATCTAGAGTATATAGATAATCACCGATTTTAGAGAAATTGGCATTTAGGCTTTTGGTATTAAAATCAATTATACCGATTCCATTCTGTGTACATTTTATATTAAATTCATCATCAAGGTATCATCACAATTATTTATTTCTTTATTATAAAAGTTATTTCGGGATCTACGTCTCGATCAAATATCTCTACTTTTTCTGTGTAATTGAAAGATTTAAATTTTTTCTGGACACTTTTCAAATAGTTAGCTCAGTTCTTTGCACACATTGTTGTTACAGGCTAGTAATTCGGAACTATTTAAATTTGAAAATGGGAATACATCGTATTTACAGTTATCTCAGAACCACATACATAAGGCTTTATCTAAATTTGATAAGTCATTCTTAGTAATTCTTGCATGTCTTTTGTGTATCCATTTTTGGCAGCTGTCGCATTGTAAAGAGTCACTTTTCACATTTTGATTGCATGTCCCACATTTGTAGATAATGGATTATCGACAGGTTCCGTTGGAATTGGTTGCATCTCGGGTATCCCGTATCCTGCCTTGTTTTTAGGCCCAACCCTTCAGATTGGGGCCTATAGGTTTAGGGTGTCCCTCTGTCCGCCCGATTGTCCGTCATCGCTTTATACCCCTGTGAATTTGGTGGCGGTTGGGGCCTGCTTGTGTTTCACAAATGCTTACTTGTTTCAGTTGTCTGGCTTCAAAAGCTAGCTTAGAGTTTTTCTCCGTGAGCTGTTCATTATTGAACACTTCAGGTATTCTTCCCTTTAGCAATTTTCTTTGCTTCGTTACTCTATCTTTGGTCCATCTTGATACGAACTTTACTATAATGTCTTTTTTGTTGTTTCGACGTTTGATAAAATGCACCGCTGATAGGTCTTTGGGTTTTATCTCACAAGACATTTCCTTGGTAAACAGATCGAGAACTCTATTTCGTGCAATGTTGAGTTTATCTACATTCGTGGACTCATCCGCTGCTGTTGCATATGATTGAGCATTAAGTCCTGAGTCCCCCTGTGGGTTGGGGGAATGTTTAGAATATGCCCACTGCGTTCTGTTTGAAATTTCTTTATTTCTAACTCTTATTTTACTATTTCTTCATTCTTCCTTCTTTTTTCCCCACTTGTTCTTTTAGCAAGTGCGTCATAATATACTCATCTCAGTTGGTGAACGGGACGTTGAAGGCCAAATAAACAACTAAGTTCTGAGATAATTATGTTATCAAGTCGTGCATATTGTTCTAAAGCGTCAACCTTATCTTCCAACCGTGACTTTGTTTGAAATAATGGAATTTTCTTTTTCTAGTTTTGTATTTTTTTCGTTCTGCTTTTTGTTATCCTGTTCTAGGCTGACAATGCGGGTTGTTAACTTTTGTAATAGTTCATCTTGTCTCAAAACAGTTTCCTTCACAATGTCCAAAGTTGATTCGAGTGGCAAAAGTTTATCCAGTAAATTAAGTTTCTCGCTAATTGCTGTAAGAGTCAAATTTGATTCATTTTCATTTGACATGGTAGTGATTTAAATCGATTTAGATCTTGTATTCATATTATTGTTGCTAAAGTGTCATAACCGAGTCTTTTGTCCGTCTGTCTGTCAACATTTTTTGTAGAGTTTGTCCGCTCCCGTTCTCCGCAACAATATGGTGTATGATTTTGTTACCCTGCATAGTGAAAATGTATTATATTACACATGTGCCATTTGTCGTGAAGCCACATGCAAAGAGATTATCGCCAGGTTTTATAATTGGGGAAACAGAGTTTCTTACAAACGTCAAAACACTGTATGAAACCGGAGATTAAGAATGCTCGAGGGGATTAATTTGTCGTGAAGCCACGTACAAAGAGATCTAATTACCGGAGATGCAACTATTCCAAATTACTGTTCAAATTTATTACTCCGAACTACTACTCCGAAGTACTCAGGAGTAAATCGACAGGGTAGTATATAACGTGCATCATCTGCACAGACATTCATTGCAGAATCGCGGATAAGACTTTTTAACCAAAAATTCTCCTTTTTACGTACTTAAATACTGTATTATGTGCTATTGAATTTATAGGAAGTGCATTATTTATGTAAATAAACGCGTGCTTGGGTGAATAAAACTAGTTTTACTACATTTCGAGAAAAATAAGTATTAAAATTAATGAACAAAAAAAAATGTTAAAAACTATTGGGCGAAGAAACCAGATTCTGCCAGATTTGGCAAGATTGGGCCACTTTAAGAGATTTTGCCATGCCGGCAATTGCCGGGCAAATCTGGCCGGCCGAATCTTTTCATATTATTGTTGAAATCGACCAAAATTGACCAAATTAGGACTTGTTAAATTTATGCATTCACTTAGTATAGAGATGGAGTTTTGTCCACGATAGTTCTCGAAAGCTATGAGACACATGCTTTTGTTACCTTGCATGGTGGAAATATATATATATATATCGCAGATGTGCCTTTTCGTATTATTGTTGAAATCGGCCAAAAGTTGACCAAATTTGAGCTTGGTAAAACTTGACAAGATTTATGCGTTCACCTAGTATATAGATGGAGTTTTATCCGCGACAGTTCTTTAAAGCTATAAAGGCACATGCTTTTGTTACCTTGCATAGTGGAAATATATATTACACATGTGCCTTTTCATATTATTGTTGAAATCGACCAAAAATTGACCAGATTAGGACTTGTTAAATTTATGCGTTCACTTAGTATAGAGATTAAGTTTTGTCCGCGACAGTTCTCGAAAGCTATGAGGCACACGCTTTTGTTACCTTGCATAGTGGAAATATATATATTGCAGATGTGCCTTTTCGTATTATTGTTGAAATCGGCCAAAAATTGACCAAATTAGAACTTGTTAAAACTTGACAAAATTTATGTGTTCTCTTAGTATATAGATGGAGTTTTGTCCGCGACAGTTCTGTAAAGCTATAAAGGCACATGCTTTTGTTACCTTGCATAGTGGAAATATATATTGCAGATGTGCCTTTTCATATTATTGTTGAAATCGGCCAAAAATGGAACAAAATGTGAATTTTTAGAAATTGAGAAAGTACAAACTCGTTGTAGACAATCCCTGGATTGCCTAAAATATAGTTAATTGCAATATTGTAACCGAAGTATTCAACACCTAGTACTGTTTGAAATGATTCAAAAGTATGTGTGAGTCGAAAACCTTAAAGTAAATAGAAAATCCAAAATTATTGTTGTTTTTAGGCAGTATGGATGGAGACACTGGACCACAACCAAAGAAGCGGCGGATCGGAGACGATTGCGAATTGTCAGACGAAGCAAAAAAGGCCTCAGACCTGGTAAAAAGACAAAAGGCCGCGGAGAAGAGTCCCGAGAACGGCGGATGTGCACCCGGTCAGTCGTGCGCTGCGTTGTCAAATGGTGACAAGATTGACTGTGTACAGGATTTACCTGTCAACAGCACTGTGTCACACCAAGGAGAGAAGTCGCGTCCCTTACTCGATAAAGCACGGGCAGATCTGCCGGTGGCAAACGAGTTTGAAGATGATGTCATTGTGAACGGAGATTCGGACCTTGGTGGGCCTGGCAAAACGGGGTCCGATGGAGAGACACTGGAAACTCAGCCATACGATATGGACTCGTATGAGGAGGAAACTAGCGAAGACACCGCATTTAAAGCAAATTTAGTTACTGAACAATATGAAACCATATCACGAGACACGCAGCCGAACAAAATTGAACATAATAACAAAGATAGCAAATTGCAACACTTTGACTGCAGTGATTTATTGCAAAGTGAGGGGGTAAAAGATGCATCGACAGCTAGTTCATCAACACTAGTTGATGGGGAAGAGAAACCGTGCATTATCATTGAGCCCAGGGCATCAAATCCCGATGTGATTGATTTGACACAGACGGATGATAGTTGCCCAGCTCTGTTGAAAATACCATCGATAAAAAGAGATGCTGAGGAAATAGCAGCACTTCTTAATATCACAGATGTTGACGCAGTTTATGAAATGGTTAGCAAAAAACGAATGCTGTCCAACCGCGTGGAAGTAGTCACGGATAGTATCTTGGAAAATGGGCTGGACAATTTATGCACCCGCAAAAACATAGTGCATCCGAGTGAAATCAATTGCCCGGCCTCCCCGGTGGCTGCGGTCGATGATGAGGATGAGACATTTAGCGCAATATTTAGCGATATTGACTCTGTGAAGTTTATTCTGCAACAAAGACATCCAAATCTCGTTGTTGACCCAAATTTGATTTATGCCGAACTTGAGGTCAACTTTCACAACCCAAATCGAGTCATGTTTGTTGCCAACTTGATTACCAAAGTACAGCAAAATCAACAGCAGAGGGAAGAAGAAATGGATGTTGATGAACTGATTGTAGATAAAGGAAACCAGAAAAGTAGCAAGAACCAAGAAAGGTGCTCTACTGATCAAAACAAGGCTTACGTAGAGTCCGAACTCGTCGATGAAGTTGACGTGATATTGAAGAGATTTCCTAACGCAGATGAAAGTGAAGTTTATATGCTTTTACGGGAAAACAGCGACTGTGAGAATAGACTGGAACTAGTGATCGATAAACTTGTGGAGAGAATGAAAAGGGAAACCTTAAATGAGTTGCGTAGTTCGAAAAAGCCTCCACCGTCGTGCACTCAAAGTAAGCCGCGAACAGAAACGGAAGCCAGCGAGAAGGAGGAGGTGCAGAAAATGTCGAGCGAGGAAGAAGAGTTGATAAACAACGACGCTGTGTATCGTGACACTTGTATCATATCAAAACTGTTTCCGGACCGCGATAAGAATGAAATATATGCGTACTTAGAGGCCCACCACAACAGGCCTAATAGGATAGCTATAGTGACGGAAGAGCTGTTGAAACTGCAAGAACAAAGTCAGGAAAATAGGGCCGATGAGTCCACCGAAAGTACCGAAATGGGAAAGGCTGCAGGGGGTGATGCAGGGGGAGGGACTGAAAGTGGAAATGCTAAAGCTGTATCCTCGGGCGGGGTCCAGGGCAGCGAAAAAGCCAGTGGGATGTCGCCGGCGGGCGGCTCTTCTGCCATAGATAGTGCTCAGGTCGCTCGTCCACTGCACGAAGAGCTACAGATACCGATTGCCGACGAGGAATTGCAGCCACTGGTGCGCTTAGAGCAGGATGTGGATACGCTTCGAGGTGTCTTTCCGGAGTGTGACCCCATGTGGCTGTACGAACAGCTGGCCATGAGGCAAGGTGATGAAAACCGAGTTCACAACCTCACGTCGGAGATGTTCGAACATCGCACGTACCCAAGATTAAAGGATCGTCTGGAAAAGGAAAAGAAACGAAAAGCAAAACAGCAAATGCTAAATCTTAAATTAAACATACATGAATTTCTGGACATGTTTCCAAACCCGTGTGCTCACTTTTCAAATGTGGAATCACAGGTCAGTGAAAGCTATAAACAACATTGTAAAACAAAGTTAAGAAATTGGTTTCCATACGCTTCAAGTGGTTACATTGAGCAATGTATTACCCGCCATAATGGACACTTCACGCCTGCGTTAAGGGAGCTGGAAGAAGCGTATAATGACCTGTATTCTGGTAGGACATTCAAGGGCAGGAAGAAATACCGACGCTCACCGCGGGAGCACGAACCAATGCCCGAAGAACCTGACGCGTATTTCTACAAGGAACTTCTTTATGTGACCCATCAACAAGAAATTGCCGGTATGTGTTACACTCCGGATTCTGTTATAGCTAATACACTAACAGTTGTAGTAGCTGAAAGTATTGCTTGATAATGCGTAAGGACAATCCTTCAAGTTAATGACAAACTACCTGCTCTGTTCAACAGCAGAAGTTTAAAAAAAAGATTTGGGGGGGGGGGGGGTGGTTGCTGGTGGTTGAGGTTGATCGTTGTTCTCTGGTGTTCTTTATGCTCGGGTTAAATTGCATTATGCTTTCGTATTGTGCAGACCATTTAAAAGTGATAGAAACGGAGAAGGAGGAGAGATTGGCTGAAGCAAGAAAAAACAAGGAGCTTATGGAGTGTGGTTGCTGTTTTGATGACGAGGTGTTGCCGGAAGACACGCTGACATGTCCACAAGCCCACGTCTTCTGCAAAGACTGTATTAGGCGGTCAACCGAAGAGGTCATAGGTAGGAGTTTCTGTTTTGATTCGTTGTCCAACGAACTGATATAAACATCCACGTGATGTATTTGTAGAAATCATCTCTTTGTAGAATTTTGCTGTAAATTTAAATCGCCACAAACACAATGACTAAGTGGGAGATTTTACGTCTTGTCCTTTTGTTTGTCGTTGTTGGCGTCAGAGAAAGTATGCCTTTAAGATCGACACACGGGAGAATGCTTTAGACTTGAAGCGGCTGTGCAGTGTTTTGGCGTTAAAATCCTACTATTTGCTGTTGGACTTTCCAAAAACACGTGTGTGTTTTCATCTGCACTCAAGTGCACAGTTGTGTACGTATTGACTGATTTTCAGGTCAAGCAAAAATCAAGTTTCCATGTTTGGGTGGCGATTGCGAGAGTGAGTTTCCACTGAGTACACTTAAAAAGGCGCTCTCACCAAAGGTATTTTCAAATCTACTTCGAAAAACACAAGAAGAGGAAATACGCCAAGCGGACATTCCTGACCTAGTCACGTGTCCCTTCTGCAGCTTTGCTACTATCATGGAGAACGAGAATGACAAAGTCTTTAAGTGCCAAAATCCTGAGTGTCTCAAGGAATCCTGCAGGTAACAGTTTTAATCTGAACGAAAAAAAGAAGCCAGTAAAACTAAGTAATAATGAACTGAACAAAGTATAACCACAAATGAGCAAACGATCTTCTTTAAATGTTTCGTTTGCCCCGCATTAGATTTTCAGACCGTGAAAATACTTTAGGTCACGTATACACCCAGGACATAGTAATATTACACAGCACGTTGTTATATTTTTAGAGGAAAACCTTTTTTAGTCACCAAAACAAATTAACTGTATTGTTGCAGCAATCATTGCAATATTGTTGCAGTGTAGCATTTATCATGTGAAAAGGTCATGCTTCTGTGTTCGAGTCAAATGTTTATTGAAAGAAGTAAACATTGTAATAAACATGTAGACTGTGAAAGTAGGACATTCAATTTTGCATCGATGCTTAGGCTGTGCCGAGAGCCGAGCCACATCCCGCTGCGCTGCGAGGAGGTGGAGAAGCAGGGCGAGACGAGCATGCGCACCTTCATCGAGAACAAGATGACGGAGGCGATGCTGCGCGAGTGTTTCCGCTGCAAGAAGCGCTTCTACAAGACGGAGGGCTGCAATAAGATGACCTGCGCGTGCGGTGCCTCCATGTGCTATGTCTGCAGGCAGCCAATAAGGGGATACGAGCATTTTCAAGGGCCCAATGGGTGTGTTATTTTCATTTCCATACAGTCACATTTAAACCGAGATTGATCTGATTGATATGTATGACAAATCTCACCAGTAAAGGGGACGATTTTGATATCCCCAGAATTGTGCATGTTTGGTTGCTTTGGGGTAAACAGCTGGTTAAAAGAACGCACAGAATGCAGCATCTGTCTTTGTTTACACTAGTCTATCGTTTGAAATCTGAAATATGCCTCTAATGTGACTCTAATACCTCTATGCATTTAGATGCTAGAATTATGTCTGCCCTACGGAGGGGATACGTAGGTTTGGTACGTTCTGCCTGTGTATTTGCGTGTGTGAGGGTGTGTCTGTCAGTCTGTTGTCCACAGAATGTGTGCAGGATATCTCGAGAACGAAACGTCGTCTCGACTTAAAACTTGATCTGTTTATTCCTTGGCTAGGTCGGAAGATTCTTTCAACTTTTGGTATTAAGACAGGGGTATGACGTTGTTACGTAAAAATCTTGCGTGTAAAATTTCTCAACCGCTGAAGATCGGAAAAATTCAAATTTTATGGGATTGTTGCTTGGTAGGTCAGAAAGATTCAGTCAAATTTTGTATGAGTAGGACGAACGAGTACAGCATATGACGTCATTACGTCAAAATTATCTGCTGTTAAGCAAAGTGAGCGGAAAGTCAGATTGACTTCAAACTTGGTATAGTTATTCCTTGAAAAGTCACAAATAAAGATGGTGTATATCGACATTGGGTACAAAATATTACGTGACATATTTTGCAGCCCCTTCCCCTGACCTTTCCCGATTTGTCGTCTGATTTAAGTACACTGGGGATTTCAGTGCTTTCCAGAAGATTCTCGAATGTTCCTGTATTCCTTAGTCACACTTGAAAACACAACGATCTAGCGATGACTATTTCTTACATTGTCTGTAAATGACCTACCCACCTTCAGCTATTACATAACATGTCGCTCGGTCAGGGGTCAGTGTAATTTTTTTTTTTTGCATTATGAAGTATTTTATGTATTGTCAGTTTGTTTTCAAACTGACCCTGTTAGCACTCGTGCCGAAAAACTTTTTACCGCTGTTAATTATGTATGTTACAACCAAGAAAAGTAGTTACAGCCAAGCAAATGTTTGGCCAAATAGCAAGGCGTTATGTTGTGAGAGTACGAATATACGATTTAATTATGCAAGAGTAGTTCTCGGGCTATGAGGTCATTAACGATCGCCATATTGTATGTTTTCTGTGTGGCCGCTGCCATGGCCGTAGTTGACTCATAACACCGTAATGTCAAGTACAAGATGGCTGACAATATGGCAGCGGCCACACAACCTCTGCAACTGCTTAAGGAATCATAGGCATAGTTTGCCAATATATAAGTATTTTCCTAAGTTCGAGTAAAGGTGCAACATGTTGGCTTAGGTCGATGATCACAGTACCATTGCCCACAATATTAAATGTACATTTTCCGATATTTAACAATAATTCTCTTTTGTCGCCCCGTGAACTTAGATCGACCATGGCCTATTACAATACTAATACTGTGAGGGCGTTTTCGTTATATTTATACAACAAACAAACTGACACCTAAACAACCACTGTTCTAGTTATTGTTTTGGTTTTTTTTTTTTTTTTTGCACCATGAAGTACTTTATCTGCTATAACGGGCTAGAATATAGGGAAGTTAAACATCTGAATTTTATGTTTATGCTTATTGCTAATACATAAGACACATTTGATTCAGAGAGGTGTTTGAGGAAACGATAGAGAGAATAAGATTCCTGAAATAGCCATAAAAGCACATTGCATCTCTTTATTCACTAAAACAATTAAACAGTTTACTAGTGGTGGGCATTGCACCATTTTCTAGAAAATTATTAATCATGCCTCCATTCTTGAGGTTGAGTGGCAGCTTGAAAGCCATCCAGCCATCAATCGATGGTGTAGGATTCATAGCGATTTTTATGTGCCTTTTGTGTACCTTTCCGTGAACGATATTACGTAGTTACTTGTCCAGTTATCAATTCCAGTTGTACTGTATGTGTAGGTCATTACCTGATGCACCTGTCTGTCAGTTGACTAGTGTGGTGTGCAATTGTATTTAAGGAGTTAAAATTTGAGCTGCTTTTTTCCATCGTGGAGAGATGGGTGAAGGACATTTATGCATTTCTGAGGTGGTTGTGATTGAATGTGGGGACGTATCCCATTATTAAAAAATGTTGCATATTATTACATTTAGAAGTTTTTGAAATATTTTGACGGTCCTCTTATGGATTATTTTGTGTTTGATTTATTTTTATTATTTTATATTTTTTATGGTGAATTTTCACTATGAATTGTGATAGTATTAGCAGAAAAGTTAACTTTTTTTTTTTTGTTTTTAGGGAATTTTATTGTGCACAGCCATATTCGAGTATGCGATGCGTGGGCATAAACTATAAGGAGCACTTACAATACAATATATATATATGCATCTTTCACGAACGCGACGTTTTCTAACAATAACTTTGCTTATCAAAAATCACGATTATGACGGAAACAAACAAACATAACAACTTATAAATGAAAAGCAGAAAAGTTAACTTATTCTTTTATTTATGTAAAGAGAAGACTGGGAAATTGGTATTGCAGTACCAAGGGGTTGGTCGCGGAGACTTATACTTTTTTTCAACAATAAAAATTTTAATTGGCCTCAGTAGAAATATGTATTGATATATCCTTGTACACTGATGTTTTGCGGCCCTTATACTATAGCTGGATAATGAAATTTTTCATAGGTGCCCACCAGACACTGACGTATTCGAGCTGCATCGGCGAGAAATGGAGAGAGCGGCGCAGGAGGCGAAACAGAAGTACACGGACGACCACCCCGAGGCCGCGCAGACGCAGCTTAAGCACGACCCGATGCAGCACTTGGGTATGTCGCCTCTTATCTTCAACATAGTGTTCTTGCTTACTCCAACAATATCGAGACGTAAAACATCTTTCACCATGTCACGGTATTGTCAAATACGCAATTCCTAACGCTTATTTTTCTTGACAGTTTAACTTGCTTGGTGTCCAACTACTCGCAAAGCTTTGTATTGATCTGGATGCCAAATATCTATTAGTTATTGATTACTTAAGTGTTTTTTTTTTAATTGTTTGTACGTTAAATAATTGTTGTACACTTCTTAAATAACAAAATATACGTTTGTAATTGTCACAAATTGCTTTGAATTTGTGGTTAAGGGAAGTATAAACAAACAAAAAAAAAATGATTTTTTTTTTTAAAGAAAAAAAATTATTTATTAACAAACAAATACATAACCATTTACACGGAAAAAAAAATAATAGTAATCACGCCACCGATACTCGCGGCCTTCAAGTCTACGCTGCAACACCGTACATGCCCACTCCACGTGCGTCACCACGCACTCGAGAATGTCCCTTCTCGGTCGAGTAAACAAGGCCCTCACGGTTTCCGGCCCCAAGACTACGCTACAACACCGTACATGCCCACTCCACGTGCGTCACCACGCACACGAGAATTGTCCATTCTCAGCTGAGTGAACAAGTCCCTCACGGTACCCGTTGAAACGTCTCTCGGTCGGAGTTCCCGCCTCTTGTTGGTACGTTGCCCAGCCCTTACGGTCCTCATGCGTATCACCCTCAGCAAAACACTGCACACATCGGGGCTCCCAGTCTCTTTGTCCCAGTCCCCGTCCACTTAACACACGATACAAACACTCATAAGTATTCGATCTTCAGAATTCTACTTCAAAGACTACCAATAGAATCCCAAACCCAATGGTCAAGTCTCTGCTTGTTTCCCATAATTTATCTATTTATTCAAATACAACATAAACTGCACGACTAATAATACATAAAGTCAAAATGAAGTAAAACTAGTCAAGGTTTATCAGCAGTAATTTTACCCCCAAAAAACTGCTAATTAATTCACAAATAACTGAAGCATTTTAACTCAGTAGTTTCAACTTATATATATGCAATACTGACCTTGCTTAAGTCGTATTATTCATAAATCCATAGATGTGATGCCTTTAGGCTGATAACTAACTTAACATTACGTCTTACTCCGGCATGGTTTACTCCCAAACTGACCCGAAGACGTGGCAAAAGTCACCTTACATATTCAACACGAGGGTACTAAGGATTATAAATACTGACTTTACACCTTGTAGTCAATATTGATTTTACTCGTTCAATTAAATAGATGACCTGTACAAAACGACCTCATGCAAAGCAAACTATAAAAAAACTGCACGAGCGCCTAACCTTAAAAAATATAGAAGAGAATCCATCACTTCGTGACAGTAATAAATTTTAAATAATCTCATATAGCCTTACTAAAAAGTGCTGATCACTTTTCAAGACTGATTTTCCGAATTTCACTATGCATAAAATGCTGTAGATATTTAGTGGTGCTTGAAGTTTATCCGAAATTTTTCCAGTAAAATTCCTTTTTTTTTTGGGAGAGCCTTGTACAAAGACAGTGCGTATCCTGACACCTGATGGTGTTCTGCATTTTTCTGCCATTAAAATCATTAAAATATAGTGGACGAAAATCTTCCGGGCATATTACCTGACATTAAATTCGATACGTCGATCTCTTTGTGTAGATGATCCTCAAAGCATTTTCTTCAAAAACTCCTGTGACGGTTAGCTCATTCGGTTAGAGCGTTGGTCCATTAATCTCAAGCTCCCTAGTTCCATTCCAGCGGGGGTGATAAGCAGGGGATTAACCTTCGCTCCAATCGATAGGCGAACACATTGGGTCAGATCACCAATCATTGAATTCAGAATTTTCGCCCATTAAATCATTCGGCCATCCCTTTGAAAATTAAATAATTAAATTTCCTTTAAAATTTTCTAGTAGCGTTAGACTATCTCGCGGGAATATTTCTGATATGCGCTGTTTACATTATGGTGTTTGACTAATGTATAGTTTGACCGGTTTACTGTGTGTTTCAATACACTAAGCATCAGTTGACTGCTCCGCCAAGTTGCGGCACATCAGTACTGAACAAAATGGCACAGTATTCTGTAACGTGCGCCATTGGCTTGATTTCCAGAATTACCCCTACTGTCGTCTTTCTAGACCCTGTAGCCTGTACTTCTATTTATTTGCTTTGCTGTCAAAGTCTGCGCTGTTTGATTTGCGATAACAATAATTTCGCTTTTGTGGATCTTAGAATGTAGCCCCTTCTCTTACCAGACAAGCGAAGAAGACGCGGAGTCCAGCCCGCCGTTCTCTTCCCACCAGCAGCTGGGGCCCTTGATGGTGTCCAACCAGCAAACTATGCTGCTGCTTTGGATTTTCCTCACAACCCTGAATTTCGTAACTTTGAAATACTCTTCAGTCGTGGCGCAAATATAGGCGCAAGGGATGGCATGTTTGAAGTTATTCTGGACCCCGTTGCTGTGAGAGAATATTTTTTTGGAAAGAGCCGGAGTAACCGTGAATTAAGTGACAGTAGCTCAAATAATGGAGAAATATCCATTTCTTCACCGGAAACTATTTCCTCCGAAAGTACGCAATCGTCAGATTCAGATGATAATAACAAAAGAAATGAAAACGGTTAACGGACGATGTTTTGTTCTATGTATATGTTGCAACTGTAAAATCAGGCAGTTTACAAAGTGCCTGCAAATACAAACTGCCTTGTTCAATCAACCACCTGCCCAAGTGACAGTTTTCCTTTAACATATAATAACATATAATAGTAATACTTCATTCTGAGTGCGTACGATATTGTTTTTTGCCTGAAGCCGTAGGTCCGTACACGCCCGTAGGCTTTTATTATATGCCTACTTTTGCTATTTTTATGTCGTTCTTCGAAATTTTACCACGCACTATTTTTGCACTCAGTATGCTAAGATGGGGTGACTCGTAATCGGTACTGCGGTCAGCGAGCATTGAAAATTGACTCGGTTTTTTCACTTAAGAAAATAAATATTAAGTATTTACTTGCTACGTGTAATGATTATTTCTGATGTAATACCCCCCCCCCCCCTAGCCGCGGCATTATATCAGTTATATCTTTATTAATTTCAAATCAATGCACACAAAATCACCCGAAGGACGTGTGTAAAATTGCCAACAATTTACCCGTTAAAATAAATATTTACCTTCAAAAATGCCTTCCTTTCTGTCATCAGTGATAGTACACGTTAATTTATGTGTCTTAAACTCATGTGGTTTAAGAAGTAACCTCACAAGCCCGCCCCATCAAGTATTTTCTCCATTTGGAATCCGTCTTATTTTTGACAGTTCAACGGAAGTAACTCATTTCAACTAAATCGCGAAATAACAACGCAACAAATACACAAATGGCGTAATTATATGCCATTTGTAATTAGATGACGTTTCGTTTTCAGGCTGCGCTGTAAATATCGCCACAGTAATAACTCGTGTATCGATTTTGAGGACGGTTGCAGTTCATTGTGACCCACTTTCTCTTCACTTTCAAGTCCGAAAACACGTGTTTTTTTTTTTTTGTTTACTGTTTACATCTGATCGCGTTATGAATATGCTTATAGGGGGGAGCCATTCAATCTGGCCTATGAAAACTGCATGTTCGTTTTTTTTTATCATTTCTTTGTACGCGGACATCTAAGCATATAATAAATGTTAATATGTTATAGGCCATGGCTAAAACCAGACCATCTATCGTAAACCTGAGAAGATCAGGCTATTTATATATTCAATCAAGCCGACAACGAATGGTCTGAAATAGTCAAGCTATCTATAGATAGCCTGGGTTTTGGGGCTTGAAATTTGTAGAGTTGACGTGAAATACTTGAAAGGATGAAATAATGAAAGAAATTTCTGTGACATTCGAATTATCGGCAGTCTGTTCCGGAAGAGCCTACCAAAAAATATCTGGTTTCTTGTTTGCTTCAGAATTTCTATTTTAAATAGTACGGTGTTTAATGCACAATTTCAATTGATGTCGAATTATTTTCCCAAATCAAAGTTGGTTCCAGAAAAGAAATAATAGCAGTGGATAGACTATCATGATGTAGTTTTACAAAAGGATTGATTTGAGTGCTTTAAGTGTATGGCATCATTATTAACATTTTACAATATTGAATCGAGATAAAGTAATATTTCAAACGAATGTTGGAAATTGCTATCGCACAAATACCATCATAGACACCATCAGATATCATCAGACACTATCAGACATCAAATGTCATCACACACCGCCAAACATCATCAGACATCATAAGAGATCATCAGGCATCATGAAACATCATCAGGCATCACCAGACAGCATCAAACATCGTCAGATGTCATCAGACACAATCAGATATCATCAGACACCATCAGGCTTCACCAGACAGCATCAGACACCATCAAACATCATCAGATATCATCAGACATTAAATTCAAAGAAAAAGTATACTTCTTAAACGGCGCTGAACTGGGAATCGAAGCATTTGAGACAAAATCTATGATATTCAATCCCCAAAATCAGACAGTCTGTAGACAGCTTGGTTGTTTCCAGGCCATGTGTTGTGCGTCTGTTTGACTTCGGCCATCTATAGCTGGTCTGGGCAAAAGTAATGTTACAGTAAATCTGTGTAATCAGTAATTTCACGTAATTCCTAAAACTTTTAGGAATTAAGTGAAATTACTGTCGGGTCCAAGAATTACGCGAAATTCCTAAAATTTGCAGGAATGTCATGTAATAACTGAAACAGGAGGTCAGTAATTACACGAAATTACTAAACTGTGAATTAAACAAAAACAATGTGTTACCACAACCCGAATGTATAAGTTGTCAGGAACGGTATACAGTAAAACACATCTTGATAGATTGTATAGACTTCAATCACATTCGCCCCCGTTATTATAGAGTTGATTCCATGAGAGAGCTCTTTGAGAAGGTAAATTCCAACAAGGTCCTAGAATTTTTAAAAGAGATTAATATGTATTCCTATGTGTAGACTACCATTAAGTCTATTTTTAGTATATTTTTAAGTATATTTAAGATTTTATTTTATAACCATTTTTAATCAATAAAGTATAAATTCGACAAAGTTGCCAGGATTGACACAATATGACCTGCAACAGGTTGGCGGTGTCGTTAAACCAATCAAATAACTAACTAACTAACAACATTCTGGGCTCCTTATGTAGGAAATGCAGATGCTCTCGGGAGTCCACTAATAATACCAGTGTGTCAAGTATCCTATTTTTTCCTATATTTTCCTATTTTTTTTTTAATTCCTATTTTTTCCTATTTTTGAACAAAATTCCTATTTTTTCCTTTTTTTTAAAAATACGTTTGTTAATTATTTTGTGTTTTATTTCTGTCTTATATTTTTCAGCCTTTCTCTTGTTAAAAACAGCGTAGAGGTTTCTTCTGGTTGCCGTCTCAGTGAGGCGCATCTGAGGGACACCCATGGTGCTTCTTTTAGACAACCCAGTTGGTTTTCTACGAAAGTTGTAGCACCACTGTTTAAATGTTTCCGAGTCACAGATACCCAATCTATTTTTTGATCTTAGGCAAGTTCCGATTAAACTGTAATATTAAAGGGAAATGGGCAGTAACTACACACTGTAAGAAAACGTTGAAATACTAGTTGGCTAGTAACTGAAAAGATAAACAGGTTATTACCCATATCAAAAGTAAATAATTGATTATTACTCTTCACTCGGCTGGTCACAATGTACCTGGACATTCTTGTTGAAGATTCAAAGTTAAAAAACAGATGGACATACACATTCGATATTGGTCCGAAAGCAGTAGCGAAGTAGAGAGAAAGTTTTACACGTCGTTCATGTTTGGTCATGCCGAGGGGGCAAAAGTTGCTGATACCATTATTGAGCGATTGGAAAGTGACGGTATTCATTTGAATAAGCTTAGTTCTCTTGCAAGTGACGGGCCCAACGTAAATAAAACTATTTTTACGGCTATAGACACATATTTGAAGCAATCTGGATTCTCCGGTCTGGTTAACATCGGCTCGTGCAATCTTCACGTCATTCACAACAGTTTTTCGAAAGGTCTCGACAGTTACAGCTTATCTATCGACGAACTGGCTGTTGACATTCATAGCTTTTTCAAACATTCAGCTGCCAGAAGAGAAGATTTTCCTTTTTATCAACTACAGGAAAATGTCGAAGAGCATGTTTTTATTAGGCATGTACCGTCGAGATGGGTGACACTTGGAGTTGTTGTAGACAGACTTGTTGAACAGTGGAACCCTCTTTGCAAATACTTTGCAGACTTGGCTAAAAGAGACTCCAGGAGTACACCTAAAAGTGCTTCGTTTTCACGAATTTCCTCGAAGTTACAGCAGAAAGGAACCCTTACTGAACTTCATTTTCTGAAAGCGGTTATACCCTGCTTTCAGCACTTCTTGAAAGTGTTCCAAACTGAAGCCCCTCTTGTTCATATATTGTACACTGAAATGAAGGACTTAGTAGTGAAGTTGATGTCGCGTTTTTTGAAGAAGTCGCTATATGAAAACAAGACTGGTGAAGAACTTAAAATGATTGATGTTTCAAGCCATGAACACCAGCTGCCAGACGAGGACTTGGTTATTGGCGAAAGCACGTTAGTCGTACTGAGGAATCTAGAAGTTAGCGACAAGAAGCGTTTCCTTCTCAGTGCGCGTAAATTTTACAGAACAGTTGTGAAATATCTGCTTGACCGGCTCCCGTTTAATAACCAACTTCTTAAAGATTTGGCTTGTCTGCATCCCTCTCGGAAGAAAGATGCTGAATGTTTGTCAATCCAAAACGTTGCACGTAAACTTCCATCAGTCAGTACCGATGATGTGACAGTCATTACAGACGAATGGCGTCTATATCAACTAGACGATATCGAAGAGGACCCTGAGTGCAAAGAACACCGAATCGATCATTGCTGGAGAGCCGTTTTGCAGAGAAAACTACCATCTGGAGAGCTGAAATACGAGAATCTGCAGAAAGTCGTTAAAGCAGCTCTTGTGCTTCCGCATGGAAACGCCGATTGTGAAAGAGGTCTTTCCAAAAACAAAAAGATGCTTGGAACGGACAGAGTAAACCTTTCTGTGAAATCAATTATAGGGAATAGGCTGGCAAAAGATGCCGTCAATTTACACACGCAACCGGAGAAAGTTCCCATCACTTCAGACATGTTGCAACATGTCAGACACTCACATCAAAGGTATCAACAGCGGCTGGAAGAAGAAAAGCAGGAGGAAGAAGCACGAAAAGATGAAGCCAAACGCCAGCTTGAAGAACAGGAGCGAAAAGAACGAACCGCGAAACAGGCCAGTAATGAAAGAGATGCGTTAAATGAAAAGGGGAAACAGCTGGAGAAAGACGAGTTAGTTATGAAAAAAGACTTAGCAGTAGCGGAAGAATTGCTTCGAGAGGGAAATGAAAAACTGGCCCGTGCACTTAAAAACAAGGATATACGAAGAGCGTCTGTAGCACAGTCCATAATCGAAACTGCCCAGACTAAAATAACGACATGTACAAAAAAACTCGCTAGTGTGAGGAGTGAACAAAAAACTGTAGAGCAGAAGAAACGAAAGAACGTTGAGAAGTTATGCAAATTCGAAACCCACAAAAAGGTGAAGAAGTAATGTGTAAAATTTGTTGCTGAAAAAAGACGTATGAGTCTGTTTGAAATACGTAAAGTGCAAAATGTGTCTCTGATTAGTGCCACCAGTTCATCAAAAGTCTCATGCACCGTTGGATAAATATTTGTACATATTTTAGTACATCAGTTTCGCGTTTCACATGATAAACATAGCATTATTCTACGTCCAAATACTCTTCTTTAAGCTGACCATAGCATCTTTTGTGATTAAGAATGTCAAGCATAGCATGTTGCGTCAAATCATAGCATGTAACGATTACAGTATTATTTACAATTTAATTTGTGAGTATTCTAAGAAAGAGTTCCACGTTTTTGTATATAGGCGAGGGAATTCTTAGCTTTCTGAGTTTCGTACTATTCAGTTAAAACTGTGTTTTCTTTTTTGGCAGTTTTTTAATTTGATAATGGTATCGTTTATTATCATAACAACATACTGTAATGTAGAACGTGAGCATGCATTGTAGTATTTACACTTACTAATTTCTTTACAATGTATTCCAGCATGTATACTTAAGTTTCTTTACCTTGCGTTTTACTTGATATTGTACATAATGATACAAGGTGACTACGACTGGTGTAGTTCAGCTGTAGTTTGTTAAGTGTTTTTCCAGGTTCTGAAGTGTTGTGTAAATATCGCTTGTAAATATAATTTTTCTTTCATAATTGTTTTCAATTGTTTTTTTTGAACAGCAAACTGCTATTAATTCGTTTAAGTGTAGTTCAGGTACACGGTCTACTCCAAGTTTTTGAAGTAATGTGATTTTTGTTTATGCGTTTGAGTGATTTCTTTGTGTATTGATTGTTATTTGCATTTTGATATACTCATAGGAGGTGTTTCTTTTTGTAATATTGGGTTAGTTTTTACTTGTGGAAGAATACTTCTTATATTTTGTTCTTTGTAAAATTGTGTGTTGTACATACTGTGAATAGTTGTTGCAGGCATGATGCTTAAGAAGAAATCCAGTTATTTTCTATATATTTCATTAAATAAATTAAATTCGAGCACTAGTAATTCAAAAATTGTTACGTACTGCTTTCAATGTGTAGTTTTTATAACAATGGAACATACTTTGTCATTGATTGATTGTATTTTTTCCATCATAATATGCCCATGACTAAACTGCCATCAGTTAAAAAAATTGACGTACAGTTTCACAAAGTATGCTTGCAACAAATATAGCACAAGAGGGAGAAAAATTAAAAAAAAAAACAAAAAAAAAAAAAAAAACGATTTCTAATTCTCTTAATATCTTGTGTTAGAATTTGAAATTGGTGAGGAAAGGTTGGCTGTAGGGGAGGAGGAGGCCAACGTATATAGCACTATAGTTATTGAAATGAAATTGGATTGTAATGATTTTTTTTAATTCCTGTTTTTTCCTATTTTTTTGCCGAGCCATTCCTATTTTTTTATCCAATTCCTATTATTTTTTGCTTTAAAATCGCTTGACACACTGTAATACCCTAACTCTTCTGTTGGATTAACCTTACAAAATTATTTTGTATGGTTCAAACATGTCTCCGGTTCTGATAGGTAAAATACCGTGGATAATCCCCTTTCAAGTTTTAAATCATAATACTTGCAATAATTGATAGGAAGCTCCAGTATTAATCTTAATTCATAAAGGCGAGTAATCTTAACTTTGTAACATTTGCAATTCGAGATGAAAGCAAAGGTTTCAATGTGCAATTCCGTCTCCGGCAGATGACACCAAATGTCATCTTAGGTGAGTGAGTTCACGAATTGGAATTCAAGATAAAAAAGGACTCACCAAGGTTAGAAAATTGTGAAATAAAACACCCTTGAAAACAGTAAATACATGTAATTCCTGAAAATTTCAGGAATTTCGCGTAATTCCGGCCCCGACAGTAATTTCACGTAATTCCTAAAACTTTTAATAATTACATGAATTTACTGATTACACAGATTTACTGTAATATATATGTATATATATAAATTGTTTGCCTGTAATTTTGAGGGTCATTTCCAAAAAAAAAAAAAAAAAAAATCAGGTTATTATTGATGAAAGGTAAAATTTATTGAACAAGTGTCTGAATATATTTTCTTAATTGTGTAAGTCTACTGTTAACTTGTAGCCCGCATTTATAACCGGCAAGGCACGTTTTCTGTCGAATCATGATGACTGTAGTAATGACAGTTTTCGCCTCTGAACTAACAATTTTCAGTATATGTATGTATAAATGTTACAGCGGATCTGTCACATTTCTAGGCCTTAAAACAGCGATTGTATAAAGCTGCTGAATGTCAGTGGTTTTAAAAATTCGCAAAATGAATCAGCGACTACGAATTTGGTGATATTTTCAGCAGCTTTGTAAAGTCACTGATTTGACTAATTCACAGTAACATAAGAATTCTGAAGCCAATAAGAAACAAGATATTTTTGGTAATCCATTCCGAACTACCGATAAATGGAATATCCCAGAAATCGAAACTTGTTTATTCTTTCATCATTTCAGGATACAAATAATATAAATGATTTATTCTGTTGCCTTAGAAGTATAAAAGCATGAAAAAATTGAAGTGCTGATAATTTTACAAAATGTAAAATTTAAAGTTACTGAATACTGAAACGCCGACATTCTATAAACAAACGAATACAAGTTCAATTTCAGATATTTTTTTAATTTTTGGACATTAGAATTGTCGGCAGTCTATTCCGGAATAGCCTACCAAAATATTGCTGGTTTCCTATTGGTTTCAAGATTCTTTTATGTGATAGGGTGTTATGAGTGCCATCCATATTATGAATAAGTGTTGGGATACTTCGAGTATTAATAGCTCCGCGAGGCTTTGCATTTGTACTTGTGTAGTTGCTCTTTTATCATGTACATAGAATACATATAGTCACTTCATTTTCTACCCCTGTGGGCTTGGGGGAATCTTAAGAATACACCCACTGCGTTCTGTTCCGTGCAACGTGTAGGTGGCGACTAATCGGAATTTCTTTCTTTCGAACTCTTGTTTTACTATTTCCTTATTCTTCCTTCTTTTTAACAGTTGACAAGCCTTTGGCTTGCAAGGGTTAAATGAATTTGTGCGAGCAGCCGTTCGTCTTTTTTTTCTTCTTGACAGTCTTCTTCTTCTTTGACACGGCAAGAGGACTCCGGATAAACGCATATATCGGATAAACGCATAACAGGGCTTGGCAAATTGGCTATGCGATTAACCGGTTTCGTCTGTAATGTATCACAGCTATTCACAAGCGAAACTCGCAGTTTTATCCTAATGAACTGCAATAAACGTTGAAGTGTACTTTCAAACACAAATGAAGGGGTCCATGCATAAACTTGATAACTACAGTTATCAGCAGTGGAGAAAAACGCCTTTAAAGTTTGAAATTTTAGTAACAAACATAGGTTTTTCCCATCGCATTTTTCTCCAAAATGCCCACTTCTAATCGGTTTTGAGGTGTAAGACTTACATATGTGATAGAACAGAGGCCAAGAAATACCGTGGTGGTAATAGTGCATTTTCCTGATAAGTGGAGTTATCAAGTTTACGCATGGACCCCTTCAAATGTCAGTTGTAATTTCCTAACTGCCAGCGCCTCTTTCCTACAGTGTCATTGTCGAAAGTCCAAATATGATTGCTTTATCGACTCCAAGATAAATAATTGCAATCTAAATGGCAGTGTTATCCACGTTGCTTGGTCTCCTAAGATCAAACGATGCCATTGTTATCAAGACTAAGAAAACGCGTAGCAGGCTGTGTAACTGTTGCGATGAATAGTTAAAAGCAGCTAACCCATTCTGTTAACATAGCAAAGTAACTACCTTTTTGGGCAAACTCAAATTTTGTGGCCTTAAAACTAGGCATTCTACAAAGTTGCTGGAAATATTAGGCAGTTTACGAAATGGCTGAGTGAACCAGGCAGTTTACAAAGCACCTGAAAATTTCAGGCACTTTGTAAACCGTTTGATTTGACAGTTTGTGTGTTACATATGCGTTGAACCAAAGAACTTTGAGAAAGTGTGGGATTAAGATGGATGTTAACCATGGGGATCCTGACTGCTGTAGTTCTACTTGTGACGTCAGATCCCGCTAGACACTTAACCATTCAAGACAGCTATGAAAGAGAGTTTTGGTTTTACAGTATTAGTTTTGAAGTATTTTAGTAAAAAATTTTACTGTGAACAAAGATATATTTATATCAACCATGGGATCGATAACTAAACCTTTCAGGGGTTGTTGCTGCCTTTGTTTTGGTCTGTTTTGGTTAATTTTAAACGAGCTACTGAAAATATACACAGTATATTGATTTCAGTACGTTCACTGCTTGTTGCTTGTTCGATTACATAACGTCAGTATTGTAGTTTAATAATTTAGTGCAAAAGTTTAAATTGTTGGTTTTTCTAGCCTTGAAAATGTAGTTACAATAATAACTGAAACTGGACTATTTTCGTTTTAATCAGATCCTTGACAGTAATCACAGTCTTGGAAAAACACGGCATTTGTGACATCGTCACGTGACTGCTTAATCAGTGATCCTATAATAGAGTTCCAACAACAATGCTCCGCTCCTTGTTGCTATGTAGGCTGTATTTAATGATTAAGCTACCCCGATGAAAGGTGGACATTAAGTTGAACTGAACCTGCATCGCTGTGTCCATTCCTAACAGAAATATTGAACAAAATGAACGGCATGTTAAATTGCCTTCAAATTAAATATAGCTAAACTTCAGCTGTGCATATCAATTCCATTAAGCTGTGAAGCCATTATCTAGTTATTAGCCAAATAAGATATATCTCAAAATGGGTTACGAATCTCTCTGATGTTACCGTGACGGCAAAGTCCACAAGTCACAGACACCGTGAGAGGTTATGATGTGTGTAAGGTTGTAACTGGCAGCTGCTTCAACGAGTCACCGCTGCTGAGAGGTGGAGCGGCCTGTGACGGGCTGGATGTTTACAGTCTTCTGCTGTTATATGTGGTGTTCAGCAGGAGCAACTGTTGAGTTTATAAAGTGGCGCAAACTTTATATTGTAAAATTTTAGAAAGCGTTTATTTGTTGCCTGGCAACAAATAAAACATTAATATGGAATGTTTTTTATTCCCCGTGTAACGGAGGGATATAGTTATGAGCTTGTCCGCATGTCCGCATGTGAGTGCGGGCTATGTCTCCGAAGCTAAAATTTTGGTTGTTTTTAAATTTCTTACACACGGGCAGAGCACATAATGAAGGTGCGCAACGTCGTATTTTTGTTCGGATTCATGAAAAATTGACAAAATGACAGTGTATTTTGGATTATTCCAACTTACCGCATTTGTGACGTCTTATCCAAGTTAGATCTTCAAAAACTCTCAATTGGATTGTTTTGAATTTTCACATGCGGCTAGAACACATATTGAAGGTGTGCAACGTCATATTTTTGTTCGGAATCAAGAAAAATTGTCAAAATGACAGTATTTTTCAAATTGATAAGCTGTAGCCTTCTATAATTTCATCCACGTAATGAAACGTCGTGTCCGCGTTGTATCTCCGAAACTATGGGTTGGATTGTTTTGAAATTTTACACACTGATAAAACACATGGAACGTATGCAACGTCGTTTTTTTTTATTCGGATTCGTAATATAACAAAATGAATGAGTTTTCTTTCGATTATTGAAAACTTTCACACTCGAATAGAGCACATATTACATGTGTGCTACGTCGTATTATCTCATGTGTGCTACGTCGTATTATCTCATGTGTGCTACGTAGTATCTCCCCGACAAAGAGGAGACATGTAGTATTTGTTATGTTCTGTGTGTGTGTATGTATCTGCATTTTTGTGTTTTGTGTCAGTTTGTTGTGAACAAAATGCTGTGTGCAAGATACCTCGAGAACGAAAAGTCGGATCAACTTTAAACTTTATCTGTTTGTTCCTTAGGTAGGTCAGACGGTTCTATCAACTTTTGACGCATGTTACGTTACTAGGGAAGGCACATTTTCACTTTAAAAAACCTGTATGGAAAATTTCGCAGCAGCTGAACATCAAAGAAAGTCCAAACGTGGTGGGATTGTTGCTTGGTAGGTCGGAAAGATTCTGTCAAATTTTGTCGCGAGTAGAATGAACGAGTGCGGCGTATGACGTCATCACGTAAAATATGTGCATATTTTGGACAAGAATTTATTTACAAAATATTCCGAAAAAGGAAAGTCGTATCGACTTCAGATTTTATGTGGACACTCCTTGGGTCGGTTCTTCAAACCTTTGGCGGCTGTAGCGAAATAAAGAAACGCACATGACGTCATTTAGTTAAAATCGTGTAAGATTTCTCAGACTCGGTGAAAGTTCAAATTTGGTACGTGTTTTGCCTTTTAGTTCCGAAAGATTCGCCCAAAATTTTATAGCGAGTAGAACGAGCGAAAACGGCATGTAACGTCATTGCGTAAAATATGTATATAATTTGAACATGATCTTGTGTGCAAAATATCTCGCTAACGCATCGACTTCAAATTTTGTATGAATTTTCCTTGGGTCAGCCGGACGGCTGAATGAACTTTTTACGAATGCAGTGTAATTACGTATGGTGTAATGAGGTCATTACGTCGAAATCTTGGATGTAAGATTTCTCAATCGCTGAACATTGAAAATTGAAACTTGGTGGAAATTTTGCGTGCTAACTACGCAAGACTCTTTCGAATTTTGTCCGGACTAGAACGAACAAAAACGGTATATGACGGGATTAAGTAAAAAATTTACACTTGGGATGCAGACCGTTACCGTAACGTAAGATTAAAGAGTTGAGATTGCTTTTAGACTCGTACCTACATAAGATGCGGGGGAGGTGACGGTTAGCAAAAAATAAAATCACCAATGCAGTAAGGAATTGATGTATCAATGGCATTCCAGGCCTGGATCAAGAGACTTTGGTATAACCAATTTGTAACAACCATCTACAAGACCAAAGAAAAAGACGTAAAGTAGAACCTGTTTGTGGGGTCCACCTTCGAGATCAGATGAAAAGATCTACGGTTGAACCTATCTGTCTCAACCAACTTCCAGACCCTTATAAACTGCTGCAGTGACAAACTTCTGGACCCGGATAAAAAGGCATACAGAGAAACCTGTTCGTATTAAGCACCGCCCGGAACCCGATAAATAAGACGTATAGTAAAACAAAATGACAATATTTTGAAATTTGGTAAAACTCCGCGTTTTGATATAACTTTGCGTAATTTATCGTGTTGTCCAGGCTATATCTCCAAACCTATTCTGATTTTTTTTGAATATCACACACGGATAAAACAAATATTGAAAATTGCCAAAATAACTTTGCAAAACTGTAAGAATTATGAAAACGTAATGAAAGTGGCAGTGTTGTGGCACTTTGCAAACCGACTTAAGCACCGATTTTATGGGTCCTCCGCGTTGCCTGGGGGTTGGTGTCCCTCTCTCTTTTTATTTTATCTCATGACTTGAACGATATTCCTTCAAGAAAGCATGGAACCAGCAAATAATCTTGACGATCGTCGTAATGATAATCATTTGACTTAAGATATTTAGATGTTGCGATGTAGTAAATGAAACGAGTCGTGGTTAAAAAAAGAAAAATAGGTAGTTGCTCGCTGATGTCTCAGAAAGTCTCAATAATTTCTTGAGCTGCATACAAATATCAGAAGTTTAGTGGGATTAGTAGGATTGGTAGTTTGACTGGTCGACAAAGCAGTATTTTGTTATTGAAAGTAACAAAATTTTAATCGGTTGCTGCTGCAAGTGATGATGAAATTTCCAGGCGGGGCCTAACAGAGAGGCATATAACTGCTCAAATATACTTTTGAGAGAGAGAGAGAGATAAAAATTCTTGATTTGCAGTAAATGAATTTGCCATATATTTTCACATCTACATGTGTCCTTTGTTCTTGTGATTTTGAACAAAACATGTAAATTGCAATGTTCGCATCGTTGTTATTTTAGGGTTATGTCGGTTGTTCAAAATTTTTCCAACTTGATGTTTTTTATCTGGGCTTCAGTTTTTAACCCAGCCGACTTTGTCAGAAGGGATTAGTCGTATCACTATAGGGGGCTTGAATGTATGTGCGTATGTTAAACTTTTCTTTAAAATGCTGCTGTTCCTCCAATCCTTTTGATAATATGCAGAAATGTTCCCTGGGTGGTCTACCACCTGACTATTACTTTTTTTGACGATTGCCGAAAAACTGACAAAATGGCGGCATTTGTGTGCCCGTTTTGACCCATTTTTTAAATGCTGCTCATCCTACACTTTTATTCCAATCGTTTAGATGTTACGCAGGTATGGTCCCCAGGAGTTCACCTGCCAGGCTATTATTTTTTTCGCGGTTCGCCAAAAACTGCCGAGATGGCGGAACTTTGAAGTTTGGCAAAAACTGGAATAAATGGTAGTAAATAACTGAATTGTCAAACCATTCATTGCTCTCAGTCTTTTGCAAATAGTTATCAAATTTTAATCGAAAGTTTCTCAGGTGCTTCTCCACCTAGACTTCGCTTTTTTCGTAAATGAAAAAAAAAAATCCGAAGCGGTGGAATTAATTTTGTTTTTGTAAAATTGTGAAAATCTCGGTAAATACGTGAATCGTCAAAACGCAACCTCTCCAACATTCCTTTTCGGGTAGCTTCCACCCGGGAAAACTCGTTTTTATGTATTAAAATTATGAAAAAGTTACGTTCAGAAACAAAGTTCTTCATTTTGTGGCTTAACAGTATTCAGAGTTTTTCTCTCTTTCCTTGTTTGGTAACTCGGCTGGGGCATGTCCTTGGACGTGCTTGTTTAATCAGGTGTTTACGAAGTACTTGTATTTAAATGAAGATGCAACTTTATTTAGCATGAGGCAAGGCATGTGCGGATTGTGCAATTTAGTAATGTGATTGGTCAAGGATTTAAAAAGAGACTGGTTCATTCAAAATACCGAAGGCCTAAATCCAGATGCCAAACCAGCGTAAAAAAAAACCAGCGTTGTGAAAGGTTTTGTAAAATATGGCACCTTAATGTAAAAAACACGTTTCGGGATGTCTTCGTTACATAGTAGAGTTTCCCAGCACACATATGTTCTCTGTACCACAGCTTATTGCAGACAGTATTTATAGTCAATTTTAGTTGAGAAACAGGGAACAGACCAGGAAATAATATCGACGTTGGAGTGGAAGGGGGAAGAGTGGTGGTCAGTCGTCTATGTAATATGGAAGAAGGCTGAACCCCATTTATTTTCTAATATGAAATCGCATGTTTAAACGATGAAATCCTAAAAATGAAAAGTATATATTTGGGAGAAGGGTTACCGTCAAGTTCAGAGCTGTACCCAAATTTAGAGGGGTTGGGGGTAGGCGTTTAGCAAGAAAAAAACTAATGAAGGAGGCGATTAGTGATGCAATGACTGCTTTCAAGACCCGGATAGAAAAGACGTACAATAAAACCTGTTTGTTGCGTCCACCTTGGAGACGCGGATAAAAAGGCATCCAGTCAAAACTGTTTATAGCGGCCACTTTTACATTAAATCTGTATGTTATTACTACCTTCCATACATTTGTAAAAAAAGGACAGAAAACTTTACCACATTCAAGGTCTCAAAAAAGTTGTTTGTAGTTATTCCTTCTTGACGCGAACAAAAAAAAAACAGTAATGGCCTATGACGGCCACACGCCGATGGGATAAAATAACGTACAGTAGATTTGTGGTGACCACCTCCCAGACGCGGAAAAAGAGGGGTGCAGTTAACCTGTCTGTACCGTCCATCTTCCGGGATCGCCAGACCATACCAAGACAGAATCCTGGATGCCGTTATATTTTTGGTAGTGAGTGTTATGGTGTATTTGGGTACGAGGATTAATATTATGGTCGGAGCCGCACCCGTATTAAAGGGGGCGAGGTTTTTGCAAAAAGAACTCTTATTGAGGAGGTGGCTGTTGATGTAGTGTCCATTTTTTAAGACTCGGATAACAAGAGAGCGGGAATTTTGTGAAACCGTTTCGTGGTGACTTAAATCCAGACTGAATAAAAGACCTCAGTTAAGCCCATTTGTAGTGACCACCTTCCGGATCCGGACAAAAAGACAACATTTATACAACAGACATTTTCCTATAGTTATAGCTACCACCTTCCAGATACAAAGAAGTCAGAACAGTCTTTTTATGACCACATTTAATGCCCTGAAAAAGGAAAAACAAAACCTGTTTGCAGTCACCACCTTTCAGACCCCGGATAGAAAATGGGCAATAATGCCTTCTGTAACGATCGCCTTCCAGGTCTTGTTTGTAGTAACCACTTTCCAGATCCGGATAAAAGGTGACAGTCAATCTGTTTGTAGTTATCACTTTCCAGCCGTTGAGTGAAACATGACTTCAGTAACAATTTTTGTATTATTTTTCTTGTTTACTTTATGGTATAATGGCAAAATAAAGCGGTTGCTGCTGCAAGTGATGATGAAATTTCCAGGCGGGGCCTAACAGAGAGGCATATAACTGCTCAAATATACTTTTGAGAGAAAGAGAGAGATAAAAATTCTTGATTTGCAGTAAATGAAGTTGCCATATATTTTCACATCTACATGTGTCCTTTGTTCTTGTGATTTTGAACAAAACATGTAAATTGCAATGTTCGCATCGTTGTTATTTTAGGGTTATGTCGGTTGTTCAAAATTTTTCCAACTTGATGTTTTTTATCTGGGCTTCAGTTTTTAACCCAGCCGACTTTGTCAGAATGGATTAGTCGTATCACTATAGGGGGCTTGAATGTATGTGCGTATGTTAAACTTTTCTTTAAAATGCTGCTGTTCCTCCAATCCTTTTGATAATATGCAGAAATGTTCCCTGGGTGGTCTACCACCTGACTATTACTTTTTTTGACGATTGCCGAAAAACTGACAAAATGGCGGCATTTGTGTGCCCGTTTTGACCCATTTTTTAAATGCTGCTCATCCTACACTTTTATTCCAATCGTTTAGATGTTACGCAGGTATGATCCCCAGGAGTTCACCTGCCAGGCTATTATTTTTTTCGCGGTTCGCCAAAAACTGCCGAGATGGCGGAACTTTGAAGTTTGGCAAAAACTGGAATAAATGGTAGTAAATAACTGAATTGTCAAACCATTCATTGCTCTCAGTCTTTTGCAAATAGTTATCAAATTTTAATCGAAAGTTTCTCAGGTGCTTCTCCACCTAGACTTCGCTTTTTTCGTAAATGAAAAAAAAAATCCGAAGCGGTGGAATTAATTTTGTTTTTGTAAAATTGTGAAAATCTCGGTAAATACGTGAATCGTCAAAACGCAACCTCTCCAACATTCCTTTTCGGGTAGCTTCCACCCGGGAAAACTCGTTTTTATGTATTAAAATTATGAAAAAGTTACGTTCAGAAACAAAGTTCTTCATTTTGTGGCTTAACAGTATTCAGAGTTTTTCTCTCTTTCCTTGTTTGGTAACTCGGCTGGGGCATGTCCTTGGACGTGCTTGTTTAATCAGGTGTTTACGAAGTACTTGTATTTAAATGAAGATGCAACTTTATTTAGCATGAGGCAAGGCATGTGCGGATTGTGCAATTTAGTAATGTGATTGGTCAAGGATTTAAAAAGAGACTGGTTCATTCAAAATACCGAAGGCCTAAATCCAGATGCCAAACCAGCGTAAAAAAAAAACCAGCGTTGTGAAAGGTTTTGTAAAATATGGCACCTTAATGTAAAAAACACGTTTCGGGATGTCTTCGTTACATAGTAGAGTTTCCCAGCACACATATGTTCTCTGTACCACAGCTTATTGCAGACAGTATTTATAGTCAATTTTAGTTGAGAAACAGGGAACAGACCAGGAAATAATATCGACGTTGGAGTGGAAGGGGGAAGAGTGGTGGTCAGTCGTCTATGTAATATGGAAGAAGGCTGAACCCCATTTATTTTCTAATATGAAATCGCATGTTTAAACGATGAAATCCTAAAAATGAAAAGTATATATTTGGGAGAAGGGTTACCGTCAAGTTCAGAGCTGTACCCAAATTTAGAGGGGTTGGGGGTAGGCGTTTAGCAAGAAAAAAACTAATGAAGGAGGCGATTAGTGATGCAATGACTGCTTTCAAGACCCGGATAGAAAAGACGTACAATAAAACCTGTTTGTTGCGTCCACCTTGGAGACGCGGATAAAAAGGCATCCAGTCAAAACTGTTTATAGCGGCCACTTTTACATTAAATCTGTATGTTATTACTACCTTCCATACATTTGTAAAAAAAGGACAGAAAACTTTACCACATTCAAGGTCTCAAAAAAGTTGTTTGTAGTTATTCCTTCTTGACGCGAACAAAAAAAAAACAGTAATGGCCTATGACGGCCACACGCCGATGGGATAAAATAACGTACAGTAGATTTGTGGTGACCACCTCCCAGACGCGGAAAAAGAGGGGTGCAGTTAACCTGTCTGTACCGTCCATCTTCCGGGATCGCCAGACCATACCAAGACAGAATCCTGGATGCCGTTATATTTTTGGTAGTGAGTGTTATGGTGTATTTGGGTACGATGATTAATTTTATGGTCGGAGCCGCACCCGTATTAAAGGGGGCGAGGTTTTTGCAAAAAGAACTCTTATTGAGGAGGTGGCTGTTGATGTAGTGTCCATTTTTTAAGACTCGGATAACAAGAGAGCGGGAATTTTGTGAAACCGTTTCGTGGTGACTTAAATCCAGACTGAATAAAAGACCTCAGTTAAGCCCATTTGTAGTGACCACCTTCCGGATCCGGACAAAAAGACAACATTTATACAACAGACATTTTCCTATAGTTATAGCTACCACCTTCCAGATACAAAGAAGTCAGAACAGTCTTTTTATGACCACATTTAATGCCCTGAAAAAGGAAAAACAAAACCTGTTTGCAGTCACCACCTTTCAGACCCCGGATAGAAAATGGGCAATAATGCCTTCTGTAACGATCGCCTTCCAGGTCTTGTTTGTAGTAACCACTTTCCAGATCCGGATAAAAGGTGACAGTCAATCTGTTTGTAGTTATCACTTTCCAGCCGTTGAGTGAAACATGACTTCAGTAACAATTTTTGTATTATTTTTCTTGTTTACTTTATGGTATAATGGCAAAATAAAGCGTTTGGATTATGGAATACATTTTTTATGTTGCTACTTTTCAGCGTCTGCATTCTTCGTGATCGGAAATGCAATTGCAGCATCGCCGAAAGCTCGATCTAAAAATCTTAAGAATGCATTTGTCGTCTGCAACAGCCCCGTTTAAAAACAGTGACTGACTGCCAGCCGAAGTTATCACAGAAACTGTTACTGAATTGCGGTTCAGGTGGTCTAGTCAAGCAGTTAGTTTTACAAGGTTCAAACTTAACCTTGGGTATATATGATCATAAACATTTCAAACTGGTGACTTGTTCTTGTTGCTAATGAAATCAAGCAAAACTTTTTGTTTTGTTTCAGATGGAGGCGAAACTGAAAGGAATTTGCTACCAATAGGATTTTTGCCACGGATAAATTTTAATGATGTTCCTTATCGTTTCGTAATGCAATTTCCAGTACAAGCACGAGGTGTAAACCGTCATACTATCTTACCCCCGCCAATACGGCCGGTATATCCTACCTATGACCTTGCCAGTGATAGTTCAAGTGATGACGGATATTATTAATTTTCATGGAATAATTTACTATGTTATGCAAAATGTATTCATATACATTTATCACGTTTACGTTTATTGCAACCACACACATTCAGTCCAAGACGGTCGGTGGCTTTCTTCGGGGTAGAAAATGATTCATCTCTGTCGTAAACTATTGCCTCTGAAATAATTGTTAGTCTTACAGTTTTTATGTTTCAGTTGATTTATTTACACATGTTAAACCTGGTCCCAGGCGGACCCTTTCTGTCTTCTAGTTAGAGACGGCTTGGGCTAATATAAACCCTAATATGTTAATTAGTTTCAATATAATTGATGTAATTTTTTTTCTTCAAAATTATCGCTCCTGTCCATCTTCTAAAGACACATGAATGACAATATGGCGCTTTCAAAGACAAAGGGACATTTGTAATAAACTACTGAACTATTTACTAAAAAGTTGCAACTGAAATTCCATTTTAAAATTTGTTGATATTTCTAGAATGAGTTATTCTTTTGCAATATGCATAGTTAGTGTCTGTTCATTTTGTTGATTTGTCATACGATAAATTAAATGAATATTTCAAGCTCTTGTCTTTCTTTTATCCCATCGACTTAAACGCCTTAACACAAATCTGTTCATTATTTACAGAAGTGGAGATATAAATACCTTGATTTTAAGGACTAAAACTTGCACAGAAGCATGAATTTACATGCCAGTATCAATAGTTGTGCCATAAAACAAGGCAGTAATCACCATTAAATGATCTACGAAAAATGTATAAATTTAACAGATCTGTTGAATCTGATTAAAGATTTACTTCTCTGTAATGGATTTCCCCATAATGATTTTTTGGCTCGGTTGAAGTAATTTTGTATAGTTGTTTATTGCAAGCATTGAAATGCATGTTGAAGATACAGTGCTTCCTACTGTAGCGTAGTGTTTAGAAGAGAAGGAAATCTTAATAACATTTGAATTAAGGCTTATCTTCGCTTATTCGGATGGTGGCATTTCAAAAATGCACTTACCTGCCACATCTTAAGTTGTTACTCTTCCAATAAGTTATGGGCATTTCCATACAACTCTAAGTAAGCTTTGTTCAAACCTTTTCATCATCAAGTGCTGATGCAGAGGCTTAATGAGCTTTTAGGTGTTGCAAGCACAGCACAAGTTTCCATTCAAAAATACCACACAGAAGTCACTATCGAAATCAATCGTCCTGCAGTCAATACCCCCTTTGTGGCACACGTCGAGGGTCGATAATGATACTGAAAGATTAAAAGATATTATCTCGTCGGATTTATTAGGAAAATTTAATCCCTGTATGGTCATGTAAGATCGCACAGCAATCACTTACAGTTGATACCGAATATTAACCACTCATTTTAGTTTTAATGCAAAAATTTAATCCCAACACGAAAGTTTTAAGATCGTTTCATAATCGTGATTGTAAACGATCAAAAACTTTTTATCTGAACTGAAATCAAGATACTTATACTGAAAGGGTGTTTTCTGTCTCGGCTCCGCGACTGGTTTGTAATTTACCGATTTCTCAGTATTCATATTTCTCACTAGCCATATCGTTTTTTTTTTTAATTTTGCAATTTCTCATAGACCTCGGGATGCCACTTTTACTGTATCCAAGCATTTTCACTAATATCTGTCCCCAACCCCCACCCTTTCTATAAATTACCACCTGAATAGCCGTCTAGTAGAGTATTCCAGTTCTCCAAGCCTTAGGTGCGTAACCACCGGTTGCCGAAATAGGTTGTCATAATAAGTCCATGAGAACAACAATTCAAGCAAACCATAATAGAAATAAAAAGGTCATGACACCAGTTTCAAAACAACCTCATTTTGAAATTGAGTCACCGCCCGAACCGTTCTCGGAGTTCAGTATTTTGTCTCCACGGGAAAGACGCCCTAAGCTCTCACCGTTCTCTATCTCTATAAAAGGGGCTTAACTGTGTAGTCGGCAGGCAATACACCACAGAAAGACTGCGTTCAGATGACCTATTGATTCGAGTTCTTAAAAGCAGACAATTGACACATTTGTAAACATCAAAGTGAAATGCAACCCGCATCGCCCCCTAAACACATCGAAGAGAGCCGTTGCACACCCGAAAATTAAATTTTGTTCCGAAGAAGACCTGGAAACACAGATGAAACCACAAGGTGTAACAGAGGCAAGATTTCTTGGCCGCAGAGGCGCTATGGTACTGACATTGGGCCAGCCAGATCTGGCCAAGTCTGTTCAGATTGGCTATATGAGCCTGCCAGTCAAAATGTATTTTCCAAATCCTATGCCGCAACAACTTTAAAGTATGTTCAAATTGTGGGGAAGAGGGCCATCTGTTCGAATCCTGCACAGTTATTACAATGAAGTGCGTCAACTGCGAATGCAACCAAGCGGCATCTTCAAAAAACTGGACGCGTTGAAAACTGGAAAAGAGAGTTTAGGAATTAAATACCTGAACTCGGTCTCCTATCTAGAAGCCCGTAGATTGGCCACAGCAGGCACACCCAATGGAAGAAGCTATGCGGAAGCGGTTAAGCACGCCAAACAACTGTAACGTGGGTAAAAGAACAGTCAATATACAAGACAGGGTTTTGATACATCGATCACGCGCTAACAGCAAATAACATGGTTATAATTCAGTGGAACAGTAGACTTTTTTGGACCAACTATATTGCTGCGCATGCCAGTACATGTCCATAGTTCAGTTGTACAGAAAACAACCCACCTAACCTAAGAGGCTACGTTACAATAGCATACTTACCAATAACCGAGCTATCGATTGAGTATCTACATTTATACGAACAGATATCACCCAAAGTAATCTTTCCATAAATACAACCCTTTAAGCGCAGGCAACTCGCGTTACAACAGAAAAAATGTTATTATTTGCAACATATACCTGCCTCCACCTCTCAGATCGCAACCAAACGAAATGAGCGGTTTATTAAACCAATTAACAAAACCAGTATTGCTCTTGGGCGATTTCAATGTCCACAGCCCGTTATGGGGCAACAATAGCATCGATTTCAAAGGGGAACTTGTCGAAAATATTTTAACCCATCATGATCTATCTTTATTCATTGACAAATCTTCAACGTACATTCACCCTGTCATTGGTTCAAAAACCTCTAATGGCCTGTCAATTGCTTTCACAAACCTGTTTTTAGAATTTTCGTGGAAGGTTTTAGATGATCTCTACTGAAGCGACCATTTTGCCATTCTATTCAGGCGGACCGTACCCTTTCGTGAGAAGAGAGTATGTTTCGAAGGTGACCAAAAACACCTCCCTTAAGAAAATTTGGGACATCTCAAGCAAAAGCTCTTTCAACTCGTTAAGTTATTTGAGAAATTACAATGGTATTATCACCGAACTTAAAGATGTCTCTAATGTCCTCGGGAAAACATTCACAATTCATCTTCTCAAAAGTGTAGTTCCAACTTTAGATACCATAAAGAAATGGAAGAAACACATACCATTAACTTCAGTTCCAACAACAAAGAAGCTTATAATAGCAATTTTTCAATTGAGGAACTCATAAAATCTATAAATGATTCCTACAATTCGGCCGCGGATCCTGATGTAGCACACTACCAAGTGCTAAAACATCTGCCAGACCAGAGCCTTAACATCTTTTAAACAATATATGGAAGACTGTTACCTTTCCCGAATTATGGAAAGAGGCCACAATATTCCCTATGCCAAAACAAAATAAAGATCCTACAAATCCACAAAATTATCGACCAGTCTCACTTACCAGAGCCCTTTGTGAAACATTCGAAAGAATATTAGCCAAATATTAATTTGACATTTCGGAAAAAATCTACTACTTGTTGATATCCAGAGTGGTTTCTGAAAACAAAGAAGCACTACTGATCATCTTGCAACGCTAGAATCCTTTGTGAGAGAAGCTTTCATCAATAATGAACACGTCGTCGCGATATACTTTGATTTGGAGAAAGCAAACGATACGGCATGGAAACACGGTGTGCTCAATCTCAATGACCTGTTAAACCTGAGACTGAGAGGTCACCTACCCGAATTTATCAAAGAATTCCTGAATGAATGCCGATTCCGAGTGCGATTTGGTGCAATATTTTTTCGTACTGCTTTGAACAAGAAGGTTTCCCTGGTGGTTGTATTCTTTCAGTTCTTCTTTTCCTGATAAAAATCAATAGCATCAAATATACCCAAAAAACAGGGTATACATGGATCTCTCTTTGGACAACTTAGCAATGTCTTGTAGAGGAAAAAGCGTGAATCTGATACACGCCGTCTATGGCAAAATATATATTCCTCCCAAGCCTGGGCAAGCTAAAACGGTTTGTATGCACTTTTGCAAAAAAAAAAAAAAAAACCCATCATGATCCTATTTTAATGATCTCAAATATCTAAATAGGTGTTGTGAAAGAAACCAAATTTTTAGGTTTGATTTTTTACTCTAAACTGACTTTTATCTCCCATATCAGAGAGCTAAAAAGAAAATGCAAATTTCTGCCCACGATTTGGGAGCAGACAGGGACAATAAACTTATGCTTTACAGAGCGCCCATAAAATCTAGGCTAGATTATGGTAGTTTTCTCTATGGATCAGCAAGACCATCCTACCTGAATATTCTGGAGTCCATACAAAACTAGGTCTACGGCTATGCCTAAATGCTTTTTGAACCTCACCATCTGACGACCTACAAGCAGAACCAAGTGAACAACCTCTCAAGGTTCGAAGGTTAAATCTTGCCATGCAATATGCAGTAAAACTGTATGCGAACAGAAGATACCCTGCACATGAAGTAGTTGTTTACCCAAACCATACTGCGGCTGAAGGGCACGTCTCAACATGTACAAATATTCTTAGTATCCCAAGTGCCCTAGTCCCAGTAGTTAACCTCTACAGAGTAAGGCGGCCAACTTGAGAAAAATTAAAATGGATACATTTGGAAAATGTAATTATGAACACAAATATTTATAAAAATACACAAATTGCTAACAAGCGTCCGTATTTAAACATGGAGTCTCACCCTACTCCCTACTATGAATGCATCATTATTTGGCCGCAATTACATTTTTTAAAATTCTCACCATTTGCAATTCAAAAAGGCTTTGTTCGGGTATTGGTTCTCAACACTATCAAAACATTCCGTTCGGGCGATATCTTAATACTAATCTCTTCAGTCCAACTTCTAAAAATGAAAACCTCTGTAAATACACCTGTGAAAAGTACCCAACACAACACAACGGACTTAATCAATGGATTCATTACTCACCGTGAACTAAATTTCTGCAAAGAGGAGGGACTCGTATGATCTGGAGAAGAACAGAGTCAGGATGTCTTAGACTCGGCTTTCGAGGAACTGGCTACCTTAAATCAGGTATCAAGCCCTGCATTTCGAAGCCTGTGTGGTTATGCAACTTCCATGTGGCTTGTGGCTTGTTGAAAAAGAAATACAAAAACTAAAACAAAAAGTCCGTCCCGTACCCAGATGCACGAAATTGGTTTACGAAACACCATCATCAAATCGTTCATATCCTGTCGCTGCCAAGACTGACACCCGAAAAGCTTCTTGCCAGACGGACATTAGGTGGATCACAACTCAAACACCATGTCATGCAAAAGCTTTGAATGGCTCAAATACTGACTCGACTGGCTCTATTATTGCAGTCGGCAAGCATGCTCAGGAGATCTGCTCGATCATGTACTGCACCTCCGAGTAAGTCATTTGAACTCATACACGCAAAGGCCAGGAACAATCTTCCAGCTCTTCATCAACAGAACTGGAAGTTGAAACAAAGGCTCGGCGGCAGGCTAAAGAGAGACTGCAAGGTACATTTCAGGAGGAAGCAAACAATAACCGCTTTCCTGCATTAATGGATGTGGACAGCGAAACAAACCTTTTCCCAAGACGTCTCTAAAACTTAGCGATCAAAACCACACAGAACAACCATAAATAGAAATAGGACCCACAGAACGTATCAATGGTAATGATCCAATGGAACACATTTACCATGGCTTGTAGAAAAAAAACCTAATGCAATGATGTCAGGAACGTTATTCAATGAAACATATTTTGAAATACTATATCGAGCTCTAAGACGCCCACTCACTTTATTTCATAACTGAGATTTTGAGGCAGCTGTTCGATGAAGAAGAACCTAGTAAGATTATACAATTCTAAAAAAAAATCAACCTGTATTGGTATTTCTAGAAGCTCTGCTTATTTTATTATTTTAGGATATATATCTTAACTAATCTGGATTTTATCTCAGATAACATTGTTTGTAGTCAGTCACTGACATATACTGACACCCATGCAAACCAATATCTGCTGCTATATCTGTTTTTCCGAACTTCACCAAGTGACAGCCTACAAGAACAGACAAATGAACAGCCATTTCAGGACAGAAGATTAAAACCTGTCATGCAATGTGAAATAAAACTATATCCGAGCAGAAGAAATCCTACAAATGTAGCAGTCTTTGGAACAGATTTCTAACGACATATAACTGTAAAATCTGATGCTATCTCTCCATTTGGTGCCAGCATTTTACCTCTTCTACAGGTAGCGAGTATCACCGTTGAGTATATTACAAACCGTTCCCAGTCGCCCTAAACGGATACTAGCCAAATCTTTAGTTTTTACAACCTTTTCATACATCCCAGAAATCAGAGACCAGAGACCAGAAATCACCCTGCATTGCAATTTCTTAACAATGCAACTGAATAACCTAGAATAATCATTTCCCTTGCAGTAGTTTATATTTGTTAATAGCTTATTTGTTAGATGTTTTTGTGTGCAGTGTATTTTTGCTTAGATATAAAAATATATCAGTTGGTGTCCAAGAGACGGATATAGCTAATAATGAAATTGAGCAGCTTTTAAAAAAAGTTAAAAATTCTGGAAATAACAAAAATATCACACTTGAAAAGGAAATATTTATATCATATCGGTTATCTTGAATTGGAGGATAGAAAGAACTACTTCGTAAGTCGGTTTTAGGCCTTCCGAAGGTTTCTGAGCTAGGGAATTGCAGGTCTTTCTTCTATTCTTGATCACACTAGGTTTGATTAACCATACCAAAATGAAAATTTCTTGCCATAAAAAAGTCACACCCCTTCCTTCTCGGAATGGTTTTATTATGCATATAAAAACGTTGCAATGGAGAATCCCTCTGTAAACTTGGCTAACTTTTATGTAATTGCTAACCAACTTTATTAACTAACCAAACATGTCAGAGTCATAGATAGTTTCACTCAGCGAAATTCATAGATCGCAGTTAACTTCACGCTGTTTGGGATGACAGAGCGTATCAAAAGACTTTTTTCTTGTTGTATACCATTTGTGTTACCTGAAAGTGACATATGTTGTAACACGATTTCTTGGTTTGACTGATGTAATGCTTTATCATTCTCCTTTGCTTTAAAATTGTGACATTTATGTAAACAACTGATCAAACATATGAAACAATGTTGAGTTGAAAATGTTCCGGTCATGCAAGGAAAATAGAATAGTTTAGATAAAATTAGCACTTTTTTGCACACCAACATTAGAATAAAACAAAAGAGAAAAGGGGGTTGGTGAAAAACTGTAAAATACTTTCCTTAACAATAATGTAGAGGAAAGGTTCCATATAAAACTTTCATTCAACACTCTATTGATGAGCATATCTTTAACATAACCGTCCCGTTCTAATTAACAATGCTTATGAAGTACAATTCTTCGTTGGTCAGTTTTGGTATGGTACGGTATGGTCTTGATTGCCAATATAACAACAAAACACTAGAAAATAATCGACTAAGAAAATTTTATTTTCTTGCTTAAGAAGTCAAAGGTAAAAAAAAGAAAGATAAAAATATAGAAATGTCATTAAATAAATTAGTCAACTAACTAAAATTAACTGTACAAAGCTAACCAACAATAATCAATTCCTGAAGAAAGTGATGCTTTGTATCTATTGAAATTAAAGGATGTCAGATACTTGCGTTTGAATCGTTGCTATGGCGTAATTGTTTCATATTGTGGCACATATTTTATTTTTACAAGATATTTTATATCGCATACCCCCTCTCAACCCCTTAAAAGGGGCTACCTTGATGTTAGGAAAATGAATTTGAAATATGGCAACTGCAAGCACCCTCTCCAAAATAAATACAAGTTTTGAACTGAAAATTAGGACACTAAAACGACTTAATCTTCTAGAAGTTAGTTGGGAACAATTCTTCAAAGATGCAGTACGCCTGCTTGTACCGCAATACGCATAAAGTTGACGTAACATAAATCATGAGCCACTTTTATGGACACCGCAACGATACTCATTGTTTTTCCTTTCGTGCAAGCGGGTAGGGGTGTGTTTGTGGATGGTGTAGTGTCACTGTGTGTCTGCAAACTCGTTTTTCTTTTTTGCCAAGTTCTTACAAAACGCATGCATAAACAATCACTGTAATGTAAAATCATGTCTTATTTGTCACCTGAATTAACATTAGAAGACATTGATGACTTCTTCAAAATTGGGAAAAAACCCAAAGTGGTCAGTACTGGAAATCCTACGAGTATGCCAGTTGCCAGAACTACAATTGGTGGTCGCCCAATTGATCCCAAGACCGGAGGAAGTGCTTTGAATCTTGTTGAAAAGACTACAATACCTCCTTATAAAAGGTCTGTTTTGAAACAACCCAGAAATCTGGGTTCGACCTTAGTAAGCATTAAACATCCACAATTTAGGTAACAGCACAAGAGTAGCTCTGAGTCAGCTCTTTCTGAAATTATTTCTTACATGTCAGAGAAGCGAAGCCTTCCATTGTTCCGCTAATAGGGTCAACTTCATATGGTCTGAGGAATCAATCCTACACACCAGTCCCTGTATTTCAAACATTTACTCAAACATTTATCTTTCCTTTTAGATACAAAGATACAAAGTTTAGTTTCCACGAAAAAATACTAATACTGTCTATGAAATGAGGTATTTTCGAAAAAGGGTAGATCAAGAAAGTTAATAACTTATGAAGAGCCGATCTACCTATATGCTGCCTAACTTTACTAATACTATAGAACCACATCAAACACATTTTTCTCTAACAAAACGCTATGTTTCAGCATGCTATGTATACATGTTTAACAAAATTATTTCCTTTTATTATAATGGATGGATTAAAATTTTTGAAATATTTCAGAAATTTTTGAAATATTTCAAATGAGTATAGATAAATTGCCTGGAATTGCTTGAATCTCAGCGTTAGGGTACAGGTCATTTGACCAACGGTCATTTGAACAACGGAAAACTGACCAACGGTCGATTGACCAACGCCTTAATAAAAAAAAAAGACCATTTGACCATTTTTTTATATTTTCAAGTTATTTCAACCTTTATTCATCAAATAGTTTTTTTTTTCATTTAAAGTACATTATCCTGTAATTGAGGCAAGGGTATAGGTCAATGTGACACCTCTGCCTAATCCGGATTATAATCACTGTGCGGATTAAGAGGGACAAATACTGAGGTAACTATTATAGTAACTACCGTTACTTCTAACTTCTCTTGTATAATATTTCCATACAGGATTTAATTTCCTGCCAGACATTTTAGCTGTTTTAAATTCTCAATTTTTTTTTGCAATCCAGCAGCATGTAGTTATTCAATGCCATTTGTGTCGAGTAAAACGAAGGGGTATTTATATCTACGCAATGTTAGCATAAGGAACAGAATTCGGGAAAAGCATCACATGTTGCGCATCGGTTTGTTTAAATTACTGTTTATTTTTTGGACCTTTATCGATGATCTATATATTTGACTTGTGGCTTCTATGCAGACACTGAGTCTCCAGGTAGCTTACATGACTGTTTATTTAGAGAACAGATAGTGCCAGCCGCGACACGAGTAAGCCTGTATGGGATACGAAAAGCCATATATAGGGTCGGGGATGGATAGTGTTCGTGGTTTCATGAGTGGGGTTTTGACTAGTAATGGTGAAACTTATGTATAGTTTTGGCGAGATAGACATGTGAATATGAAGCGCAGATTTAGGCGAAATATTAATTTCTAAATCAATGAATTAAAAAATTTAAAAAACTTGAAATTTTTACCTTCTTTCAAATATTTCATTTGAAATATTTCATACCAGCCCTGCCTGAGAGCGACTCTGGTCATTGACGGACATGTATGCGTAATGTTTTCTAAGAGCATTATCTTGAAAGGAGCACCACAGATTATGTTCAAAATACGGTTTAATACTAATTTGCGATTTGTTAATTGCACTTTTTTATGCTTTATTAAGCCTTAACTGCCGCCATTACTTCTAAAAAAAAATTTCAAGAATTTCGACGCTCTTGCCACTTTCGACGAAAAGTCGCTCGACGAATAGTCGCTCGAAAATGTCTCTGACAAAAAGTCGTTCGACGAAAAGTCGGGATACCTGCACACACACATTAACACACTTTCTTGTCAGAAGTGATGGCAGAAGACCACCCAACAGATTGGCTTGCCAAAAAAAAAAGTGTTTATTTTATGTCTCCCCCAAAGGGAGACATATATAGCATTTGGTGCGTCCGTCTGTCCGCAGTGCGTTCTTATGAAATTAAGGAGTCGATTTTTCTCAAAACATACGTATTGGGGTACATGTCTAGATGATGCCCGTGTTATTTTTTTTTCGTTCCTTCAAAAATTCTATTTTTGGCAAATTTTTGAACATGGGGGGGGGGGGGGGGGTTCGTGCATTTTTTTATAGCGCAAATGTAAACTGCAAAGTTTTTTCTTCATTTCCGTTGAAAATGTATTTTTGGCGATTTTTTGATTTTTAACTTTTTTGGGCCATATTGTTGCGATATCTCCGAAACAGTTTGTTGGATTAGGCTGAAACGTGGCAAGAAGAACCCACATATAGTGCAAATGTTTACTGGGAATTTTTCTCCATTTCCGTTGAAAATGTATTTTTGACGAGTTTTTAAATTTTTGATTTTTAAGTTTTTTGGCCATATTGTTGCGATATCTCCGAAACAGTTTGTTCGATTAGGCTGAAACATGGCAAGAAGAACCCACATATAGTGCAAATGTTTACTGCGATTTTTTTCTTCATTTACTGTAAAAATGTATTTTTGGCGATTTTTTCCATTTTTGGGCGTGCCAAAGTTGTGCTTTTAAGCAAGGAATTTTTTCCACGTGACTGATTGGGGTCGGGGGAGACATATCCGTTTTTGTTTTAACAAAAACACTGGCCAGTTTAGTTCTTAATTGTACATTTACTCTTATCTTACATAAAACCAAGTAGTTTTAAAAGAGTCTGTGAACTAGCATATTTAAAAAATTACACATTTTTAGTGACAGTCAAAGCACTTATTATTAATAATAAAAAATCGAACCGAACCGAAATTTTGGTTTCCGATTTTCGGTTCGCACCGTAACGAGAAATTTCGCTCGGTTGTCAGTTAAATTGCATAACGTTGGTATAGTACTGATCTTTTCCGTCGATATCTCATAATAACAAAAGTATTGGGGATTGTAACACAGTTTTTAAAAGACTATCAACTTTTAGCAATAGGTGGTAGCGTGCTCAAATATCATCATAAGCCAGTTTGTACTTTCTTACCTTTCTGACGAAAGTATCGTTTCGACTGACTTTTCTAATGGAAAAATATCAAGAAAACATCAAAATCCTAGTTCCCTTCAACTAGAATTTTCGTTGAGAAAATTGTCATGATGTTTAATAAGAACGCTGTGTTAAAATGCGCGGCTTCTAGTTTACAAATAAAACCTGTAATAACAAAGACAAACCGGTTATGATATTTGAATCACTTTGGATGTTGTAAACATATAAAGTAATAATACACGTAAAAGTAGATTGTAAAACGGAGCTTATTTAGTGCATGTATGAAAAATCATGTATTGAAAGAAAAGAATGTTTATTTCTTAACATTCGTTGATTCTGAGTTAAATAAACACCTACCTTACCACTCATCGTGTAGCGGAAATATACCTTGATGTACCTTTTCAATAGTTCATTATCCTTTCAGGAATCCGAGGCAGAGAAATCCGTATCAAACGGAATATGCACGTCAAATTCAAGAAGAGGAAAATGAGAAGATCATCGAAAGTTTTCAAAGGTTACAGGTGCATTATTTGGTCTTATTCTTTTTCAGTTACATTGTTGCATAAATTCAGACACGTATTCAGGAACATTAGTTTGTTTTTTTGTCTTTGTACGTTTGCTGGCACATTTTAACTCTTCATAAATAAGCTTGGGAAATAGCACTCGGAGAACATGACCCGGCAAGTACTATTTCGTTCGGACGCGTCATTTACTTTTTTTTTTTTGCCCTTCATGTATTACGCCTTCATTCTGAGCTTTTTTTCCGCACAAATACGACTTCTGTAGCCCAATGCAAACCGTCCAACACCTCAAACTATCAGACAGGCTTCAAAAACAGAACAATTTCCTCCTCTCCTTGCCAGACCCCAAAGATAGTAGTTTCCTTATGACTTCTTTTTGAATCCAGTTGCAGGTGTTTCTCAGGCTCACATTGTAAACAGTTATTCTTCCTGTCAAAGACACAAAGTGTTTTTGAAGGGATCTCTGGTTCTCACTGTTTGGTTACTACAGCGAGTCTGTTTGGATTGATGCAAAATGAGTCGATGTAAGAAATTTGACTTGTTCCATAAAATGAAAACCAGTGAATATGCCTCAGTGTCCCCATATGAACAAGTCCAGTCAGTTCATATCTTCTTTTAAATATGATAATTTCGATATAAAGCGTTCAAAATTATGCACGATGATTTGCAGTATCAAATAATTTTTTTTTAGTAAAAAGCGTTCATAATGAGCAGCTGTTTATGTTTTTGCACACATCCCAGGCAGGGGGTGAACCGTCCGCTTGTGGAATGAGCAGCAGAGCGTCCACCTATTCCGGACTCATGGAGCAGCTTGAGGTCGACAGCACAGGTTACACTATTGTAGATTTTCTGAGATATTAAGGGCTTTCGAATTTTCTTGACTGTGTTTTATACATCTGAAGCTCGTTAAATACAGAACACTTGGGATCGGCCACCATAGTTCGCATGGAGAGATGAGATGATCTGTTTAATCAGCTTGGAATGAACTTGATATAACTAAAACTTAGATATACATACGGTAATGTAACAAATTGTCAGTGAATGAATTAAGCACACACTACAGTATTGCACGTAGTTATTCCTGTGCCACGAGAAATGGTTCATAGAGAGGAAGGCAGTTAGAGTACTGTGTTTATTCAAAATGGAAAGCGGGTAGAATCAAGCCTGCTGCTGCAAAAATAATAAATAATTAGGAAAGTTTAAATTCATTGTTTGTGTGAAAAGAATATAAATATTAAATTAAATAAATATTTGTTGTTTTTTTTTTATTAAAAACACACGTGTTAATCACGCTTTGGGCAAAATTGCAAAGAATAAAAAAAAAAAAACATACGTAAGATCACGCTTGAGTCTGACTTTCAGCTCTTAACTAAGTTTAATAATGCTTTACCAGAGTCTTCTTTTTTCATCATTTTGAATTTCTCAGAAGGGGCGGTACCGTTTGCTGTCATATTTTACACACATATTTGCTATCCCGGATTCTACAGAAGGCTTGTCATTGTATGAAAAAAAAAAAAAGATACATTGTGTCTGTTGTACAGTTGCCAGTACAGTGCTGCCAGAGGGCATGACAGAGGAGCAAGCCGTTAGCATCTACAGTAACTATAACTTCAACAAAAACTACGACCCCAACCTACCGATAACGCAGTATCGTGAAGAGGTAAGCGGCCGGTTTGGTGGTGGTAGACTGTCAGCACAGCCGCACAGGTGTTTGCTTATTCCTTTTCTATAGTTAAGGAAAGGCTATTCTATCAATTATTTTGTTTTTCAAGGCTTCAGTATTTATTTCGGGTGTGTATTTTTCCCAGACAATAAGAAATAGTTTTAAAAACAAATGAAATGCAAAAATAGTTCATAATCGTATGCCAGCCATCAACCAGAGCAGTTAAAAGTTACATGTAACACGGATTTATCCATGATAAAAATATCATGTACATAACTTTGAGCCCCCATTCAGTGTGATGTTAATTTATGCATGTATCACTGTAGACATGGAATAAGAGCTAGCTTTTTGAGTTTTCCGACGCTTGTTAAACAACGTTTGAGTTGTAGAAAGTTTTATTTTTTAAACACGTTGGCGTGCAGATTGTGGACACGATAGAAAGCAATCAGGTGACGGTTATCCACGGCTCGACGGGCAGCGGCAAAACGACGCAAGTGCCGCAGTACCTGCTGGACCACTACGCCAAGCAGGGCCTCTACTGCAACATTGTGGTGACACAGCCGCGTCGTATCGCCGCCATGAGCGTAGCCAAGCGTGTGTGTGACGAGAGGGAGTGGCCCCTCGGCAGCATCTGCGGCTATCAGGTGAAACAAGTCATCCCGTGTGGGTGGAGTAATCGGGACGATTTGTGGTGTCTTTAATTTTACTCGTAACAATAGATGTCCCAGTTTAATATAAGCTCAAAATTATATTTGTCCTATGGAAGACTCCGTCCTGCATAAGAAGTAAATAGCCTTCGTCGAGTGGGTAAGCTCTACTTTCCAAGCCTGAATAATTCTCATTTCTATTCATTGTACAATCATTAGACTGTTGGGATTTTCCCTTGAAAACTTCACTACTGTTCAGTCAGGGCTTAGAAAAGTGCACTTAATGGATAGCATGTCCCAATTTATATATTGCTGTTTTCATGAACACATGGGCGTAGACAAATGCTGGGTTCCTGGACGTTCCGTACCTTTTCCTTTCCGTACCCTGCCTTTCCGCACCTTTTTCTTTGGACGTTCCGCACCCTGCCCAAAGACGTTCCGCACCCTATTTGGCCGAACCGCACCCTTACTTATTTTCAGCCTTTTCTTCAAGTTGTATTTTTTTATATTTCATTTTCAACCTTGTTTTTTTTTTTTTTTTTTTTTTGGGGGGACAACAGATTTGCAGCATGATCAGTTGTAAATTATCCGATATATTTTCAAATTGAGTAGTGAAGAAACCAGCAAAGTTTGGATTTTGATGACCAATATTGAGGCGAATTTGTGATCAGCTTACTTTTCAGCAGTGATTGCAATTTTAATCTACTGATGGACTTGATATTATGAGTTGAGTAAGTCAGTCCGGAGTAAATGCTGCCAGCAGTGCAATGAACTGAATAAAACTTAAAAATATGCTGTTTACTCTGATGACGGAGTCGATTAACGGAGATCATGGCAGCCATCACTTATACCATGAGACAATAACTTAACGTCTAAAAAGCCAGGGCTTACTCCCCCAAAACGGATTTACTCGCCAGAGGCAGGCATTATATGTACTAAGACAGGCTATACACCAGAGGTGACATGCCGCGGTGCAGTGATCTCGGTTAAGATTAAGTTTTATTCAGTGCAATGTGCTGCTGGCGGCATTAGCTCGGATCGGACTGATTTACTCAAGTCGGAATATGAAATCCTTCAGTATTCTGAAATTGCATTCAATTCGGGAGAAACTGCAGTGATCACAATCAATTGTTGTTTGCAATCAGCTTGTTAAGTCATCGAAACACAAACTTTGCTCTTTTCTTCAGAACTCAATTTGAAAATTCATCAGATAATTTATTAGTGATCGTGGTGCAAATTTTTTTACCGAAAAATAATAATGAAAATGAAATGAAACGCTGAAAATAAGAAAAGGTGCGGTTCGGCAAAATAGGTTGCGGAACGTCTTTTGGCAAGGTGCGGAACGTCCAGAAAAAGGGTACGGAACGGTTCAAAAAGGGTGCGGAAAGGCAGGGTACGGAAAAGAAAAGGTTCGGAACGTCCAGTCCCCCAAATGCTGTGATGATGGACTTGTTTATGATCATGTGGGCTTAGACAGGTTCACTGACAAGGGATACATGCATGACATGGTGTACAGTGCTGTTGTTGAGCAGGTGGGCCTGGACAGGTGCACGAACGAGGACACGCGACTGACGTACTGTACGACGGGCGTACTGCTGGAGAAGCTCGTCAACAAGGCGCACATGCGCGAGTTTACGCACGTCATTTTGGACGAGGTGCATGAGCGCGACCAGGACTCGGACTTCTGCCTCCTCCTGGTGCGCATGCTGCTGAGGAGAAACTCCAGGGATGTCAAGGTCATTTTAAATTCTTAATGTTTATATCCGGCAGAGATAATGTAATATTTTTTTTGTTCCTCATCCCCCAAAAGTATAAAACTTCTGTTCAGTTAGGTGTCGGTGTGTTTATGTTAATTAGGACGTAGATAATGATCGTGAGTTAGTTTTGATTTTATTTATTCCCCACAGGGAAGGGAATATATGCGATCGACCGCGTGTCGGTCTGTCGGTCAGTCTGTCATCAAGAGCTTGTTAACACGATAACTTAAAAACTCCTGCAAGGATTTTAATGAAACTTGGTATGTAGATTCTATGGGAACACACACAGATCGGTATTGTAAATGGGCCAGGTTCGTAAACGGAAAATGGACCGGCTGAACTTGGAAAATTTCAGCTCTTGATTGACTGTTGATGGCCGTGTTTAACTGATGGGGGGCCTGTGGTGAATATATGGGATATGCACACTGCTCTAGTTATACGTGTTATTCTGACATTTCAAGGTTGTACTCATGTCGGCGACGGCCGAATCCGAGAAGTTCTCGCGATATTTCGGCATGCCGATTCGCGATGTATTGGAGGATGCGCCCATTTTGGCGGTAAAAGGCAGGGCCTATGAAGTGCAGGAGTACTACCTGGAAGATCTGCACTCATTGGGAGAGGTAAATTTTCCTGTGATCTGCCTTGGTACTTGTGCAAAGGTAGAAGTTATTTATGGGGATTTTTTTTAACAATTAACAATTGAACCGAACTGTCCTAAGGGCTTGTTCCTGGTAATTTATAATTAAATGTTTGATTCAAAAGTATTCTGGAAAAGTCTGTCACCTGTTTATCTGAACTTTCGAATAAAGTGCGTATTTCTTAATATTGAGCGTTTAAGGTCTTATATCGGTGTATTTTTTTGTGCAGTGAACGTACAGTTCTTTGTACACCGGCTTGAGGTGTAGAATTGCAAAAGTCAGTCATAATGACTGTTTCGGTTTAATCGTGTAACATTACTTCAGTGCTGTTTATTTCTTGTGTTCGAAGCTGCCCGAGTTAGAAGAGGAAAGCCCTGGCATAAGCCCAGAAGCGTACGACATTGCCGTGAAGCTCATCACCCGCTTCGACGACATTGAAGCTATGCAAAAAAGGTTGGCTGCTATAAATATTACTCATTATTTTTATTAATAAAATTGTATAGTTTTATAAAATTTTCAATGTCACATAATTCATGTTCATATCTGATTGTATTACGCAAGAAAAACGTGTGATAAGTTACTGTCATAAGCTGTATAAGCGGCCGTAAGGAGAAGGCTGTTTCTTTGTTGTCAGGTTACTTTGTTGTCTCTTTGTTGCCTAGTTACGGGGCGGCGGCTGTCGAGAGAGGATCTGTTCTTGTGTTTTTACCCGGTGAGTTTCTGTGTTCTATTCCTGACTAAACTTAGCTTAAAATGTGAGACACAGTACACGCGATTAGATCCAAGTGTATTTTATATTATTCGTCATAAGATCATTGATAGAAATGGACCTACTGAACAATCATCATTGTGGTTTTCTGCCTGGTTTTATCTCGATGTTCCAGTGTGTTTAGGGATCATGTCCTCGTTTAGTGTTCTATAATGTAATCTTTTAGATAAGCAGCTCGTGTTATATGTCAAAGAAAAATGACATATTAACACAAGTGGAAAGGAGTTCAGTGTGTTGTAACTGTAGGTTTAGCGCAAATCACGGAGTTGGATGACAGATTAAAGCAAAACGGCCTGGCAACAAGCCATAATCTGTGGGTACTGCCGCTCCACTCGACCGTGACCTCCATAGAACAGCGACGCGTCTTTGATCGCCCTCGTCCGGGCATGCGGAAAGTCATTCTGTCTACCAACATCGCCGAGAGCTCCATCACCGTTAGTGATGTGAAATACGGTAGGTATCACCCGCTGCTTAAGCCTGCGTCTTTGTGCAATGAGATATCCCCGAAAGACGAGCGTTTTTTCCTAATGAAATAGTTTTTTTTTCTATCAGTTGCATGCACATTCCTATTCGAGAAGATTAAGGTAATTATAAGATGATAATTACAAGTGTATCGATTGAGAACTGGCAAATGCGAAACATATCTAAATTGATGCTGTATTTCTTGTTCAGTCATTGATTTCTGCCTGACAAAGCACCTTGTGCAGGACGTAGAGACAAGCTTCACGAGCCTGCAGGTGCAGTGGGCGGCCAAGGCGAACTGCATACAGCGCATGGGCCGAGCCGGGCGTGTGTCCGAAGGCAGGGTGTACAGGTTCATCACGCGCAAGTTCTACAAGGAGACACTGCCTCAGCATAGCACACCGGAAATGCAGGTGAGGCAGCGTATGTCCACAGCAAACTTAGGGCTGTGTAGTGTTTTGGTTGGCATATTTTTTATAAATTGGCATGCATTGGCGTTTTACGTTCAAATATGAGCCTTATGCAGATCACAGTGTGAGAACCCTCATGGTTTAACTTCACTTGGTTGACTGTTAATTTTTGATGCATCACGGTAGACTAGATTTATAGCAACATGAATGCCTTTAATATTGTTAATAAGCTGTCCAGTTTTTTTTTCTCGAAACTGTATATGCTACGCACGGATGCAATTGATATAGTGTGCGTGTCGGGTAGCCGCGCTGGCTAGCGCATTAATCCAGTAGTTTGAAGGACCTGGGGTTTGAAACCTACCCGGAGTGGTAAGCAGGGTACACAGACCTTCGTTGAAGTTGCCTCAGCAGAGCGAATGCAGTGGGTTTGATTACCCGTCACGCAATTCAAAATGTGCGCCTCAAGTCTGTCGGCCATCTGTTCAAAAATAGAAATTCACATGATGAAGTATTTGATGTTGCTGGATCAGTTAAGTAAAGTAAACTGCTTGCTGCGTTTTTGTTTGCCGGCAGAGATGCCCTCTGGACATCCTTGTGCTGAAGGCCAAGCTGCTTGGGATGGGAGAACCCAAGGCCATACTGGGACGCGCGCTGGACCCACCCAACATCGACGACATAGAAAGAACCGTCCTCTGTCTCAAAGAGGTCCTTTTACTTGAGAAACATTCACTTGCTGTATAATGTAAATTTAGAACACTCAGTACTTTTATCATATACAAAAATATACGAAATAAAGTTCGACGTAAACCGACACGGGTTAATTACAAATATAAACCGATCTTTGGTTTATTCGGCAAGTTTCTTATGGTCTTCATTATGTCGTTAAACAAGGTTTTGCTTTAGCTGTATATTTCTTTGCATTGGTTCTTCGTAGGTGGGCGCCTTGACTGTTCAAATGAGCGGGATAACGAACCCCTACGACGGGGACCTGACGTACATGGGCAGGATCATGGCCAAGATGCCGGTCAGCATCCAACTCACTAAGCTCATGCTCTTTGGCCACGTATTCGGATTACTCAGGGATACTATCATCATCGGTGGGTTACATTTCCTGACATGCAAGCTCCAAACCTAGTTAATTTAATGCGAGGTTTTAGTTTCTGTGTTTTCAGAATTTCTTTAGTATGTGATCGGTTTTCAAAAATATTACGAGTCTGTTTTAAGTAAAACTGTTGCGTCATTTTTTTACAGCGGCTTGTCTGTCAAACAAGAGTTTCTTTTCCACACCGTATCGCAGTCATTTCATGGCCTACAGGTAAACTCGCTCAAACTTTTATTTTGTGCTGAGGTACATCTGAAGACAATTACATTGAAACTGAGGTACTGAATGCCTGTTTTTCTCATTGGCCAACAAAAACCGGTGTGCCAAACTGTTGAAATATAAACCAAAAGCAGACAAGTGTGGTGGAATTTTGCTCGAGGACCAACACTTTATCATTGTATACCGGGGAATTTTTCTCTGTCAATAAGATTGATGTCTTCGAAAAAGGTCACGCCTTGGATATTTTAAATGTTTAAACTGAAAAAAGTAGGTCTTGTTCTTGATTTTATAGGACAAGGCTGGAGTGGTCGAATTACAGTCAGAGTGACTGCATCGCGTATTTGAATGCTTACAGGGTAAGTGCTGTTTCTTTGTAATGTCTTTAAGTGCTCGACAACAATGTGGAAAAAAAACAGAAACTGGTTTTAAAACTAGAAATATTGAGGATAAAAGCACCGCAAACGATTCTGTGAGATGTGTATTAATCGATTTGTACCGTGTTTTAATTTGACAGACGTGGGAGGACAGGAAAAATAACCGGGCGTTTGACACCCGCCGGACGGAGGAGAAGTGGTGCTCCTTAAACTTGATCCAGATGCGGAGAATTCGGGACGTACGTAACGTTTGCCAGATTGTTCTCTATATTGAATTCATTTTAAAAATACAATATCTGATTTTATGAATCAAGGATAAGTGTATTTTCTTTTTCAATCCCATTGTTTTCCCGCCATTTTATATGAGACACAAATTTAGAAACTCGACCACACTGACCCTAAACATTGTGTACATGCTTCAATGGGAGGCCGAGCGGTTGGTGATACAAGCTGTGGATATGGTAGGTCAAGTGTTATCGCTTGTGATGCGTAGGTGGAGGACCTGGCCACTGAGTTAGAGAAGCGGCTTAGACGCGAAGGCATAGAGACGCCACAGCTGCCCAGGGGCCGCAGCAATAACAGAATAAGCGAGGACGAGAAGGAACTGCTGCTGAAGGTTTGACATTATCAGTTCGTGCGTTGATTCGCTTCCATTTAGGTCATTTTAGAGGTGTCAGGATAAGTGGCCATCAATCAAACTCACCACAAGGCGACTTGGTATACCAACTGGCCACATGCGACTTGGCAACCAAGTCGCCTAATTTTGTGCCAACTCACCACAACTTGTCTAGAATCCATTTTAGAGTGACGTTCTTAATTCGGGGTATATTCCTGGTTTCCGTCGTTAAGCTTACGGAAACAAGGTCTAAATTTCGGTTGGGACAGTCACGATGTGTTTACCATTATGTCATTGCAGTTGCAGTCTGAAAATGAAAGAGAGAAAGAAAAAAATATTGAAATATTTGCGGTGCACGGAAAAAAACCAAGAAGCAGCTTTGTTTCAATTAAAAAAATGCAAAACAAACAAACAGTTCTTCCAAAATATCTGTGTCATTTCAAACGGCTCGTCAATTCTAGTAACTGGTATTTTACTTATTTTTATGGCCATTTCAGGCTATGTAAAGGGGTTGAGACATCTCGGCCCTTCGCTAACTCGGGCCCTTACCAACTCGGCCCTTTTTGGACGACTCGGCCCCTTATTCTTGGGACGACTCGGCCCCGAGCGAAAGACGACTCGGACCCTCACTGCCAACTCGGTTTAAAAAGAAAGAGTCATAAAAGGCTTTTGAATTTTCTTTTGAAATGCAATTCCAATTTCAGTTGCAGGGGCGTGGAAGTGTTTAATTATTTAATTTTATTATTCTAAAAAGAGACATGAAAGGCTTTAGAAATTTCTTTTAAAATGCAATACATATTGTTATGACAGCAAGAATTTATTGCAATTTGCGGTTGGTAATTCTAAATCATTACATGTAGCTCAAAGGCTTTGAAAGTTCTTTTATTGTACAATGCATGTTCTCATAGAGGGAATAATCAATTGCAATTTTGAGGACTTAGTCGATCTCATCGGGAATGTTGCGCTGTAATTCCAGTTATATAGAAATGGTTAATTGCACTATAAATGAGGAAGCTTCGCGATTTCCTTAAATGCAGTTGCTGAGTGCTTTCCCGATTTCATTCGCCCAATGATCCGCAAATCATGTGTAATCTCGGAGCTTTTCACCGGAGTTAATCAAGTTATTTCTTTTAACTGGCTAATACTTTTTTGCTTGGTCGGGTATAAAAACCTTACATGTTCTAACCACGTCAAACATTTTTACTGGAAAAGTAAGAGGAATAACACCGACATTGATAATTGAGGAACAGATGTACCACATCAAAAACTGAGTAGTTTGAAAATAATTTTGTGAGATGTCGTTGGATACATGCTTGATCGAGGATCTTTGAAATGAAAAAAAAAAGACAGGCAATGTAACAAATAAAAGTAACAAGCCAAAAGAAACAAGTGTGCGAAAAGCCGTTTCGTTTTATGAATAATATTCATGGAACAGTGTACAGAGTGAATTGGTACTGGTTGTTGGAAATAAAGTAAAAAGTTTTCATGTTCGCGTTTTTTTTATGGCGTTGAAGTTTAACTCATGAGGCGGAAACTGTTCACTCATCATTAAATTAAAAAAATATAAGTAGGGTCCGAGTTGGTAGTTAGGGTCCGAGTAGTCTTTCAAGTAGGGGCCGAGTCGACCAAGGAAAGGGCCGAGTCGTCTTTCGCGAGGGGCCGAGTTGGTAGGGGCCGAGTTAGCAAAGGGCCGAGTTGTCCCAAGACCTATGTAAACATTAAATTTGGTTTTTGCGGTGAAAGCTTTTGAAAACCGTGCATATTAAAACATCAGCTGTAGTCGAGCTTTGACTGGCTTTTGTTTTGCAGTTGTTGTTTTGTGGTGCGTTCTATCCGAATTACTTCATACAGCACAAGCAAGACGAAACTGAAGCGAATAAACAGATGTCAGGGTTCAGCCACACGAATTCCGTTGAGGTCAGTCAAGTCGTGAAATTGTTTTGCCTGTTTTTATAGTTTACTAAATGCAGTGTCTAATTGTTTCTGATGTAAAATGTAAGAGGAACAAAATGTTTTGTGAGTTTACAGTTCTTGTGTCTTTTTTTTTTTTTCGAAAGTAGTTGCAATGAAAATCATTTTTTTTTTTTTTTGCAGATAAAAGGCATACCGCCAAATCAAGGAGCATTGTACCGGAAGGATATTGAACGGTTGTTTTGTGATTGCATTTCCGGTGATGCCGTACCAAAAATCCACTTTGAAGAGACAAGGTGAGATGCTCTAAAGCTATGTAAATCACAGAATGACAAAGAAAATGAATTTGTCCCTGTGACTTCGTAAACCGTTCCTGATGTAGATGCAGTCAAAACCGTTGGGAAAGGGTGTTTCGTTTGAAGGCAAACGGTTTTAAACAGAATCATATGAACAATATGAACGCTGGCAAAGGAGAGCTGTTTAAGACTCATATGGCACCTGATCAGAGATTAAGCCTTTTCTATACATGAATCCAGACGTGGATGATTTTTGAAAGCTGATTGAAGTGAAGAAATTCAGAATGCCGTTACGTTGCTGTTTGTTTAGGGCTTACGTAGAATTTCCGCGTGACAGAAATCAGGTGAAAGGGCACGTGGTCACCGCGGTCCTACTAGCGCTCAAGATGCGAATGCTCAAGTCGGCCATGACCATTCGTCTCTTGGATAACCGCACAGCCATGGAGAGAGTGGAGGAGATGAGTATGCGGAGAGATGCCTTCGGTGTTGAGTAAGGGGTGTCCCTAAATACCATTCTCCTGGTCATGAAAGCTCTGAAAAAGTGAGCGATTAATCATGATGCAGTTGTAGTGTGCAGGTCATGGGAAATTAAAAGTTTGACTTCAAAAGTTCTGAGTTAATCGATTCCCCAGGAATACCGGAACAAGACAACAATAGAGGATTTGCTGTTCCCGGATGTGTGTGCTTCTGGATTTTAACTTTTAAGCTTTTTTGCTTAGATGTTAGAAGTAGCAGTCATATTATGTGTTAAATTGTGAAACATTTATGCAGTTGTTGTAAGGCTTTAAGTGTGATTTCATTGGTCCGAGGCACGCGTGTATGCCAGATTTATCCTAGCAGCTCGCAAGAAGCAATCTTGTAATATAAAAACAATCAAACCAAATGTTTATCGTGCGAAATACGTGTTCCTCCAGCCAGGACGAGGGGTACGAAAGCAGCCAGCAAGCGGTGCCAGGTTCCGACAGGTTGTTCTACAGCCATGTTCAACCACCATCTGTCACACAAAGCACCATTTTTGAGATCTGTGTTACCTATGTAAGTTGGAGAACACTATTAAAAAACTGAGGGTAAAACAACCTTGAAAATAAATGCAGCTAGATGAATACAGTCGATTTCAGATTCTTTTTGTAAAGTGCTTTTCATTTCCTGATGTGATCTCCAGAACTGATTTATTACGCTCTGCTTTCTAAAGTAAACTGAGACATGAAATCCCTTAACGTGTGGTTATTAATGAAACCGGAGTTGAAGGCAAAGTAGGTGAATTCCAATCCAAGGGGCTATTGCTATTGGTATCATTATGTCTCCCCGACCAAGGGGAGACATATAGTGTTTGTACGTTCTGTGTGTGTGTATGTGTGTACGTGCGTGTGTGTGTCTGTGTGTGTGTGTGTGTGTGTGTGTGTCAGTCTGTTGTGAACAAAGTGTTGTGTGCAAGATATCTCAAGAACGAAACGTCGGATCGACTTCAAACTTGATCGAATTATTCATTGGTAAGGTCGGACGGTTCTATCAACTTTTGACGGATGTCACGTGATTAGGGCAAGCGTATGACGTCATTACGTAAAAATCTTGTGTGCGAAATTTCTCAGCCGCTAAACATCGGAGAAAGGTGAAACTTGGTGGGATTGTTGCTTGGTTGGTCCGAAAGACTCTGTAGATTTTTTTCGCGAGTAGAACGAACGAATGCGGCGTATGACGTCATCACGCAGAATATGTATATATTTTGAACAAGGTCTTGTGTGCAAAATATCTCGATAACGGAAAGTCCTATCGACTTCAAATTTTATATAGATATTCTTTGGGTCAGTCGGCGGGTTCTGTGAATTTTTAGCGTATGTCAGGTGATTAAGGCTGGCATATGACGTCATTACGTAAAAATCTTGTGTGCGAAATTTCTCAGCCGCTGAACATCGGAGAAAGTTGAAACTTGGTGGGATTGTTCCTTGGGTGGTCCGAAAAGCCCTATATATTTTTTTCGCGAGTAAAACGAACGAATGCGGCGTATGACGTCATCACGTAAAATATGTAGATATTATAAACAAGGTCTTGTGTGCAAAATATCTCGATAACGGAAAGTCCTATCGACTTCAAATTTTATATAGATATTCTTTGGGTCAGTCGGACGGTTCTGTCAACTTTTTACGCATGTCACCAGATTAGGGCAGGTGCATGACGTCATTACGTAAAAATCTTATGTGCCAAATTTCTCAGCTGCTGAACATCAGAGAAAGTTGAAACTTGATGGGATTGTTGCTTGTTAGGTCCGAAAGACTCTATAGAATTTTTTCGCGAGTAGAACGAACGAATGCGGCGTATGACGTCATCACGTAAAATATGTTTTACATTATAAACAAGGTCTTGTGTGCAAAATATCTCGATAACGGAAAGTCCTATCGACTTCAAATTTTATATGAATATTCCTTGGGTCAGCCGGACTGTTCTATCAATGTTTGGCGTCTCACGTGATTAGGGCGGGTGTATGACGTCATTGCGTAAAAATCTTGTGTGCGAAATTTCTCAGCTGCTGGACGCCGGAGAAAGCTGAAACTTTGGATTATTGCTTGGTAGGTCCGAAAAAAACTCTAAATATTTTTCACGAGTAGAACGAACGAAAGCGGCGTATGACGTCATCGCGTAAAATGTGTATATTTTGAACCAGATCTTTTATGCATAATATCTCGATAACGGAAAGTCATATCGACTTAAAATTTTATATGGATATTCCTTGGTTCAATCAGACGACTGTTTCAACTTTTGACAGGTAAAAAATTATCTGTTCTTAAGCAAAATATCTCGGCATCGGAAAGTCGGATCGACTTTAAATTTTTGTGTAGTTATTCCTCGGATAGGTCACGCGGTTTTATTAAACATTATTGAACTCGTATAGAAAATCAAGAAAGGTGCATAACGTCAACAGCCCCCCCCCCCCACCCCAACCTCCCCATTTTTCGCTGCTTTGTTATCTATGCATGGGTGTTAACTGCGCTGGGGATTTCGGAAGATTTTCCCGAAGATTCTCTAGTGTTCCTGCATTCTTTAGAAAAATTCAAAACAGTAACAGCATTATTGTCGGTCCATTGCTATTTGTTATTGCCTGAAATTGAGCTTTTTGTGCATTTCTCATCTATGGTTGTTACGTAACATGCCACTCAGTCAGGGGTCAGTGTCAGTTGCGGTGCATGATGGAGTCGTTATCTACGAGGTCATGGAATGCTATTGTCGTATTATAGCTCTAAGCAGCTCTAGCTATTGATTTTTTTTTCGCCGCATACTTGATTAGGTTGCCAAGATGTGCTATATATATAGGAGCCCTGGTGTATCGATTAGCATTGTGTGCAGAAGCATTTTTCACTATTAAATTGGGTCGTCTGATATCTTGTGTTATGAGGAGCAGCTCACCATTTTGCCTACGAAATGCCTCCCCCTTCTCCCACCGAGGTGCGTCATCTCTGATGCGCAGTTATGAAGAATGCCTTCCTAGTGCTATTTGGCCGATGGGAATGTGCGAAGACAAGGTAGTCTATCATGGCTATAACTACACTTAGGGTACAGACTGTTACCGTTGCCTTGGATAAAAGGGTTAGAGTTGTGTTTATAGTCGGACCTACATTAAATAGCTGGGGGCGGGGGGGGGGGGGGGCGTGTGGAGGATGATGGTAAGCAAAAAAAAAAAAAAATCCCGACCACCTTCAAGACCCGGATAAAAAGATGTAAGGTAAGAACCGTTTGTCGTGACCCCTTCCACATTCAGGTAAAAAGACGTACGGTAAAACCTGCCTGTCGACCACCTTCCAGACCCGGATAAAAATGTAACGTACAGTAAAACTGCTATAGTGACCAACTTCAGATCTGGATAAGAGGGGCCTACAGTAAAACCGATTTTAGCGACCACCTTTCAGACTCCGATGAAAAAAGATGCTCATTTATATCTGTTTTAGTGACCACCATCTGTTTGGTTTATTTTAAGATTTTTACAATGAATGAAGGTTATGTTTGCAGAAATGAATATTTTGTTTCCGTTTTGGTTGGGAGGGGGGTCATGGGTTTAGTCGGGGAGACATTTGTTTTTGTTCACAAAAACAAGAAACTTAAGTAGGTATCGATTGAAAGTGTGTGATATAAGCCTGCACTCTTATGTTTTGTGTGCACTGGCCGTTCTAGTTGTTGCTGGTGTTATTACTATGTGTCTTCGTATTTTTATTTGTGTAAGGTTGTTCATTGTGGTCATTTCTGGGCCCATTTCGGCGACAGTTTGACTCGAGAAAACCTGGAGCGGTTACAGTGTCAGCTGAATGAACAAGGAGGCAAGAATTTCGCGGTATGTGCGCTTGTGTATACTGGTGCGTGAGTCAGGCCGTCTTCTGTAGGAACGTTACCTTCTAAAATAACGATCCCATGAACCTTCAGATGGCGTGTAATGTTAATGCTACAGATTTAAGATCAGGCACCTACTCTGCTGGGAAACCAAATGAATATCACCCGAGAGTGCATAACTGGGGGAAGGGGGTGTATAGCGGGGCAGGATATACTGCTATACTACAACGAAGGAGGGGGGGGGGGTGGTCCAAAAGGGCTTTTCGTCTTGGAGAGTAGGGGGCCCCGGGAGTCCCCACAGAAAAAAATGCAAGCCCCGAATCGAAAATTGTAAATCCTACTTTAACGGTTTATATAGTTGCTAGTGACCAAATGTATTCAGTGGAAATTGTACGAAGAAACCTATCCAGATGGAAAAGTTAGGGAACTGGCTTTGCATTGCTGACAAAACAGTTTCAAAATCAATTGTCTACTGCGTTGGGAGAAAACCCAAATGAAACAGAAAATGCCCAGTACCCTGTCTAATCCTCAGCCACAGATTGTGATGTGTGCATAAACGATGTTTCGCATGTGTTTTCCATACAGATTTTCCCAAACATAAAATTGCAGTTACTGTCACTGAAAGTATTCTGTCAATTTTTCTTCTTTCAAGAGGCTGGACGTGAGTAAATTGCAAAGCGGCACGTACTGCCTGGCCCCATACCTGTCTGAAGTGGGCGGGGACGACAGATACTACCGCGCGCGCATCACCAATGTCTTCAGGCTCCAAAGCCACCAAATCCAGGTTGAGGTACGCCCTCAGTATGTCGTGTTTTAGCCTAGGTCGTTGAAGTGCGTGGCAAAGGTTTTGGACACGGAGATGCTTGTCCCGATTTTACCTGCAGCTTTGTGAAATTTCAACCTGTATATTTCCCGCCCGTACTGAGCTACAGAATAGTCAAAGTAAAAAGTTGGCCGTTTAGTGCAGTGATCTATATGCTGACATGATGATGTTTTCGCCGCGTTTCTAAAATAGGTAAACGTTTGAGCACTTAGTTAAGGAACATGGCTGTTGATTAGAGCACCTTTTGACACAGTTTTATGTCTGGTGATGTCGATATGAAACATGAAGGCTGATATAATTGTGGAATTTATATACCATTTTATGACACATGTAGGTATTAATCACCTTCTTATTTTGCTCCCCAGGTGTTTTTCTTGGACTATGGGAACTGTGAGAGAATGGACTCTTCTTGTCTCTTGGTCCTAGAAAAGGCATATTGTGAACTCCCGTTTCAGGCAAGGATTTAACATGTATTTAAAATAAATTGAAGAATGGTAACGGTATGGGAGAGGTTCTGAGCTAGTTCCAGAACCCGTCCGGAGCGAGCTTAATAACACACGTATTTATACACTTATAAAATATAGCTCCAAAGGCCAATTTAGCAAAGGGATCGAGGTAAGGCCTGCATCATAACACGCCACCTGTTTTCAATTTCGATGTGACTTTCAGTCATTTTATGAGGACTTGGCTTCTCTTTCAGGCATTTGAGTGTGAGTTGTGTTCCATTAAACCGTCCTTACTCCGCTGCCCGACGGGCAATTGGTCGGAAGCTGCCAGGGATCGATTTGTGGATCTGGTCGACAGGGCAAATCTGCGCGCTCAGGTATTCAAAAAAAAAAGGGAATTACCTCACATTAAGGTGTCATTCCATTTTAAGAATTTTGTTTGTTTGTTTGTTTGTTTTTTTTTTTTGTTTTTTTTTTTTTTTGCATTGCAAAGAAGCTGTCTGTCTTTTCCAGTGTCGATCTAATAACCCTCCCTTAGCCGTGCCCCGGGCCCATCCTCGCCTTCTGTGCGGCCAGTGCTTCAGGTTGTGGGAGGGTTTTTCAGATCAGTTCACCTGCTCGTGTCATTTCATTATTTTTGTACGCATGCTTGCCTTAAAATTGTGAGATTTCTTGAACCCCGGTATTCCTCAAACGTCAGACTTAAGCGGTTGTTTAGTTTCTATACTGGAGTTCTGTGATCTGGGTTGCGCGCATTGATATTTATTGGGTGGGTTTTATAGATTTATTCTGTGGTGCACGGCGTCTGGCGAATCAACCTGTCGGCCGTGAGGGAAGTGAGCCAACACGGCGTCGTAGAAACCATAGAGGAAAATGTTAACAAACAGCTGGTCGACGAAAGCTTTGCGGATCGGGCCGAAGAGAGTTTTCTTTCACAGGTCAGTGGTAGTTACAAGTACTGATTTAATGTAGAAAGTGGTAGTTACAAGTACTGATTTAATGTAGAAAGTGGTAGTTGCAAGGACTGATTTAATGTAGAAAGTGGTAGTTACAAGTACTGAATTAATGTAGAAAGTGGTAGTTACAAGTACTGATTTAATGTAGAAAGTTGTAGTTACAAGTACTGATTTAATATAGAAAGTGGTAGTTACAAGTACTGATTTAATGTAGAAAGTGGTAGTTACAAGTACTGTTTTAATATAGAAAGGGATTAAGTTCTGATACTTGTCTTTTTCTGTGATAGGGGTAACCTAATAATAACAGCAGTACGTGCTTCCAAAAATTACGGGCTAGTTTGTTTATTCAATAAAGTTGTGACCCGGTTACGTGTATTTAAAATTGACTAATTATAGCAGGGGAACTTTTAAAGCTCGGGGTCCGTTTTGATAAACCAAATTAAAAAACAATGAGATGAACGGCCAGCAAATTTATATAAAATGTTGGCAGTTACAAGTTATCCTGACTAAGTTGAACACCACAGCTGCCATTTTTGAAGAATATCGCGTGGCGATTTGCCTGGATACACTGTAAAACAGTTTCTGGACTTTTGTTGCCAGCAATAAAGCTCAATGGGAATAAAGTTGCCCCCTTTTTTTTCAACAGAAAAGTCATAGGGAAAGAGAGCTGCAGGTGTCACGTGGCGATCCGCGGGAACATACGGGCGCCGCTGCACCGGCGTCGCTGGCTGGCCGCAGAGGTGTGTAGAGGGACCATTCAAACATATCTGAACTGGGCATTAATTAAAAATATATTTAAAAAAAAAAATAAAATTCCGGCGCTACTTGACAAGAAAAAATCACGTTATCCTAAAAATATGTCTCAAAAACACGTCTTTAATCCACGATACTTACAAAAAAAGAGTACCGGGGGTTTCCGAAAAAAAGCCCAGGGCTTCTATTTGGAAACTGGCCGATTTCAGGCGCTCATTACGAAACCAAATAAAAGCCCCGGGGCTTCTATTAGGAAACAGTTTCCTAATTAGAGCCCCGGGGCTTCTATTTTTTTAGATGGGGGGGGGGGGGCGGGGGTGTTGTCGATAAGTTTTTATTGGAAAAAAAGAAAATTTACCATCAATCTCTTATTTAAGCGCTACATGCTGCGGATATCCGAACAAAAAATAACTAAACACACAAAAACAACAGTAACTAAACAAGTCTGGTAAATTGGAGGGGGGTTGCCTTGTGTGAAGCACAGGATTAAGCAACGACGCAGAACGTGTCTATAGGTTTGCCTCGCATCAAAGGATTAAGTGCACCGTGTCTGCATCGCGAGTAAACACGAGTTCTAAATAGACTTGCAGGGAAGGAGGGGCAACATCACGCCGCCCGTTTCAGTACTCCGCCCCTTATATTTCTAGTAATACTCCGGAGTAAAGGTGGCAGGGGAAGGGGGAGAGGCGTCTGTTCGCCCTGTGCAAAACACAGGATTAAGCAACGACGCAGAACATGTCTAGGGGCTGCCTCATATCAAAGGATTAAGTGAACCGTGTTTGCATTGTGAGTAAACATGAGTTCTAAACGACTGGCAGGGAAGGAGGGGGTTTCTATTAGGAAACGATTTTTTAGGTCTTTATTTTAACTCCAAATAGAAGCCCCGGGGCTTCTATTGGGAAACAGTTTCCTAATAAGAGCCCCGGGGCTTTTATATGGGGGGAGCTTCTTTTCGGAAACTCCCGGTATTATCTGATTGAAGCAATTGCAATAGTCAAAAGTCAATAACTGAATAAACTGAATAAAGGAGTTTGTCCCGGACGCAAATGATGTGATGTTATCATTGGCAGTCAATTACATTTCAGAGGCAAATGAGTAAAAATACAGTGATTCTCCGTTATCTCAAACCCCTGAAATTTGGAGGATCCCAGATCGCGATTTCCCAATGACTGCCACCAAATCTCATCCCTACTGACCCGGAATCCCGATAATGTTGGATGCAAAACCGTCGGTCTCAGTCGCTTGGCGATAGCGAGACCTGCAACAGGGTTGCAGTTGAAACTCCTTTGCTGTAGAGCTGGGCGCAATGTCTGCCGCAAGACTGCCGACAAGGGATGATCTCAACAAGAACCGAAACATAGCGCGACTGCGGGGCAACCAGGTGAAGCTGTCGGGTCCGTATAGCGCCTACGAGATGAGGTTTTTCGGCCTGACGTTTGTGGGCAGTTACAAGTATGTCACGTGTTTTTTCTGTAGCTCTTGATTCTCAACTGTCAAAACTTGTATGCATAATAAATGAATGTAAACCTTTATAACTACAAATTTCAACCTTTATAAGCAGCATTGTGTTTCATTGCTGCTCGCAACCGTACGATAAGTAGCTTCTGTGATATAACAAGTCAAACATCGAAACTCTGCTGGGGTGTTTTAACGTGGTAGAACATTTGGATTGAAAGTAACAATAAAGATTACAAAATTCTGACTATTCTGAAATTTTAGCTGCACTGAATCGCGATAGATCATGCCGTTTGGCTTTAAGAAGTGGCGTTTTTTCTTAAAATGGTATTAATTTTAAGGCACTATTCACAAAACACATGAAAAAAGCTTCTGTACAAAGAGCGATTCATTATAACTTTAATGTGCGCAGATTTCCATCTTCCACCCCTCCGTACGCACGTATTTCATAAAGAATCTCGAAAAAACCGGAAGTTCGTGCACATACAGAGATGCGCTTCTCGTGTTTTCTGTCCATTAGGGAAGCAAGGATTGAGCGTGATGGTGTGAACAGCGTGTGCGTGGACGATAACCCCGGGGATCACCACGATCGCTTGATGGTCGCCGCCTTTGTCGGTTGGTACAATAGTCTCGAGCTCCTCAAAACAGTTCCTGGAAACTTCGTCTCTTTGCTGTCTCGTAATGTCGCCTTTCATTCCTTTTTGGAGGCTTCGTACCCTAATTTTGCTGACACTTCGTAACCTTGCGAAAGACACTTGCTTAACATTTCGTACCTATCCAATATTTACTTTGCAAAACTTATTGTGTGTATAGTTCAGGGCGATTTAGTTGACTGCAATTGCAAAGTTGTGCACAAGAATATAATTTATTACACTTGTCCTTGCAAGATAAGGGGGTTTTAACTGATTTTCATAATGCTAAAGGTAATTGAGGTCTCCTTGAATGCAGTTCTTGGACTGACCATTCTTGAGTACATTTCCCGGTGTAAATCACAAAACTTAGTATAAATGTCGTGCAGGTTATAGTGAAGTTTCAACAAGAAAAAAACAAGTATGCCCAAGGACATTGTGGCCAGCCTAGATCCAGTCAATCAAGTATCAAACGGATCTCCAGAAAGTGGCGGAAACATTTTAAAAAATTCTTACAGACAAATTGTCAAAGGCCAGCGTTTGCCCAGTCTCTGGCGGTCCGCCCCCCTCCCCCCTCCCCCCCCCCCCAAAAAAAAGAAAAAAAAACCGAAGAGGCCTAGCCCTAGAGTACTCCTATAAATTTTGAAAGGGATCTGAAAGCAATGTGGCAATCAAAACTACATTCAGGAGAAGAACATTTGGAAAAACTGGTTCTCTGAAACTTGAGGACATTCTTGTAAAATATGAGAGAAATCCAGTAAAAACTGGAGAAGGTAGTGCATATTAGAAAATACCTGCCGCCGGGAAAATCTGTTGGGTCTGTTGTGTCTTGCTGCCCGCCTTATAACCGTTCATGTCAAACTTTCCTCTGACGGTAAACTACAGCGAAACAGAAGAGCAAGAACCACGAAGTGTCGGGGAAAATAGAGAAATTATGGAACGAGAAATTACTGCAACGGATCAAGATCTGCTTCCAAGCCACTGAAAGCTGTTGGCAGTATCGTTGCCCATACTCTAAATGATGCAGCAGGTACCAGGTACCGCAACGGATCTTTGGTATTTGTCACCATGCTCCAAAGTGCGATTGCCTCTACAAGGAGGACAAAGTAAAACAAGCGATGCAGATTCAAGAGAGATACATGCATCCAGAACCGGACAGGATTTGATATGAGTCGTTTCGTTTCCATTTTATTTTACAACTTGATACGAATAGTTCAATTTCTTCTGCAGTCATTTTTGGTTGTGTAAATGGTACAGCAGAGTAGAACGACCTACTGCGAGTTTCCTGAAAGACAGGCCTGGGCATTCAGATCGACCCACAAAATGTTTCTATGGCTTTTGTTGGTAATAAAATCAAGAAATACAAGTATGCTCCTCTAGTATTAAAAACGCATTGTAATGCTGGGGTACGAAGTGGTAGGTAGGGTTACGAATGGTCTTTAGCAAGGGTACGAAGTGGTTAAAATTAGGGTACGAAGCGTCTTTCGCGAAGGTACGAAATCGTAGGATACGAAAAGGCAAAGTTACGAAGTGTACAGATCCCCTCGAAACACAATAATTATGCTTCTAGGCAAAATGATCGAAAAGATGTAAATCCTTTGGCTGTTTTACATGTTATCTTTGTTTTAGCTAAACAGTTCTGTTATTGGTGATCTAACCGACGCTAACATTAGGTTTTCCCTTGTGTATGTGTAGATAAATTCTTTGACGTATGCGAAAGAAAAACATGGTTAAGAAAATGTACTTCTTGCTAGCAATATACAGGCTATTGGTGTTCAAAGCGTGCTAACTCAAATAAAACTTTCGTGAAATGTGTACTTGTGAATTTCGAGATGTCTCGTTTTAGGACTGAACCCTACAAATGAAAGCATTATAGCGCGCGACACAACGATCATGCCCAGCATCCCTGGCCTGCTGGGGATCGTAGCAGTCACCTTCTGTCCATTTGCCGAATTGAGGTAAATCATTCAGCAAAAGTGACTCTTACTGTTAGACACAGTGGAAAAAAACGATGTCCAAGCAATAGAATATAGCGAAATCGAAATTACTGAGAAAAAAATACCCAAAATGTGAACAACAGTTGAGAAAATCGCAATAATTGAGAAAGAAATGTTCAGAAGTCCGGTTACCGCATGAGTTGTTCGAACCAACAGTTTTGCTTTAATGCATCTGACGGTGTCAGAAAGAGATTACCCGGGTGCTGCATGGGTCCGAACACTGATTACCTCATGAGGTTTTCGAACCCACAGTTTTGTTGTAAGGTATCTGACCGTGTCACGAAGAAGTGACGTGGGTGCTGGGTGGGCCGAACACTCATACAGAGTACGATATGTGCGCTTAAAGAAAAAATGAGTGGTGTTATCATATATCACAGTAGTAAAACTGTAGAATCACACGAAAAACGATAAATGCTTACGCGAAATAATCCCTTTCAGTACTGATCGTCTGCTACAGGGGCATCTCAAAATAAAGGAAAATATGTTTACACTTGAAATTGGAGCAGTCAGTTCTGTCCGGGGTTCCAGTTACTGTTTATTATTCCGAGAGGATAGAGATCTTAAGTCAAAAATTTGATTGATAAATCATTAAATGGTAGAATCCATTTTTTTTCACTTTTAAAAAAGAGTCTATGATGTTTTCGGCGCCTACCTTCTCTTATGACCTGATGTCTTTCAAATGCGTTGAATCAATATTAATTTTAACATGCCTACCCGTATTGGAACATAAACGAATTTCCAAACATTGTGATTGAACCGTTCCTCATTTATAATGTCATTTATGGCGCTTACAAGTGACAGAACACAGCAGTGTAACTGATAATGCCGTACAGTGAATTAGAAGACCGATTAAAAGTGATTCAAAGTCCTCAGTTTTGCTCTTGAACTGGCCATCCATTTCACATCAAAATCGACAGATTTCATTTACACAGTGCAGATTTTGATATTACATGAGCTCAATTAATGTCATATATTCAAGGTAAGACGTTATTTTACACAAAGTAATAAATTTTGGGAATAAAATTTAAAAAAAAAATCAGTGATTTCATTTCAACTCCGGCGTCCTTAGTTACGAAATAGTGCCATTGTATCAGTCCGAATGCGACAACTTTGATGTGTGATCAGGTGCTGTGCGGTGTTCGCATTTTGTTAGAATGGTTCATTTGTTATGCTCAGGTGCGACCGTGCTAAGAAGAGGTACACCGGGGTCTTGTGCGGGCTGGGCACGGATCCGGATACTGGCGAAGCGGCTTTCCCGGATCATGACATGGAGATTGACTTTGATTTCCAGTTTACAGAAGAAGATCTCGGCATGGTTTGTTACCCCTTCCTTTTTGTAGATAACGTCTCCAAGTGTACAGTGTACAGACTGATAAAGGTGTACTTATTGGAACGTCAGAACAGAATACACCGCGTCATGTGCGACGACTGAGGGTTATGGTTATGTGTAGGAACGGGTTAGGAGGAGCCCTAAAACATTTTGACGAAAACCAGGAACACAGTGCATGTTATTTCAAAACCCACTGCTTTTAGTTTCAGTGAATTGTGTAAAGTATTGGATAATACTGATTCTTTTTTTGCTGACACTCTCACTACGGTGTCTCATAGGTGAATGCAGTGAGAATGGGCATCCACTTGGCCATTGGGAATGAGCTGGCAAACAGAGACTGGGGTCCGGACGCAAAACTTAAAATACAGGAGAAAACTAGGAATGGTTTGCTGAAGTAAGTAAATTTACTTGGCATATTTGGAAGATTTTATGTGAATTTAATATTGTTGTGAAATCAGAGACCAAAACGAGAACGTTGATTTTGACTTTTTTTTTTTTGACTGAACATACCTGTTGCGTTTACACCAGAACCCTGGACATCAGACCACCTTTAGTACTGGTCAGAAGGAATCGCATTTTCAGGATGGCCATATTTTTTGGAGTTCTCCGTAATAGGGTGAATTTGGAGTGGAACTGGCGAAAAGTAATCTTACATCTGGAGTGATCTTATCCCGAAGTTCTAGTTCATATATTTATGCAAATCGCACCACCAATCAAAAATCGTGTACCTGTCTGAAGTGTATCTTAATTGCTCGACATAATTCCACGCAGTATATCTCATTGGTGCATATTAAAAGACTTCTCTCTTCCGGCAGGCTGGTGACTAAAAGGAGGGCGTTCCTGGAAAGATACCCTGGCCACAGGCAGTATCGCTGGGATCTAATCCCACCTGATTACATTAAACAACCCAAAGCGAAAGAGGACATAGATTCGGAGCATTTGCCCATTAGCCTTCACTCCAGTATTGCACTTGAAGTAAGTCTAGATTACGGGAGAGTTGTGTGCGGTTCTGATGAGTGTAACGAGTGTCATCGAAAGTGATCCAAAAAAAAAAAAAACAAAAAAAACTGTATTCCGTGCAACTTTGTCGGTGTCAATTCTCGGAAAGTATGGCAACAAAACTTCTTTCAAAAACCTTTCCAGACTTTACCTGAAGTTGTTTCCTCGATGTAAATAAGGCGTGTTCTTTTTTTTTTTTTTTTTTATTTGTCAGTAATTTACGCATTAGAGCCCGAAGTTCTCAAAAATTCAGACCACCAAATAAATACAAGTGGCATCCAAGGTTTTTCGGCCTCGATGTAGCTCGACGATTCCAAGATGTTAACAAGAACTTGACAGAAGAGTTATTTCTTTTGTGCCTTAAATAAACCATTACCTTTTGTATGGAAACTCACTTTAGTTGATCCTAACCAACGCCTCTGAAATCTAAAATCTGAACATTTTTCTTAATGGTTTTCTAGGTAGAAGATGCCAGGCAGTCAGGAGCCGATAGGGTAAATGCCTTTCTAGCTTGTCTTTGTTGCGTTTGTGTAAGAGCAATACTTTACATTTTACGCCGTTGAAAAGTTATTTTTAATATTTTTTATATTTAATGCTTTTTTATGACTATTTTTTTTTTTTTTTATTTCACGATAGTAGATGTTTTCAGTTCGATACGGATGTGTGATAGAATTTTTCTGTATTTAATCGGGCGTGAATTTTAGTGCGTCACCGTTTTGCAATAACGATTTCCTAGGTATATCCCGCGTGCTTATTAGAGTCGTCAGCTGCCTTGTGGGATAAAATGAATGCATTCACACGTGTTTTGTTTTTTTTTTCACCGTAAATTACTCGGCTTTGCCTAGTATTTTCAAGAAAAGGAAAAAAACATACCTTGTGTCTCATTCTCATATAGCTTTCTTATTAAAAAATAAGTTTACATGCGTTTATTTTGGTTTTACAGCGTGGTGACTTTCAAGAAGAAAAAAGGAGAGTTCAGGAAGTTGCGGATCACATCAGGGAGCTGCATCGGAAAGCGCAGTATGTGTCATTTCTCCGCACAGATTCAAGGCATTTCAGCTCATGGGTCCTCAGAGATCGCTGTACCTCCTCCAATCCAGCCTTTTTGCTTAGGCCCAACTTTGTTCATTAAAAAATAAAATAAAATGTCTTGTTAAGTAGACGGTATTATCATGAAATTTGATTCCACTGTTTCTGTGCTTTTGCAGGAGGCCTTTCACAGGGGAAGTCATTTGCGGCCCTTGCGAGTGCCTGGCACGTAACCACAGAGAGCTACAGCTGCATTTAAAGACCATGTCTCATAAGAATATGGAGAGTCACGTACAAGCGCTGCTGCGGGATGCGCAGTAAAACCGAGTACAAATGTGGCCATAATGTGCATTTTTTTTTTTTGTCATCGCCATGTGGTATCAAGAACTGTATCTGCTGGCTGCTCTGATGGAACTGGTGCCACAGCCTTTATCCAAAACGTTTTTTTTAATTAGCTCTACAAGCAAATGGAGTTATTTTTTTCTGCAGTATTCAAGAAGTATTTTCGTTCGTTAGAAGATTTCCATAGAACAATATAAAAACTGTACCTCAGGCAAATTGTAATTAAGTTGTAAAGGTTTAGGTACAGTGCTTCTTCTCCTTAAGAAGCTCCTTGTCTGTTACTTGGAAAAGGAAAAGGGGGCATAAAGAACAAAATGTAAGAAAGCTATAATAAAATATTATGTCTCGTTTTATATCGCAGCAAATACATGCACAGTTACTGCTATTTTTTCATTAAAATTAAAGCATTGGGTAAATTTTGTACGTATGACTTAAGGCAGCTTTCAGCGTTTTGGTACTCTCCTTTGGTACTGAACTATTGCGACAGCTTTTACGGTTGACTGTGAGGCCGAAAGCGATCTTCGTTTGAAGTGTTTAAGTCATATATTAATAGCTTTTGATCAGAGGAAATCTGTAATGCGATTATGGTTTGACTGAACGCAGCAGAGATTTGAATAAATGGGGTTACCTATGAAACTTTTTCACCTTTTCATGGATTCACCTGCATTGTCAGTATAAATGGTAAAATACGTAGTGCTGATGTGTCTTAACACTTTTGTCATATTTTGTTCTGGGTGCGTAAATACGCACGCACGCGAAATCATAAAAAAGTCCCGAATATATATATATATATATATATATATATATATATATATATATGAACAACAAATTTTAATTAAATATGCAAGTTAGCGCTTAATGGATAGCCGAGATATTTTTACAGTGCGGAGTATATATAAGCCTTTATAGGAGTAATAAAGTGGTTTTGGATCAGTAGATTAAAAAGTTTGCAAAAATCATTTCAGAAGAGAGCTTGTGATGCTTCAAAGCATTTCGCCAAATGTCTCCCGTTAGTCAATAAACAGCGAAAGAGGAATGAATTTTGTCACTCTTTGAAGACGCTCTAGTAAAGTCTCGCCGGGACTTTGTTTACATTGCGATTTTCTTGGATATTTTCGATGTTTTTTTTTTTGCGCGAAATGATTCAAATAATGACAGGAAAGGGCAAATTGTGCAGATTGCTTTGAAAATATTCGCACACGATTAGCTATACGAACACTAAAACGAATTTCGGAAGTAACTAGAGGCTGTTTCAAAGCGTGCAAACGATAATTTAAAAACGCTATATTTTGTCGATTATAAGGTTTCATGTAAGTGTTTTTTTTTCCCACAGATAAGAAGAACAGGTTAGATTCATTTCATTTATTATCAATCGGTCAATTTAGCAGCTGTTTAATTATTCTTTAAATGGCCGCAGAATTTTTATTTCTAAACGGACATACGTGTTTTTGGTATCAAAAGTTTCAGAATGAAGTGTTCTAGAGCATAATTTTATTATGAGAACGATTCGTATACCACTTTAAAGATTAACACTTACTTATGAATGTCTGCATCTAATCTCTTCGCTACAATAAAAAGAGTTTTAAAAACATTGAGAATTCGTGTGTTTTGCACTTTAAAACCAATATTTTTAGGAGTTTATTTGAACAAAATAAAAAATGTCTGTTTCCCACAAAGAAGGTCGTGAAAATCTGTCCCAGGAGGTTATCTGTTACAAAATCGTCCAGTTAGAAGGACTTTTTGAGGGGTAACAGACAATTTTTTGTATATTGTAAACTACGGATTATATATTGCTCACTCGAATAGTCTTATTTCTATAGTGTATACAAAGTCCTGTACACATCTTTATAGCATCTGAAAGAAACAATTTTGCCAAATATCGAAAGTTCACATTTTTATCTAATCTGATACTTCATCTCCCAGGATATAATCTGTTACTAATTTTTCCAGCTTGGAGAAAAATTTGAGTTAACAGATATTCAGGGTAACAGGTCGCTGAATGCGTTTGAAACTCAATCATATGGAGGGGTATCACTTATAAGTGATTTACTGACTGGTTTGGGGTTACCAGTGTTGCCACATCATCCTTTTTTAAAAGGATTATCCTTTTGTTTAAAAAAGCCCGATTTTATCCTTTTTTTTTATCCTTAAATACTTTTTTTATACTTTTTAAAAATTTTCATCCTTTTTTATCCTTTTTTTTCGCTTTTCATCCTTTTTTTTATTTTGATACTTTTTTCAGTTTTTTTCGTTCAAAATACTATTTTTCCTTATTAGATATATGTTTTTTTTTCTGCTAGAATTTTTTCTCACTCTAGTCATAATCCTTGATTAGGCCACAATATTAACCGCTCTTACACTGTATGTATATGTAATTTCCAACTTTTTTGCAGCGTCTATTGTTAAAATCAGTACATGTGTAGAAAAAGGTTTTTCTTCATGGAACTGAAACATATTCTTCGTAAACGTAATCAATATCTTATCACACTGTAAAATATCCAGTATTCTAAATGATGTTAAGTAGTTTTTATTTCTTGAATGATTTTCAATAACTTCAATCTATAATTTTGAGTTGCATGCCCCTAGGGACCATCGATAAAGTACGTACGCACCTTATTTAGACCACCCGACTATGTTCGGGCTGGTCTTACAACATAAATAGAGGGGTATCCGTCGTCTGTATGTACGTATGTACGTGTGTGAACTTTTACTTAAAATGCTTCTTCTCCCTCAGTTTTGATCGGATTCCTCTCAAATTTTATGCGAATGTTCTCTAGGTAGGCCTGTCTTTGAAAAAGTTTTTTGGTGATCCGCCGAAAATTGGCTAAATGGAGGGGGGGGGGGGGGGGTACTTAAAATTTTTCGTTTGCCAGTTTTCAAAATGCTTCTCTCACAATTTTGATCAGATTTTCTTCAAAGTTTGTACGAATATTCTCTAGGTAGGCCTCTTTTGAAAAATTACTCATTTTGGCGATCCGTCAAAAATTGGCCAAATGGGGGCATTTTTCAATTTTTTGGTGTCTAATTTTCAAAATGCGTCTTCTCCCACAATTTTGATCGGATTCTTTCCAATTTTGAACATTTATTCTCTAGGTAGGTCTCTCATGGAAAATTACTTTTTTTTGGCGATCCGCTAAAAATTGGCTAATTGGGAGCATTTAAAATAATTTAGTAGCCAGTTTGCAAAACGCTTCTTTTGGCACAATTTGACCGGATTCGTTTATAAATTTGTAAAGTACAATCAGGTATGCAAATATTTTTAATCGCTGTGAAAACGAGCATTATAAATTGCAAAAAAAAATTATACAATATGATTAACATTAATGTTTTCTCGATTTTCAGCAAAATATGAATTATCCTTTTTTCATACTTTTTTCCCCAAATTTATCCTTTTTTATCCTTTTCTATCCTTTTTTGCAACTGTGACTGCTATGTCGGAAAAGTTTTAATGGTCATAAGATTACATCACTGTAATATTATGTGATGACATTTAGTATTGATTGATTTAGAGAAGAAAACAGTTTTAACTCAATTTCATTCATAAAGTTCTTGATCACATCGGGTCACGTGATTATTTTATTAGTCATGTGACTATAAAGATTGAGGTCTTGATCTTCAACAGGTAATGGCAGGTTACTGACCTAATTTTGTCCAATACGAGCAGCCTCTTCGGTACGATAGATTGCGGATACAAACTGAAAATCCAATAAGGCCTAAGACCACAATTAATTTACTTATATGTTTCTTTATAGAATTTTAAAATCTGACTTCTTCTACAACATTGCTGGGAAATCAAGCTTTATTAAATCCTTCAAACTAACCCTTGAGAAGGCAAAAAACACCAAAATATTTGGGAGTTGACCAATTGGATTTTTTGTTATCTCGCATCAAACAGGGGCACCCATGGATCTCGAAGTCGCTCGATCACATGAATAAATTACTGAACTTTGACGTCATATTTCTCAAAAACAATAGGCTTGATTGCAAGGAGTTTAAGCATGTCTCTAGTACAACTCTTTGGGAACATCATAAAACGGTTACGCATTTTCATACCTTGAACTACGTGTCTGGCAACAGAAATGTCCAAGCTAAAAACGTAAAAGAGTGAAAAAATCAATATTTACCTCCTTTTTAAAAAAATATATATATATTTCTTACCAAAACCTGCCTATTTGTAACCAGTTCATGACACATATAATAAAAGTTTAGTTTTTTTAAATGATCAGGCTGAATAAACAGAAAAACATGCCTACATAAAACCAAAAATAAATCGCACCCCCTCCCCCTTCCCAGAATCATCGATATTTGCAAAAAAATCGCATAAAATACATGGCTGTTTCACACTTTATTCGAACGGAAATGGCAATTTTAAACTGTTCCTGTATAGGTTTGGAGCTATTCTACTTAAACATGGCGCTTTTAAAGCCTGATATTCAAATTATCAATAAAAATTACAATTTATCAAAAAATGACATCGTAAATTACCCAAAATCTACATTTAAAACAAAAATTTAAGCAATATAATCAAAAGGCTTAGAATGCAACAGTTTTCAATATTTTTGGGCCAATTCATGGCAGTTTGTGGAAAAATAAGACGATACATCCTTCTATAGTCCTAGACCTCCCACTTTCATATATGCCATATCAGGCCTAAGACCACAATTAATTTACTTATATGTTTCTTTATAGAATTTCAAAATCTGACTTCTTCTACAACATTGCTGGGAAATCAAGCTTTATTGAATCCTTCAAACTAACCCTTGAGAAGGCAAAAAACACCAAAATATTTGGGAGTTGACCAATTGGATTTTTTGTTATCTCGCATCAAACAGGGGCACCTATGGATCTCGAAGTCGCTCGATCACATGAATAAATTACTGAACTTTGACGTCATATTTCTCAAAAACAATACGCTTGATTGCAAGGAGTTTAAGCATGTCTCTAGTACAACCCTTTGGGAAAATAAGCATGCCACAAATTTACTGATTGCCCGGAACAATCATAACATTATCGAAAAAGTACAGCTGCCATGCTAATAGTCTTCCTGTTATTGGGCAACGAAGGCGAAATTGTGGTCTTGTTCCAATAAGCAACCTCTGTATACATAAAAATCGGGTTAAGTAGATTTTCCTGAGCATTTCCTTATTATTCGTCTTTAGGTATTGCTGCTAGGTAGAGACCATAACATTGTGGACTCGACACTGCTCAGATGGCTAAAAGTTTCGATATAGTGAAATCAGTATTATACATTAAATCATGTCGAAACGATGGAATTTAGCGCCAAGGACGTAATCTCGCTCATAGCTATTAGCAGCAAGTGCGGATCACTTTTAACATGAAATATTGGAATATGGAACTTCTTTTGTACAATATTTATATTTTGATCCTAAATAATCTCTGCGAAAAAATACCGTTAACGTCTTTGTAACAAATCAGTGGTTTTCATAGCTTTGAACTCTGCATTTTCCTGTTTCACATCTGCGAAGAAGTCGCAGCAATCATTCTTAGTCCAGTAAACCAAGGTTATTTTGTGAGCGAGGGTTGAAAAATGAAGGTAACGCGTTTTGGACAAGAAGTTCAATTGACTCGACTGCTTAATGTACGAAGTTACTCATGGCAATTCTTGGGAATGTTTTATTTCAGCTTCAGCTAGGTTTAGCGTTGAGGAAGTTGAAATCATTGATTTGAGAAGACTGGCTTACTGGCAATGTCTACGTAATATTATACACTCGCGATTGTGTCTTTTACGTAATACCACCAACAGAAACAGTAATTATTTACTGCAGATGTATATGTGTAACATTGTTGATCTAGCTTTCCAATTACCAATCTAGTAACCTCAATTCATAGCATTATTTGATATTACTGCAGCCCACATGCTCAGGAGAACGTAGCCAATTATAATATATCAGCAATGGTAGCTGGGCAATGAAGGATATATAACAACACTCTAGTTATACACTAACTTATATCATATATTTATCCCGCATGGAATTTAAAGATTTGTTCACACAGAGTCATCACCCCTTGGGGGGAGAGTACTCGGTCTGGGACCTGGTTGGGGGGAAGGAAAATAAAAGCAAACAGATCGCAAAATCGGCCGAGTAAAAAGCGAAAAGATCGCAAATTTTCTAAACCCAAAAGCGAAAAGTTCGCAAGTTGTTTACCCTTAAAGGCAAAAGGAATGTCAATTTTTACTAGAAACAGTGTATTATTTAAAATAAGAATTTATCAAGCAAATAAGAATTCAGATATTTTTTGTCATGGGTGAACTAACGCATTTTACGACAACGGTAGTCTATTCCGGAATAGACTACCGACCTTCAAATCCTTTTAAATGGAACGTTTTTCTGTAATTTTAAATTTAAATATTATAAAACCTGTAAGTAATATATGCTACAATGTAATATATATGAAAAATTTAAAAGGTTCTATTCCAGAGAACTTTTAACTTAAGTTGTCTATTCCGGAATAGACTACCGTAGTCAATTTAGCCGATTTAACCCATGACAAAAATTATCTGAATTATTTGCTTGATAAATTCTTATTTTAAATAATACAGTGTTTAGAGAAGTTTGAAAAATTTCCTTTTATCACCTCATTTAATGCCATGGCAACTTCTATTAATGTTTGTGTGGTATCTATTATGAAAGTTGAAAAACAAATTCTTAAAACAGTCACAAAAACTGATTCAAATGATTAAGGGTGTTTCACATCCCACAGACAACAAAACACATATATATTCCTCATGCAATGCCAAAGTCAACTCACAGGAATTTGTTTCACATCCTCTTAAACAAGGAACAAGCAGCGAAGTTTCGTTCAGTCAGAATATAACAACTACACTACCTACATGACCTACATGCGCATAGAATTACCAACACAGTTTATGAAAGGCAAACAGTTTATTTATTGTTCTGGCACATGTTGGTTGCATGTGTACACCAAATTAAAAGATATCTGAAACTTCGGCATATTAAGATGTTATTATGGGCAAATTATGCATGTTACGTTAGTAAGTGAATATGCCATAATGAAGCGATCCCTGTTACGTATAATACTGTTGCATATGAACTTAACACTGAATCTATCGGATGGTGATATTTTCTTTAATTAATGGACATATCGATTGAAATGAAAGTGTAAGTTTTCGAAGATAAAGGACGACTATGGTGTTCTCCCGGTAAAAAGCTGTACCAAGTTTAAGTATATAACTAGAAAGGCTCACCTTCAATCATTGTTTAATTTTCTAAGCTGATCCGATTAAGCATAAGTAGCTCCCTTAAAGATTTCACTCAATTCCCGTTGTGAAGGTTTTAGAGCTTACAGACAAAAAGTCTCAGAAATCAGATATTTAAAATAAATAGACTGATTAGAATTTGGCAAACTTTCGAAAGCATTTGCTGGAAATTCCAGTTGATGACTAGGGTTGTTGATACTAAATCAACAGAAACCAATGATACAGGGATCATCCGAAGTAAGGACATTCAGGCGAAGTAGACTTGGTATAGTGGTAGGCCACATGCAGTTTCAAATCAGTTGATGCATCATATTAGAATTCATTAGGTTCTATTGTGCTATACCGAATTGTATGTATGCAAACATGGGAATCCCGGGTGAAACCAGTTTTCTTCGGTGCCAAGGTTCATGGACTGTTCCATGCGTTATGTTGAGCCGGGCAATACAATTAGACACTGTGATTCCAGGTCAACAAAGGTATATAAAGAAAGAAATTGACAGAATAAATAGATATTCCAGGCGCCATAGCCTGATTTTTGAAGCAGTAGTTGAGCAGAATAACGAAGATTGCTTATGGACTATTGCAATTCATGGACTATTATCATTCACCATAATATGGGACTTCAACACGAGGAAACGGAAATAGCTAAGGCGCACAGAATAGGAAAGTTCCAGAAAGATCGCATTCGTCCTATAATTGTGAGGTTCAAGGCGCACAGATACAGTGAGGTCACCTTTGACAGGAGAAAAGGACTGGTAGGTAGTGGAATATATGTGCGTTTAGTGTTCCGGAAGAGACCCAAAAATAGGATCAATTACTAAACAGGTTAGAAATACTTGCTAAAACACATGACCCAAAGTCAATGTGAATTGGAAACAAAATTTGGTTTCAAGGTGAGCTACATGATGAAGTTACTTTTCGCAAAACCGTTTTGCCTATCCATAAATTTCATATGAAGGAATCCAGTGATACAGTAGCTTTTCTGGGGCGATTATCGCCGTTGTCAAATGTTTATTCTTGCGAGATAGAATACCGAGGTCGAAAATATGAAAATGCCAAAAAAAGATTTCAGCTTGAAAAGGCAAAGTACTTTGCTGATGAACGATCTGTAGCTGAAATATCAATAAACTCTGACCCTTTGATCATTAAACATATTGCAAAAACAATTAAGTTGCCTTCGGGAGAACGACCCATTCCAGATAGAGATATCGAAGTTAAGGTAATGAAAGAGGTCTTGCAAGCTAAATTTCAAATACCAAAGCTTAAGGCATTCCTCCTTGATACAAAGGAAAAGACTCTGGTTGAGGCCAATCAATATGACCAATTCTTTGGGAATGGTTTGTTTTTGACGCAAATCTCATGAGTCACGAAAAATGGTGTGGTAGAAATGCTTTGAGAAGGTTATAGATGGAAGTCCGGCAAGAAATTATCCGGCTAGGATTTTGACATTTCTCGTCTGTTTTATAAGAATTCAAATAAAAACGAAATTCGTTGAGAAACGTAGAATTAGAATTAGGAATTATAAGGAACTATTCTGATATTCGTTAATGTTAATTTTGACTAATGCTTCTGTTGATGTTCTTAGTAGACTAAAAGTTAACTTATTACAAAATAACAAAATACAAAATACAACTAAGAGATTCAATTATCTTAAAGTTTAAAGCTGATATAATATTGGTTCAGGAAGCGCATGTACTGAGTAGAGATCAGCGTGAATGAAAGACAGACTAAGGTTTGGAGGAGGTATGCATTAATCCGTTAAAAGATAATTCGGCAGGGCAAATTATTTTAATGAACAACAAATACAAAGTTCTCTCTCACGAGAATATAGTCCCGGGAAGATGTCAAAAACTTGTTCTACGTCGATTTGATCAAAAAATTAAGTTGTGGAATATTTAGAGTCCACATGATCCGAGAGATCAAGTGAAATATTTCAGAATGCTGCAAGAAAAACTGCATAATGACTAAACGGAAAGACAGACAATCGTGGCAGGTGACTTTAACCTAGTTTTGAATGTACATAGTAATAAATTTGGTGACATTGTTCACAAGAAAAAGAGTTGAGACGTATTAAATGAGATAAAGGAGGATAAAAAATTTTCCGACATTTGGAGATTTAAAAATCCACAGAAAATCCACTTTTTCTATAGTTTATTCACATATCATTTGTGCTAAACTTGGTAAATAGAGGTTCAACAACAAGCACCATTATCAAAGAAAAGATAGGAGAATAAGTACCTTATGCAATGTATAGTAAGTTTCATTCCATCAGCTATGCATGAATGGTGTTTTCATTGAGAGATATCAATTACCCGATAACTCTACCGTGATGGTTCAGTAGAGTGAATTTATATGAGTGCACAAACAAATACGGCATAAACTCATTTCCACTAATTTTTCAGCCACAGTCTTCAGGCTGTGGGAGTCTTACACCTGTACCTTATCGTTTGCCATGCGATATATTAACAGCGGGTTCGCAAGGTTGTCCACTGGCCCGGTGGTGTAATGGTATAATTGCCACATTTCACCCAGCGTCCCCGGTTAGATTCCCCGGTGTAGGCATGGTAAGTCTTTCGCAAGAGGCTTAAAACTGTGGGAACCGTGTTACATCAAGATGGACGTTAAAAACCTATCTTTCCTATCGTAGGTCATCGTAGGATCTAGAGTCATAATATAAGTGGAATGAGGGATGGCCTGCCAATGTGACTTAAATACGTTTGTGAAAGACATTGGATAGCTCATATGGGCTCCTTGTGTCATTAAACCAATTAATTCCTTCCCCTTTCCTTTCGCAAGTTTGAAGGATGGAGGGCAGATTAAGTGTGACGTAATTTTTCTCCTTCAGCTTGTTTCGTTCAAAATATGTGCCATCGCAATTGCCTTAAATCGGTGAGTTTTAGTTTTGCATCATATACATGATACCGTAGATCGCAAATATATCCTCTAGTTTTTCTATAGCTGACACTAGGGAGGAAAACAGCTAAAGATTATTTACTTCACCTTTTATGAATACCTTCCAAAAAGAAACCTACCGATTAATTTGATAGTCTTATTGCAACCTATGAAATCATGGAAACCAAGTAAAGTCGAAAATCTGATGATCGTTGCACGGCATAAAATTGATTCAGGGCAACACATTGCTTGTTATTTCCAGTACTAATATGAAGGCTTTTTCCATTTCTGGGCGGTATTGTCAGGGGGATATCATCCGGGGGGTATTATCTGGAGAGTATTGTCCTAGACCCATAATTAACAAATATGTGTCAGCTCATAGCAGGTCATCACATTTTTGGGATATCCAAATTCTATGCATGTCCAAACAATATGTAAATTCCCGGAACGACTCGAAAAGGCTTTGATTGAGGAATCAGCTTTAAATGGATCCGCGATACCACACAAGATGCAAACTCTTTAAGTGGAGTAGGTATAGAAGGTCTTGGGCAATACATAAAGAAATATTTACATGTTAAAAGTACATTTCTTGTAAGTTCTTTGCTATTCGGTTTTCTTAAGCCAGAAAGATATAAATTCCTCTGAGTGTACATTACCATAGATTGTTGATGCATTATCATAATTAAAGCCTAACATGTTCGTCCAGCGAGGGTAAAGTCGAATAATCAATATGAGGCAGCAAGTGCATAAACATGTCAGTGCATTAAGCACCTATGTCTCTTGTTATGCAGCATACAGTCAGTAAAAACTGCAATATCGTATAAGAACAGAAGTATCTTTCAAAACATAAGTCAGTCAAAAGTATGTTTCGAAGAGACTAATATTACATTCTCCATTATTGTTTTTTGACGAAAGTGTACAAATATCATTGCAGCTGTTTACAACGACTGATGAAAAACATAAGATCAGTTGCAGGAATCACCTTTGGGCCATCATAATCTACATAAACCAAGAATAAATAAAATAGGATAATTTTCACAGTGTTCTGTACATGCACATAGTTTGAAAATTGCATGGTCACACCATGATTGGATACATACCACTCTCGTTTCGATGTGTGCCCGGACATTGCAGACTAAAACATACATGTCCTACAGATAAAAGTTTGTGCATCATAACACAACGATATTATACTTGATTCCCCTCCACGTCGTGACATGAATATAGATGATAAACGCCGTTTTGGAGTAACAAGTACACATCAGCTACATGAACCGTAAAGTAATGTGAATTTACTCTACCTCGCAGACAATTGTAAAAAGCCATGAAGTTTTTTTTACACACGATGCCTCTTATCGTCCTTCGAAATCTTATATTTCGCTTTCTTTTGCTTTGTTTGAATTTTGAAATACTAACAATTAGAAATACTGTGCTAACCGAGGCATTCATATTCATTGGATTAGGATACAGCTATAGCCTACAAAAAAAACTGAAATGTTAATGTTATGGATCGTTTAAAATGTTTGAGTTTTAATGTTTGAGGGCTGAGAGAAAGTCTTAAAATTTTCTTTCTATTAAAAATTTGATTCTGGTATTATACTCATACAAGAGGCACATGTGCTAGAGGAAGATTCAGAACTGTGGCAGGCAAACAGGGGAAATGGAAATCATATTCTGTTTATTAACCCTCTTACCGCAAGCAGCTGTGGCCAATTAATAATACTGAAAGATAACTTCAGTGTTAAATCATACACGGTTCTTGTACCGGGACGATGTCAAATACTAGAATTACAAAAGCGGGAAACTTCAATTTACGTGATGAATATATATGCACCGAACGTGATCAAAGAACAAATTTAGTTTTTCAGAACTTTACAAGGAGAATATGGAAGACAAAGATAGCTTGAATGAAGAACAAGAATGCATAGATGATGTGAAAACTTTGATAAACTCGGTTTGGGAAGAGTAGAGTAATATTTTGGATTTAACGATAAGATTTGATTATTTAAAATATCGAGTAATGGAGTTTAAGGAAAATTACGCAAACGCCCTTTCCCAAAAACTGAAGGAAAAAGAATTCTGTATCTCAAAACGTATTTCAGAATTGGGCGAAAAAATAGAAATTTGACCTTAATTTAATCAGTATAATCTTTGGCATTTCTAACCTTGTTCATAGTATATCCTTAGCAGAAATACCATTGGACGTCATTAAGGTCGCTCAATCTGAAATCAATAAATTTATATGGAGAAATAAACCGCAAAAATAAGACATACTTCATTAATAGGACAATAGATGAAGGAGGACTTAATTCTATAGATATGGCAGCTATGGTGCAGTTGCTGTCCTTAGCATGGCTACAAAGACTTTTAAAGGAAAATGCGTGGAATTCTATTATACACTTAAAACTATCCACATATTGAGGGCTCAAACTTCTTCTCCACTGCAAATATGATGGTGAACAGCTACAGATTCCTACCTTTTATAAAATAAATATTCTAAAGTCCTTCTGGGAGATTATGATCTTCGATATGGAAACCCATTCTCATCAATGGGATTTTTTTTTCTTTTATAAAACATGCTTTGAAAAAGGGATAATTTTTATACAAGATTAAAAAAAATGAAAATGGAGATTGGATAAATTGGACAGACTTTAGTTTAAGATACTGCATTCAAGACTGTTATTTAAAATACATGAGTTTGATAGTTTACAAAAACTGTGGATTTGAACAATTTGAAATTATTAAGAGAATTAGAGCTTAATCGCCCAATAATATATTTTGATCATATTTTTCATACGTTCAACGACTCTTCTATAGATATTTCAAAAAGTAAATGCAAAATTTGTTACAATGAATTTATAAAAAGAAAATTTGAAGAGCCCGTGGTCCAGAAACGATGACTAGAAGAAATCAATTTAACCAATGAACAATTTAAAAGTTCAGTAGCATGGGCAAGACAAGCCACAAACGATACTCAGCTCTTGGTCTTTAAATACAAACTGTTAAATGGAATATTGAATAACAGTTACTGTCTAAATAAGTGAAAAGTGGTAGACAATAGGTACTGTAACTTTTGCATTCAACTTTGTGAGGATTGCATATTACATTCTCTAGTGGAATGGAATTAGATGTGTGATCTGATCCAAGCAATTTTGACAAGTTTTGGAAACAAAAGAATTCATTTTTCGATGTTAGATTGGAAGCGATGGCTATGGCTATTAGGAGTTCAAAATCAAGGTTTAAACGTCATCATTTTTATAATAAAAAGGTATCTTATGCAAGCAAGGACAAAAATCAAAACATTCCCAATAGAAGTACTAAAACGGGAAATTTTTATCTCAATTTTAAGTGACTATAGAAGTAAGGAACGAAGCCAGTTTATGCGCAAATGGCAATATTTCACAAGATTAACGAGAGAAAGTCTTCAGTACTTCGACATGATATTGAATTGATTAAACATAAAAAGCAAAAGCGCGTAGTACCGTATAATATTTTCAATGAGTATCAATGACCGTTTTGCAGCTTTTTCTTTTTTTTTTACTAACTCACGACTTGTTTCGACTAATATTTGTTGTAGTAACATCCTTTATACATGTTGAACATAAAATGAAAAACTTGCCTCATTTCGTAAAAATCGACAATAGTATCAGAAAAAAATCGATTACCCTCTGTAAAATCTTTAGTATTTGATCGATTGAGCTCAAAAACTAATCAGTTTGTGGCAAACACATTTTACAGCTTAATACAGGCTTTCCATTTGGTTCGCTCAAAAATGTGACAATTTTTTATTCTCAATAAATTTTGCAAATCGATTGAACAGACCAAATATTAATCGAAAAACTTGATAATCGGCCGGTTTTGTGTACTCAGTAAACCACATTTACCTGCGAAATGTCAAGTTTCTAGCACAAACGGTCTAGGAAGAGAAGCCCAGAGACGAAGAATAAAAAAGACTCTTCTCGTTCGGATAAAAAACAAATGTTTTTATACATTTCGTGTATATAGCATAAATATAGTGAGCTTTTGCTATTTGTACTTTGAAAGATAAGCTTGTACTGAGTTCATCACGTCCCCCTGAAGCTGCGCCAGAGTGATAACGTGGCGTCATATATAAAAAAACTTTACTGGATGCGGGATGAAGACTGGTAGTACGCCGTAAGGTCAGGGAGCCAGTGTTGTGATGAAGCTAATTTGCATAATTATGGCGCCTGCTTCGTCTGCTTTTGCAGTCACCAACCGGAAGTTGTACGAATTAACCAATCAGCGTCGATGAAACGAGATAAAACAGGCTAATTTGCATATGTAAATAAAGATAACCAATCGATATGTGAGTGTAAAGGCCTTAGTTTTCAATCGGTTAAGATGAAATGTTGGATTTGGCTTCATTTGGACATTAGCTACAGTGTTTCGTAATTACAAGAAAATCGGCAATGATTCCAAAACAAAAACTTGATTACCCTAGTATCTTAACTATGTAATCGATTACGCTCAAAAACATTTTCACTTTATTCTACTAAAAATATGGCTATTATTTTGGTAACAAAAGAATTTTTTAAATCGATTCAGCTTATATAGATATCAATGTATTTTGAATCATTGTAGAAGTTTTTTACTTTTTTCTACTAAAAATATGGCTTTTATTTTGTTCACAAAAATATTTGTTAATCGATTAAACTGATATAGATGTTAATCGATGTTAATCAGTAGGATGCATGTACGGAGTAAACCCAGTTTATCTGCAAAATTTCAAATTTCTAGCTCGAAAGGTCTAGAAGGAGAAGTATTAACAAGTCGCTTCAACAAAAGCGTAGACGAAGAATAAAAAAATAAGGCAACCTATGAAAAGAAAGATCAAAATCTTAGTAAAACAATGGCTTATATACACTTCGTGTAATTAGCATAATAACAATGTAAACAATCTAGTAATAACTAGAACATCTTCAAAGTGAGAGAAATTCCATTTTCATTCATTGATATCTCACTTATAAAATATATTTGACACAAATTCCCGGAGCATCGAATAAAGCAGATTGCGATATATTTTCAAAATGATTATTCCCTACGTTTTTATAAACTGTAGTACAAGCTCATTCTTATCCATTTAACATTTCCCTCCAGATAAAAAGAAATAAATGCATATTATATCGTTATTACTGTCTCAGACTAACAAAGGTGTACAACATATAGAAAAGGTGTAATGTTAATTGACAGTCAAGTAACCGCAGGGATCTCCTTCCCATTAGGTAAATACCCCTTATTTATAAAAATATTAGAAAAAATTTTTGCAAAATGTTGTTGGCTTGGTCAAAAATGAAATCATTGGATCACGTGACATAAAAAATGATAGAAAACGGCAATATTTTAAGAAATGTTGTGCCACTTCATTGCAGTTTTCTAAGAAATGACTCGAAGACTTTGTTCTTTTGTTTCACAAAACTGAAAAACGGTATTCCACTTGAATGTACTGTGTTTCTCGTTGTATTCTGGGAATTTTGTGTAATATTAGCTTGAGTTTTATTAGTAATGTAGCAAACATGGGGTGTGTTTAAGAGGCAATTATCTCTATTACATATAGGATGCAAATGAAATTAAACGACTGTTAACATGGTTGAATCTCTTGTCTTTATAGCAGTCGCCGAGAACCTAGCCCAACATTTCTATAGAGGGTGAAGGGAGGACACCGTTAGAAAATAAAATAATGATTAGAACGTGGTAGGGGTGATGATGCACCTAAAAGTCTTCAATACAAATGTCATTATTTCATTTATTTATCTCTTTGGTAATTAGTGAAAATGAGTAGTTTTTATCCAACATAAGATGAAAATATTACACATACAAGGATTTGAATTCATCATTTTTAACGCATTATGTTTAATTAGCGTTTTTTTTATCAAGCATTAGAATTTCACTATTTAAATGTTTCTACTTGTTAGCTGGTCAATGTAGTTTTCTCACTTTTCAAAGAGAGGCAAAGTAAACAATTTTGCTCTAGAGTATGTAGAACTTCCATGAAGTTTACTGTTTTGCCAATTTGTTTGCTTTCTTTTTATCGAAATAGGGTGCACCCGCATCTTGACTTCGAATTTGAAAGCAAAGCCTGTTGGCTGAATACATGGAACAGTATTGCATAACAAGGAGGATAGACTAAGCGCGTTTTCATTGTATGGAGTGCACTTTATTTAAAAAGTTGTTTAAAAGTCTTCTGCTGAGGGAATTAACAGGACCTGAATAAAAACATGGTTTTTTACGCAAAAACGTTTCTACTAGTGGTACACCTTTGATGACAAATTATTTCACAAAATCGTTGGTAGTTAAATAGTTTACAGTACAAGCACATGTATCATTAGCTGAAATCTTCTTGTTACGTAAATTATAGCATATGTATACATGTATACATATTATGATAATAATGCTTTGTTTGGTTACATTTATGTAATTTCACTGAATGGGTCATGTGGTCCTTCCCACATTACATATAAAGATGCATCGACTCACGAGGCAATAAGCGAATGCAATATTTATAAGAGGGAATTCTCTCATGTCTTAAAGAAAAAGAAATCATGTTAATACCTCCCTTTACAACTTTAATATAGGAGGGAAAACCCTACGGTTACTTGACTGTTCACCCATAGGAGGTATTTTTCTAATAAGAGGGAGATTCCCACGGTTACTCGACTGATTAATGTAGCAAAGTATGTAAAATACAAAACGGAAGTGTGAAAAATTAATGGGAGAGATCACTGTACTTGTGCTGCATACACGAGTGTTTATGTTTCTTGCCTACCAAAGTGTAGTGAGCATTGTTTTGTTTACACGGAGCACTGTATTGTTCGTGTCCAGAAAAGGACCCTGAATTCATTTAAAGTCAATGTTTGTGTTATATGCAACTTACATAAACATTGTGTGTATGGAAAACGTGCTGGCAAACGACCTTGTACTTGCTGGCAAACGACTTGCAATGCACTCTAGGCACTATGCACTCAATGTATAAACTACATCACCTACTGCGCAAGAACTCTTGGAAAGAATAACACAATGTAGTTACGCGCTACACCGACTTTATTGTTTTCCTTAATACAGCGGTAATCTGGCAAAATATACATAAACATAATGAGAAGAGAATCATGAAAACCGTATAATTAATATGCTGTATAAGATCTTTAACCTGATATACCTTTTAAATATTTGAATATTCATATATCATCGAATAATTGCATGAGCAGCAAAATAATTCTCCAAGTCTTGAAATAAATCTCTCAAATATCTACATTAGTGCATACAAATATATAGAAAAAAAATATATTATTAACTGAACATTGCGTCTTTTATGCCTAAATTATTCCGTTATCATTCTTGTTCATAATTATTCTCGTCTTTATAAAATTCTTAAATTTTAATTTTCCTTTGAACCATTTGTACGATGGCTGAGAGGAACAATTCAGACTTCATACTTCATACTTCGTACTTCACACATAATATCGCTGAATTTCACAGATAGCACGAAAATTTGAGACTGCATTTTGCATACTTCAGAGATAAGAATTAAGTCTGAAGTCTGAAGTGTGAACTCGTAAATTTTATATCTGAAGTGTGAAGTCTGAAGTCTGAAAAACCAGCTTTTCTGAAATGGTCCCTGGCTTCAACGCAGTCTGAAGTATAAAGAAATAGCTTGATTTGGCCCATCTATCAGTTGTTTTGAAAGGGGTCATCGTGGTGTGACTGTTGGCTAAAAGGAAATAGAGAGATATCTGTTTCAAAGAGAAAGTAACAAACGAGCGCTCTGCACAAAAAAAAAAAGAAAGTTTTTTACATAATTTGTAATAAGATAAGGAGGCCTTATCAGAAAAAATACAGTTATTTGGAAGGTAAAAATATTTTTAAATTCAAGTATCCATAGAAATACGAACATGCACCACCCCCACAACCTTCCCACTACCCCCAATGGAATATGACCGCTTTTCCTAAAACACTCGAGCGGTCATATTTCTGCCTTGCAAGCATGACAAAGTGATACTACTTTTTTATGTTGCAACCAAATTCTTTATGTTGCTGTGGACATTTTGTTTTCAAATCCAAATATAAACGTAAGTTTTGCAGCTAAAAGCAAGGACTAGTCTGATTGAACTTCTGTTTTTATTCGATCACACAGAAAAAGTGACTTTTTATGTATTTTACAATCTGTTTCACGTAAAATATAGGTAACTTAGTGAGTAACTTATAGCAAGTACGGTAAAGTACCTAAGACCAAAAACATAGCACAAGGAGGCAAAAGCTCATGTCACTGCATACGTTGCCTTGACAACAAATCCAGTTACAGTGACGCTGTGTCTGTTAATCCAAACCAGCCAAACATGTGTTGCCTAGAACGGAATAAGAAAGTGGACCAGTTCCTAAACTAAATGATGTGTTTTACTTTAAACTTCACACTTCATAGTTCAGAGATAACATACAGATTTCACACTTCAGACTTCGGACTAATTCTTATCTCTGAAGTATGAAATATGAAGTCTGAAATTTTAGTGCTATGTCTGAAATTCAGAGATATTAAATGTGAAGTACGAAGTATGAAGTGTGAAGTCTGAATTGTCCCTCTCAGCCATCGTACTTTTGCGATTTTGATAAAATTCTTTCTTTCCGAATTATTGCGAATGTTTCCGAATGTAAGCAAACGCTGAGGATATAAAAACATGCCCAAAAAAGGTCACATAAAGGGAGCCGATCCCATCGGTGACATCGGTTTCTACATTCCAAAATAACGGACAACAGATGTGTAAAATTGGCAAAGCAATTAAAGTTTGCCGAGAAATATTTTCGCGCAGTGCATATAGTTGTAATAATGTACAAACGACCCCCATACTTGACACGAAAATGCCAAGATACCTGTGACACTAGAAATCAATCAAGAAAACATAACATTATATTTACATTTACGTACAAGCATTGAAGACAGGGATTTTCCAATTTAAACACCAATGACAATAATTAGTTTACGGTAAAAGTTAACATTCTGGAATGCGCGCATGAGCGTTTGCCTAAAGTTACAAGAATGTGAGCCTATTACCGAACTTTAACACTGCTGTTTATTCCACATTTTCATAGAAACACTTGTGAATAAACAGATATCCGTGCTTGGAACATAAGATGCGACCTAATTCATAGCAAAGCTTAAAAACAATGCCGACATGCCTTGATGTTGATGAAAACAAAACACAACTGATTGCGAAAGTGTATAATATATAGAGCGACTTTCACATACTGTATTGTGTTTATTGCGCACAGGAATCACACACACGACGCGATAAAGATGCCTTTTATCATTTACATTAATCTTTTTTAGTTGTTCGTTTGTACTAAATGTCAGAGAAGTAGCTAAGTGCTACGGAAACAAAGCAGATAAAATATTTTTGTGAAAGCCTGTGTCAGTGAAAAATAGGTTATCAATAGCAAGTGCCATCTTTTAATAAAGCCGTGCTTTTATCATTAACAGATTTGCCATACAGAACTTATAAAAATTGAGGCATTTATGATTACTGATTTTTAATAATTTTATCGATTTAGGAGTCATAGTAATAATTCATAAACGTCGGAAAAATGAAATTCATATATTTGTTGTTCGCATTATTTTGTCCGATGCAGAATACATTTGGCTTGGAATCGAGATTAGATCAAGCAAATGAATTATCACAAGGATTTCTGGATATAATCAGAGAGCTACAAAACGAAGTCTTGCAAAAGGATACAACGATTGCTGAACAATCTACAAGAATTGCAGCATTAAGAAATATGCTTTCTGAGCCATGCAATGAAAGTAAGTATTTGACCTACAGGATCCAGTTAAAATTTTAAAATATTTCATAAACGTGTTGTACATTGTACTTATTTTACTTATTTAATTGAAATTACAATCATTGTAGTAATACTAGAGCTCAACATACCTACTTCGAGTTGTCATTTAAATCACATTGCTATATTGATGTTTCAATCGATCCTTGCAATTATTTTTAAAAGGAAATCCGAAAACAATATAGTCGGATAAATGTACAGTTTTGACCTGAGGATCCAGTGCCTCCAGTGTTCATAGATGCCTCTCTGAGGAGATGGGGTTTTTATCAGACGTCACCCTTTAGCGCAAATGGAGCATGCCCTCTCACTATTTAAATTAGTTGGAGTTCAAGGCAATGCTCATTGCATTAAAGATCTTATAGATCTTTGATGAAATCAATAGATCTCATCTTAATGAAAACTTTCTTCAGAGGCCTTTGAATGGGTGGGCAGACTCAGTGGCACAAACCACACTTGCCGTTTGCAATCAACCCAAATCATCACCTACCCCAATATAACGTGCAAGCTTTTGACCAGGTAGTTGTGGTATGCGTTTCCCCGGCGTGTATATTAATTCCATTTCTACAGCAAATGCAGTTCTACGTTCAGAGTCTCAAAACAAGTGGCTACTACTTTCTAACTCGCTTTTATAGTATCTATTTCAACCGCCGTGATGCCCGTACAACCTCACTGAGACTACGTCTGCCAGACCCCAAAGTCAGACAATCTGGGATTGTTGTATTTGGAGAAGGAAGATCAAATGCGTTTGGTTAATCGGATTAGGGGATCAGAGTTTAGTGTTTTCCCATACCATTACCACAGGTAAGCGGTATAAATCCCTATAGGGCATTGTTCGTTACTTGGGTTTCGACGAGAAAACCGACCTGTTATGATTAAACCGCCATCAACTAAGATGCTAGCAGACCTGATTGTCATTGCGAGAAGTTCGTTATAATGAATTTGACTCAAATGTTTGAGGAAGAACGTCTTACTTCTCCTCAGCGGTTGTTAACATTTATTAGACATATTCAAATGTACATGTACAGTGTTAGCGCCAGGAAAAACGAGAGAGGATACCCCTGCTCTTACAAACGTAAAGGGGTAGTAAAATCCATGGTGAGAGAATCTCTTGTTGCACTAATCAATCTCCTTTGTAAGTCAAACACACATCAGGACATGTAGATGAGGCTGTCTAAATATTCCTCAATCTTAAACTGGTGGTACCCGATTACAGGTGATGAATCAGTTGTTTATTTTTTCAAATTATGATCATGATATCCTAAAATCAACTATTTTGGTGTACATTAAGCAAGCCGTATTTGGATCTATGATACTGTAGATGATTCTCTTCGGAATTCGTCACAGTTCATTTCTCATACATTGAGGCATGTGGCGACATTGTTGTTCTTTGCCCCTTTTAGGTAAACGATATACTGCAGGTTGGTTGCTAGATTCCTCAAACAAATTTTTGTCTCACTACCTAACAGATTTCTAAAGATACTCTCAATGGTCCCTCAATATACTTTTGAAGGCTCTATTTGTGGGTACCACAAATTGAACTCTTGGCGTCATGATACTTTATTTATGCAATATCCAATTCTTTGAAGAGCATTTATAACATGAAGAAGTCTACGAGCAATTCCACAGTTGTCTGATACTTCATTTTTCTCTTCCGTTCCCACACACATGGGAGGATCTTTTTTATAGAAGGGTTTGTTTTTTATCGCTGCTCTTGTCAAATGTTGAAATTATCTTATTTTTAGCGCTGATCGTTGAAAGCTAAACGCTGAACATTTTCGATTTCTGTATACTGTTATTTATGTAACATGGTTGTCGTTTCTTGACCAGGTATTGATTTTGGTTAAACTTAAGGGTTCCGGACACCTACCACACTTCCGGGGAAAATTCTGAATTTGTGTGTCTCTTATATTGAGCATAAATGCTCTAAAATGTACTAGAAATACAGTGGTTCCGGACTATTTTTTGAAATATTTCATACCAAAGTCACGTGGTCGGAGTTTTGACCATGCTCCTAAAAACAGCATATAATCGGCGATAAACTCATATTGTCTCACCTCACAAAAATAATCTAGGCTTCATATAGAAAAACTTTGAAGAGGTTAGCATTATATATAGAAAAACTAACTTCAGTCATTGCGCGCTGTGAAAAATATGATGCCTTGAAAAAGTAGAAATTTGAAAATTTTTACATGGAAAATACCAAAATATCATACAAAATGCGAAAAAATAGCTTGAGTATTATAACTGTAATGAAATGTGAAATTGAAAAGGTGGGGTTCTGAAGTAGATCTTTTGCAAATGGCGGTGAAATTTAAATATCAATTACAAGATTAAAATTTCAGTTTTCACTTTTTCGTAGAAAAGTGCGCAAGAAAATTATATTTCTCATCAATAGGTATAAAACTGCTAATGAACATCAAATCATATGATTTTTTAACATAACGCCTCAGTACTGCATCAAGGTGTTTAAAAACACAATTAAAGATCGACATGATTTTTTTACTCGTTTTGCGCATTAGAGATGTTGGTGGGTTCCTGATTAAATAAAAGAAACTAAAATTAAATTCCATTACCGACTAAAGTGGGACTTGAGCACGTCTGCCTAGGGATGGATGGGTGCCGTCTCAATACACATTACATTTCTCCCCGGGAAACAATTAAAATTAAGTGGAATACTGTCGAATTCATTTTAATTTATCCAAACCGATCTTTCAGTTTAACCAGTGTTAACAGTTCATGCAATTGTAGCATCGGCGCGATCCTGATGCCAGCTGTTTCTTTCGAGGTCACTGTAAGCGTTGTAAATCGCGCGCATACAGATAACAAGCGCTTAACATGAAAACAAACTTCTTTTTTAAGGGACAGCTTACAGCTGATTTAATTTATTATTTTATTAAATAAGGGGTGGGGTGGAGGAGCATTGCATTTATTGCATTTACATGCTCACAACCCTTTTCTACATGTTTAACTATGTGGTTATGTGTAACATTTCAAACTCGTCTGTCATTTGTAAATAGGTTTAGTTCACTCAAGCCTTGCTTAAAATATTCAACTAACAACTATCTAACTAATGTCACTTCTTATTGAACGACTGCCATGGGATGCTTTCTCATGTTTTTGTTCTTAATGATCTTCTTTGTTCATTTGTTGTTTTTATTTTTGGAGAGCCGTTCATCTGCTGGTTGCTTTTGCTAGCAGGTGGTGAACTCGGCAGTGTATTGGGTAAAAGTATGGCTCATGGGTTTCGATGATGTTGTCACCTGGTGTTGCTGTGACCATGTTAAACAGCTTTCTCAGTCGGTTAAACATGAACAACTCGGGGTTTCCCAGTGGTTGTATGTGGCGTGCTTCTGTGTGTGAACAGAAATTAATTCATTTTCTCGCAAAGAGAGAAATTACTGTCTTTCATTGCACGCATTTTCTTCTTTAATTCTTGAATGAGGCGTCCCGCTTGGCCCTTCTGTTTTGTTAGGTCCGCGGCACCTGTAATGTGCTTTATGCTGTTAATTTTTCAGAATGCCGCAAATTCTGCTGATTTGAAGCATGTGGCATTGTCGATAACCAATAGCCGTGGTATTCCGTAAATTACAGAAACACTAATCATCGCCCTTTTCCACTTACCTACTGAGTCTGTGACTCCGTGAGGTAGACGATTGCATGTGTATAGTCCCTTGTGAGTGGCGATTGTGAGGTATTTCCTGTACTCTGCATCTACTTCCATATTCAGGTAGGCTTGTCGGACATCCAGTTTTGAGAATTTCTGCCCGCCTGTATAGGATGCAAAAATATCCTGAATAAAAGGAAGTGGGTACTGCTCAGGTACGAGCTGTGGATTTAATGTTTGTTTGTAATTGGCGCATATCCGATGTTACCGGACTTCCTCACTACAGTGACTATTGGACTGGCTTAATCCGAGTGTTCCACTTTTGAGGTGATCCGTTCTCTCTCTGGCCTGTCAAGTTCCTTCTCCACCTTCCCACTGATAGCATAAGACACTAGTCTGGCCTTGAAGAAAACAGGCTGGGCGTCATCTGTCAGTCGGAATTTAGCACTAGTGCCCTGGAGCTTTCCTGTACCTGGCTTGAACATGGCTTGATGGCGATTTATGATTTCTTTGACTTTTGAGTCATGATCTTTAGCCGCACCTGTATGACTACTGTTCACTTTGTTTATCTATTCAACAACGGTTACGCACTTAATCTCAGCCAGTTCAGTTTAAATGTTCTCATTTCTCAAGTTGGAACCTTTTCTCACAACCTGAAATGTAAGTTTTTTCTATTGTCCATGGAGTTTGACGTGTGACTCAAACTATCCCACGGGTTTAAGTAATTCACCGCTGAATGTCTGTAACGTGCCAGTGCTGTTTTCAAGCTCTCTCCTTGGAAAATGTTTCTTGAGAACGGATTGTGGCATGATCGTGAGAGCACTACCCGTGCCGATCTCCATCGGGATGAGTTTTCCCTTTACCTTAAGATAAATCATCAATTTATCCGTCTTCTCCAGCTGCGATATTCCATTTACGTGGAAAAAGTACACATCATCGAGAGTTTCTTCATCTGAATTTTTGTCCAGCTGATGAACCTTGTCTGATCGTTTACCAGAGTGGGGTCTAGTTTTTAGTCTCGCGCCTGTCTGTGTGGATTGCTCTCGTTTTCGTTTGCTCATGCAAGCTCGCTCAATATGCCCGATTTTGCCGCAGTGACGACACTCGGCGTTAATAAATCGGCAAGAGCGTTGATCATTGTGTCCTTTGCAGCGGATGCAACGTTATGGATGCTTCTGTTTCTTCTTCTTAACCCTAGTGTGAGTCAGTCGTTTGGGGTTCTTCTGTACGTAATTTACGTCATCACTCCCCTTTGGATTAATCTTCTCTATTTCAGAACATGTCTGCTCGTATGGCGTCGTTATTTTTACTGCTGTTGTAAAATCTGAATCGTCTTCAGATAATAGTTGTTTTTGCGCATTATTCACACCAACGATAAATTGATCACGCAAATTCTCGAAAAGTACAGCGCCTTCAAACCCACAGTGAACAGTTAGTTGTTTTAACGCAGCCACGTAGTCCTAAAACTGATTCACCATCATTTTGCTTGTGAAAACGATATGTTTTAGCAGTCACGAGAGATTTTGGCAAAAAAATGATTTTTGAGGCTAGAAATTAGTTCATCAAATGTTTTGTCATGCGGTGGTGAAACAAGAGTTTTAAGCAGTTTATAGGTTTAACCTTCGAGTAGGGTGAGAAAAACTGGTGTTTACTTTCCGTTGGATATCTCATTCACAGCAAAAAATTGCGTCAGACGTTTACAGTAACTGTCCCAGTCGTCGTTTTGTTCATCAAACGGCTCAATTTTACTAATAACTCCGGCCATGTAGTGTTTATTTTTATGCACAAAGTTGTTTTATTTTTTAATACACAATATAGATGAAGGTAGTATCTTAATTAGCATCGTGTAATTAGCACACTCGTCTTATCCGGTAATCCTCGTCGCCATTTGTAATGTATGTGGGTTCAAGATTAAAGAAAAGAAACACATCCGTTTATCACTAAATTCTATTACCGACTAAAGTGGAACATGAGCACGTCTGCCTAGGAAAGAATGAGGGCCATCTCAATACATTACAGAAATGTTAAGACTGATATCTTAAAAAGAAAGAGCTTAAGGTAGCAACTGGTAACGCTGTAAACAAGTTATGAAGTCATGTGAAAAAAAATCGGAAGATGACGAACGAATTCGAAGGTGCACAAGTTTTCACCTGGTACTGGAGTGGAGGGTGTACGGCACGTCCTTAACTTGTTGCTTGGTAAGTGGTTGATGCGCGATGATTCTAGTAAATGTGTCGGATTATACTTACGGTACACTTCTAGTTTTGTGTGACTATTTACATTTGATCAGGTCTCATAATTGTAATTAGTGAACACGTGTCACTCATTCAATTCAGTTAACACGTGAGCGTAACAATGATTTTATTACCGTTAATATCTACTCTTCACCTTCATTAGCTGGTTGTTGATACTTGCTAAGAGTATACACCTTAAAAAACTTAAAGCCTATTTCATCAGTAACTATGAACGGTGGACTTTACTTATTCAAAGTATTTCAATGATTTAAAATGCCCATGTGCTGTGCTCAATTAAAGCTATTAACATATTCAATGGCAATAAATAGATATAAATATTTCTCATATATTGCATTTACTCTAGAATTTCTTTGTGTTAAATAATTTTGATTTGCGGTCTAGGCTCATAGATGTTGTATTTTTTCAATCTTAATTGATTCATAGTATTTTCAAATACGCATCTTTATTACGTATTACTGCTACAATTATTGTTTGTCATGAAAGAGGGAAGGGTACGTTTTGTGGCATATGGAAAGCCTATGTTATGGCTGTGATTTTTATTATTTATTATTATTATTTAATACATTTGTATAGCACTTTATCTAATAATAAGCTCCAAGTGCTGCACAGAGTATACAATTATAAGTTAAAATGATAAACGTGAACAATAATACAATTATAATACTGTTACAAATTAGTTGACAAAGGCATTATTAAAAAGGTGTGTTTTAAGAGCTCTCTTAAAAGCTGCAACGTTATTTATAGATCTAAAATGAATAGGCAGCGAGTTCCATAGTTTAGGAGCAAAATTCACGAATGCTCTATCACCATATCTATTGTTGGTTCTGTGTTCTACCAATAATCCTTGACAGCCCGATCGGAGAGAGCGAGAGTTCCGGTACGGTGTTATTAGATCCATTAGATATTGTGGTGCGCGTCCATGAATACAGTTAAAAACAATGACTAGAATTTTGAATACTATCCGCTGTTCAACAGGCAGCCAGTGCAGTTCGATGAGTAGGGGCGTTGCATAGTTAAATCTGCTCACTTTGGAGATGAGACGAGCTGCCGAGTTTTGCACGACTTGAAGCTTTCGAATTAATGATTTATTTACGCCGTAGAGTAGGGAGTTGGAGTAATCCAAGCGAGATATTACATATGCGTGAACTAACAACTTAGTGGCCTGAGTAGTTAGAAATCGTCGAATTCTAGCTATGTTTCGTAGGTAAAACAATGCAGAAGATACTTTGAGGCTAATAAATTTATCCATGGTTAGCGAATTATCCAACATAGCACCCAGATTTTTCACTGTAGGTTTGGATGAAATAACTGTAGATTCGATATTGATTTCAATACCCTCAAGTCGCGACAAATTACATTTTGAGCCAAATAAAATAAGTTCAGTCTTGTCATCGTTGAGCTTCAAAAAATTGGCACACATCCATTTCTTGAAAGCCAGGATACATTCTTCAATAGTGTTGATAGCCTTTACAGTGTTCTTCTTGTGATCAAAAGCAATATAAATTTGCGAGTCATCAGCATAGAAATGATATTTAACGTTATATTTATTAGCTATATCCGCCAGCGGAGTAACATAAACGGTAAATAAAATAGGGCCTAAAACAGAGCCCTGAGGTACGCCATGACTGAGGGTAGCAGTTGATGAGGTAAAACCATTCACGATCACAGTCTGAGTTCGGTTACGTAAGTAGGACTTAAACCATGATAAAGCCTGATCGCTTACTCCAAAGCGGTGCTGTAGACGTGTGAACAGCGTATCGTGGTCAATGGTGTCGAAAGCTGCACTAAGATCTAACATCGCTAGTGCAACCATAGACTTCGTGTCAAGAGCGGCCATGACATCACTCTGAACTCGTAACAGTGCAGTTTCGGTGGAACAGAACATGCGATAGGCTGATTGATATTTATCCAAAAGATTGTGTGTGATAAGATGTTCATTCAACTGTGCTGCTACTACACGTTCAACGATTTTGGAAACATAGCTTAGATTCGAAACAGGACGGTAGTTTTTCAAAATGTCTGGATCCAGATTGGCTTTCTTGAGAAGAGGTACAACGAGGGCACACTTTAGATTTTCAGACACTTCAGCGTTGGCGAGGGATAAATTCACAATGTTCGTAAGAATATCCAGAAATTCATTACTACATACTTTCAACAGCCATGCCGGAAGTGGATCAAGCGAGCAGGTAGCCGGGGATGACTTTTCAATAATACCTTTGAGTTCTGCTGTGGTAACAGGACTAAATTCAGAAAGTTTTGAGCTACAAAATGCACCATTGAGTTCACGAAATTCTTCAAAGAATTTTGAGCGATCATCGCAAGAAATATCATTTCTAATTTTAATAATTTTATCCAAGAAAAACTCGCAGAACATGTTGGGCATGACTTCCTGTTCAATATTTGTTGGGAGTTTGCTAGACTTAGACCAACCAAGAAGCTCCTTTGTGACGTTAAATAGTCGTTTTTGATCACATTGTGAGTCGAGAACTTTAGCTGAATAGAACTCCGATTTGGCTTCATTGCACAAATGATTCACCAGTTTACACTGATTTCGGTATAGTTGTTTATCCTTTTCGAGACCGGATTTGGCATACCGCCTTTCAAGTCGGCGTTTGATGACTTTGGCACTGCGTATATTGGCGTTATACCACTGCGTATTGGGACGTATTGTGACAGTTTTTTCAAGTTTGGGGGCGTGCCTGTCAACGATAGCTTCAATGCCGTCATTATAAGACTTGACCACTGATTGTAGAGTAGCGTTTTTAGAGGGTAAATCAAGTTTTAGAACATCATTTTTGAAATCATCGAGGTTAATATTTGAATATTTCCTATAAATAACACGATCCTGTAGAGCACGAGGCTTAGTCACAGTGATGTTAAACGCAACTAAATAATGATCTGAGATGCAAGGGTCACTAACATTTATGTTCGAGATTAGCTCAGGATTTGAGCAAATTATCACGTCTAAAATATGGTTACTGTGGTGAGTTGCAGAGGTAACCAGCTGAAGATAACCGCACGCGGCCAGAGTGGAATTAAATTTTAGTACATAAGGATGGTCGATAACATCAAGATGAAAGTTTAAATCGCCTAAGAAAATAACATCTTTCTTGTAGGACGAAGTAGCTATTAGGAAATCCGAGAATTCCTCTAAAAAGTCAGCATGGTTTTTTCCGAAAGGATCTGGGCGGTACAGTGTGCATACGCGTTCAGATTTGTCTTTTACTGAAAGATTTGCTTCAATAACTTCAAATGATCCGTAATGCAATCCGGAGATTTTCTTTACTTTGATAGCGGAATGATAGAGCATCGCTACTCCACCACCGCGGCAGTCTGTTCTAGGTTCGTGGATAAAAGAGTAGCCATCGGGGCAAAGACCGGCGATGACAGCACTGTCATCATCGCAACCAAGCCAGGTCTCCGTTAGAAAGAGAATATCAAAACAGTTATCATTGTTTAGCAGAAGATCATAAATAGAATCAGTTTTATTTCTCACTGATCTTGCGTTTAGGAGGCCACATCGTAGGTATGTTTGGCTGGAATCAAAAACATGGGTTTTTATCTCCACAAGGTTTTTATAATTTACTCCATCATTCGCATTGTTTATGTATTTTCCAGAAGTACTGAGGTCACGGTTAGAAACATGTACTTGTATACTACCATTCAGTGGTAGATCGATCAGATTGTTATTGTTAACCTTTTGTCTTGGCCCAGGAGTGTAGAATTCATTTCTGTGGGTTATTCGTCTTTTAATCCGCCTATATTGACCGCCACGGTGACCACGGTAGGCCTTACTATTCATAAACTAAGGTACATTCCTTATACACAAGCACGATCAATAATAGGATCAATATCCCAGTCACTGAACTCTAATGCTCTTCATATGAAAATGACAAAGTCACTATAAAAAAGTTGACTAAAAAACTTTTTTAAACAATAAGTTTCACTAAAATGTACTTTAGATTGATAGTCCAATACATCACACAGATCTTAGACCAAAAATATCCTCTAAAACATTCGTAGGTTACGCAGATTGTAGATAAATAAAAGAAATTCCTTTGAGCATTGCTGCCATTCACGGCGCATACACAAAATTTCGGAATGATTTAGGATAAACGAGGTTAGACTGGTACCCTGTCTTAGATAGCAGAGCATATTATCCATATTCTTGTCATTAGAGCCGGGTACCAGTCTTAAAGGAGGTGATAAAATTTCCTCCGGCCTTTTGCTATCAGTAAAATATATAAGGCGTTAGACTTATTAGCAGTTAGCAGTAATTACATGTGAATTACTTGACTGTATCCTTAAAGGCCTCTTTACAAGATTCGCAATCAAACCATCCCAATTTTTATGACCCATGTAATCCACCCCCAGGTTTATTGGACACTAAATGAGTCAGTGGTCATGCAGTGGCAATGCCTTTTAAGAATCGCTCAAAGTAAGTATGTATGAAAAAATGTTTGCAAAGGGATTGATAAAAGCATCGGTATAACAAAATGATCAGGCTGCAACTCTTGTAAAGAGGCCTTAAGGACATAATCAAGTAAGTAACATCAGTCTGTAAGGATCCAATCAAGTAATCAACACGTGATTACTGTGAAATTAATTACATTTTCAAGTTTAATACGCAAATATCAATGCAGAAAAAATATTTACAAGCCAAAATATTACAAGTTACATATTACAAGTTAAAATATTGTCAAATCGTAAAACAATTATGCTTAAAACAATGCTCGAATATGTAAAACATAAACAAGGGAACAATTTCATTATTTTTTATTTCAGCAAGAAGAATGGCAGCAAATGAGGAAAAAGTGAGTTAATCGTTCACAGTATTGAAAACTGGTCTACAAAAATTACATTATTGAAAGTTTCGAAAACAATTTAACAAATGTTTCTTGAGTTATTGATTTTATGGAAGCTTATATATTTGAGTTTATTTATAGTTATCGATTTGACATGAAAATATTCTTACTAACTATTAATTATCAATAAATGTATCAATTTATTAAACGTATAAGTCAGGTAGTGTCTGTTTTTGTATTGTGGCAATCTAAAAAAGGTCGAATATAAAATAATGACATTAATGATCCATAGAATGTCTTAGATACAAACATTTCTCATGCTAAAAATAAAAGATTCTCCAAAAAGCCTTATTGGCTATAGAAGTAATATATTTTGTTAAGTTTAAGAATCGTAGTTGCAAAGACAAATTAAATAATGAAATGATATAGTTTTTCTTGACTTATTTAAAGACACACATCACAAGGCAAGATGTTCAAGATATGATAAGGCAAGCTATGGAATCATCAGAAGCTAAAAACAAGGCTTTGGAAAAGGAAAATGAAGAGCTAAAAGAACGAATTAATGGTGGTGAGAGCAATAAGGATATCACATAGAATATTAAATTATGATCATTCCGGTGCTTGTCTATTCGGGATCAAAATATCGTTTGCAAACCTCGTCTTACAAAATACATTAATGACAAAAATAAGAAAGAAAACGTCTCGTCTTGCAAAATAGATTTATGACATCTTTTGGCGACTTAAATGCATCTGTGTTAATTACCTAAGCCATGTGTTGTAAAGAAATTAATATGCGATTGTTTTTAACAAATCAAGTTATTTGTAACAAATCAAGTTGAAAATTAATGTAATTGCTTTTATCTAAACTTCACCACAGGCATCGTTACATCAATTTAAAGAACGGTTTTCATCAAATCAATGAAATTATTTTCATCGTCGATTTGTTGATATTTGGTTGTTTTTGTTCCATTTTATCTTGTTTTAATAGTGATGGCAAGTGTATACAGCAATTCACAAACAATTGAAGATATAGGAACAAGATTGACACCTGAATACGGTAAAATGGCATTTAAGCATGCCAAAATTATTTTTGATTTGGATTTTTGATGTGATTAATTCAACATTTTGCTTGATATAAGGTGCGGTATTAGGTTTATTTTACATTAAAACTGTATCAATTCAGACGGTATGTCAAAGATTAAAATGTTCGTGCCAATAATCTAATTTCAAGGTATAAGGACTGGCTTATATAATCATCATCATCATAATCATAATCATCATCATCATCATCATCATCATCATCATCATTTCGACATACTCAATATAAAAAGTATTGAAATACACTTAAATGATATTGTGTGATGCAAAGAGCTCATGCGGCTACAAATTATTAAGTCAAGTAGATTTAATGGATAAGTGTATTTTCATATCCTTTCTTTGTCAAATAAAATAATAAATATTGATAAAAATATTGCTTCATTGTACGTGTCTCGCTTACACGGGCTAGGGAGTGTTGTATATAGAAAACGTTGTTAGCTATTAATGCTGTTGTTCCTACTAGATGGGGGTACAGTTTTACTTTTTCGCGATTCCTTAGCTCTACCCCGTTTAAAATTCAGAGGCATGTTAAATGAAGGAAAATCTGTTTTTAGCTATTATGTAAATGCCTAACCCCCTGTAATACCCTCTGAAGATTTGAACCCTCAAAATGCAGTAAAAATCGAGAAGGGTTGTGCTATATTACGATGACTACATGATTTTCAATTCCCGATGTCTTCAAATTGTTTGAACAATTACTTGAAGTGCATTTTCTCATGTTATACAGCATAAGCACCTTCGCTGATACATACAAGCAATTACAGTAGTATGCTGTGACAAATTCTTCACATTTTGTGCTGGATAACTGTCCTGTTGAGATTGATCCAAGGACATGTACTTGAGATATATCTCAACAAGACCAGCACCTTCAAAACATCACTTATAAAGGTTGAATGTTACTTTCATAATGCAATGATATATCTTCAAGAAAATTCCATAACAAAATGGTATAACTTCAAGAAAGTTATTGAAGAGAACCTAATTTGTGAATTGCGACAAATTGTTCCCGTAAAGATTTCATACTACTTACCTAATATGTGCCTAATCCATAGGCATTAACCTGTTCGTCAACTATTTACCTTTTCGACCAAAAATAGGAATAAAATCTAGATTTTTCAAGTTTTAAAGTAAACTTTGCAAATTTATGTGAGGAGCGGAGCGGAGCAGTTACTGCATGGATTTTATAGATATATTGGCACGTGATCAGAAACATGTATTGGGATGACGAGACTGGCAAAAGTTGGTAGATACAACGGCAAAGAGGAATCATGACATGGGGGTTTGAGCAAGAATTCAACAAGGGATTGATGTTCCACCCTTAATGATCTCCTGCTCAGGATCAGGAGATCAAAAATCTACAGAGGGAACAATCTAATCATCAGAATAGGCTAAGCCTAAAAAAGAAATACGGAACAAGCAACTTTGACTAATTTACCAGAAACAAATGTACAAAAACTATCGGCTTATTGAACAGTTCTCCCAGAGGGTAACGAAACTAGTGACTCATTTTATAGATTCACAAAATAAACTGATATCGTCTTTTTCAGGAATAAATTAGCACGGTTCAGTATCAGAGGTTTCTCGACAAACTTGCTTTACGCAGCGAGCGTTGCACAGATCTTTTTATAAGTGGATAAGTCGATTGCGCAGTCTCCCCATGTAACTTGTTGAAGAGCCAAACAGGATCGGATCCATACCATATTCCACAAAATTTCGCTAAACTAGCAATGCAAAACAAATACTATTATACTTTGCTCTCATCCTCTTGTTTTGAAAGTAGTCCAGATGGTGAAGGGTGTATTAGCTTGTATAGCAAATGAGCAAAATTATAACATATTCTGAGAAATTTCTATCAAAGATATGCAATTTTGATTTTTCAATGATCTAGTAATTTTCACAGCCAGCCGATGCACTATCCATTGTTTGGGTTAAAAGACACTACTCAGCAGATATTTGCTTACTTTCAAAATCATGAATATATGATACACTTGAACAGATTAAAGGGTTACTTTTGATTATCTAAATAACCGTTTTACCTTCTTCGATGAGAAATGAAATAGATTTATATTAATATTTTATTGTAGATCTTTGGTGACTTTTCAGCCCACTCAATTCTTGTGGATAATAAGCAAAGTAGTAGGGAAATGACAGTTCTGGAACACCCCCCCCAGGGGTCGACTGTCAGCGATGAGGACCCCCCCCCCCAAGGGATCGACTGTCAGCGGTGAGGACCCCCCCCCTAGGGGTCGAGTGTCACCGGTGAGGACCCCCCCCCCAGGACTAAGAAAATTTTGCGATTTCAGCATAGTTATATGTTTCAGACGATTCTGAAGAACTTTGGTTTGTATGACCTCCCCCCCCCCCCCCAGGGCTAAGAAAATTTTGCGATTTCAGCATAGTTATCCGTTTCAGATCATTCTGAGCAACTTTGGTTTTCATGACCCCCCCCTCTTACTTAAAATTGCGATAACTTTCGTTATAGTTGACCGATTTGTATGAAAATTTCGCCATTTGATTCAGTGTTATGTAAAGTTTTGTTATAAAATAGTCATGGGCTACTTGCGCAGCTGGCTGTATACATATTTATAGCATGTAGCCATTTTAACTTAAAACTGGGATAACTTTTGTTATACTTGACCGATTTACCTGGAAATTTCGCTGTTTGATTCAGTTTTCTATCTAGTTTTGACATAGTCATGGGCTATTTGCACAGCTGGCTGTATGCATATTTATAGCATGTAGCCATTTTAACTTAAAACTGGGATAACTTTTGTTATACTTGACCGATTTACATGAAAATTTCACCATTTTGTTCAGTTATTTCTTGTGTTATTTCGCGGATGAATACCATTTTGGCTTCACCGCTAGATGTCTCTGCTGTGCAGCTCTACAACTGTATGTGAGACATACTGCTGAGTCAACCTTTTTAACAATTTTTGAACAAAGTTACACACCATATTTTGATTACATGGAAGTAGTATAAAAGCAAACCATTTTTTTTGTTCTGCTTGGACAAACTTTTTTGTTTTTGGTTTTTATGACTCTGTGACATTATGTGACAACATGTGACTGTGACATTATGTGACTTTATGTAATCTATGACATTATGTGACTCTCTGTGACTTTTTTTAACATAATAGCCATATTGTCTATTTTCACTATTATTATTATGATGATATTTACTTAGTCATATTTCAATGGTTTTATTACAATAACCACACGCACACACAGCATAGGAATAAGTACATGAAAGGTCTCAGAGTGTGGGGAAACTAATCGATAAATTTCAGAGTGCACTCGTTCAGAGCGTGGGAACGATCAATAATTTGAGAAGGAATGGGATTTTCCCTACGTTAAGTCCAATGTTATGTTTTATGTTATAGTAGTTGGAAAATGGTGCAAACTTTAGCATATGTAGTTTTTGACAACATATGATATATAAAATAAGTTTTAGCATTTTACCATGCTACTTATTTAAATATTCTAAAGTTATAGTGGTGCAGAAATGGTGGTTCTAGACCAACTTTAACAAATTTAGTTTTTCACGTTTCAAACAATTCTACCACTTGGTTAGTTGGTTGATTATTGGAAAAATGGGAATTGAAAATGTGGATAGTTATGTAGGAAAACTGCGCCCATTCAAACATGTGTTCGAATGGCAAGCCCATTTAAAAGATGTGTTCGAATGGCAAGCCCATTCAAAACACGTGTTTGAATAATTTTTGGAAGATATTAGGTCGTGGTATTGTTCAACAAATTGTTCAACATGTTCAACATGTTCAACAAATTGTTCAACATGTTGAACATGTTGAACATGTTGAACATGTTCAACATGTTCAACATGTTCAACATGTTCAACATGTTCAACATGTTCAATATGTTCAACATGTTCAACATGTTCAACAAGTTGTTCAACATGTTCAACATGTTCAACAAGTTGTTCAACATGTTGTTGTTCAACAAGTTGTTGTATATAAAGCTATGTTTAAAGACTTTCTCATCATTTGAATTGTGTAGGTTGAACCGAAAGGATGTATAAATGCAACATTTGTTCAAAATCTTACAATTGGCCACAAAGTCTTAAAAGACACTTAAAGGTTGCTCACACGTCAGAAGTGGATGAAGAATCGGATATGGAAAACCCTGTAAAACTACCTTTCACGGAAACTTTCGATGAGTCTTCTATGGAAAGTGAAAGCGTTAACATGGCTGAAAAAAATGCACATGCTTGTACAGTGAAAGTGAGTCAGAAACAGACTCTGAAAGTGAGTCAGAAATAGACTCTGTCTGGTATGATATGGTTCAAGAAGTCTACGATGACTATGATGACAAATTTCAAGAAAAGGTTTTAGAATATGAAGAACAAGGACTTGAAGATCCGCGTGAAATAGCAAGTTATGACCTTCGACCCATTTATAAACATGGACTTAAACAACTGTTTATGAGACTATTCAAATATACCCAGCGTCTAGAACAAAGCCAACATTATCAAAAGATCTTAAAGGACTTTAATTACTTTGTGGATGAAAAACATTACAAGTATTCAAAGGCACTAAAGGCGGCTATAAGGAAAAACAATGCATTCTTTGAAGAGCTACTAGATAAGGAAGAGGAGGATGACAGCAGTGATGAAGAAAGTGACATGGAGAGTGAACAGAGTGAAACAGATGAAGAGAAATAGACTTATTTGACTAAACTTTATGATAAAGACTTTATAAATGTTGTAATATTTTATTAACTTAAGCGTTGTGTATTAATATATGTCTTGCTTTGCAACATATAAAGTCGCAAGGTTCCTGACGTGGTTTTAATTGACCCGTAAACCATATATCATATATTAGGTATTATAGTTAATTTTGTATTATTATGTATTATTTTCAAGAATTGTATTATTATGTATTATATTCAAGAATTGTATTATTATGTATTATATTCAAGTATTGTATGAGAAAAATAAAAAGTTGAAAAGCATCATATGTGTTTTTATTGAATATCACAAATATGTACAATTATGATACAAACAAAACTATTTCAAATACATATTATGTTAATACATGTGCAGATTCAGAAAAACTTAACATTTTATAACAACTGACTTCACATGAACATAGATCATGTTAATTTCATAGCCTACATATGAAGACAATTTGATTTGAACTACATATCAAATGTATATGTCCATATGAGTCAAAGCTAAGTTCTTGTCAAGCTTCAAAATCTTCGCTCCAATCTTCTGCACTGAGGGTGATGAAATCATAGCATTCACTAAGCTCGTCATGCAGTTAAAATGTATACAGTCATCTCGCTGTTTACTCAACGATCTTCTGACAGTCACTGCATTTATACAAATCCATTTGCTGAAGCATGAGATCCATTGACGTTATTTGCTTCTTCAGCATGTGCCAATCGTTCAATGACAATAAAATTCCCTTCTTGGTAGGATGTAACCTCCCAGATGTATGATCCGTAATATATTCACGAATGTTAACCATCACTTTCTGTTGATATTTCGCCAATTTAATATATATTTCTCCATTAATAGGTATCATAACCGGTAAATCTCTACACTCATCTTCTTCATGGTGGTAGCAGCTTTACACTCTGGTTCTCGCTTCATTTTAGGCTCTGTCTTAATTTTTCGCTTTTTACACGGCGGCGTCATAGCTGGTAACTCATCTCTTTTTATCTTTCTATGATGTGGTCGCTTTTGACGCTGCTGACATGACTTCGCCTTAGACTTGACCATGGGCATTGCCTTAGACTTTGCTGTAGGTATTGTCTCAGGCTTTACCATAAAATTTTCTGCAGGCATTGTCTCAGACTTTTCTACAGGCATTGTCATAGATGGTAGTTGTTGCTCGCTCACTGCAGACATGTTCACACTTCAGTATCTTGATACAGAATGTGTGCTAGGTCTGAGGGCGGCTGCCTTTTATACTTTATAGTGAGTTGACTTAATATGTTTAGAAATAACTTTATCACGTTTGCCTTTGTGGCCAATTGTAAGATTTTGAACAAATGTTGCATTTATACATCCTTTCGGTTCAACCTACACAATTCAAATGATGAGAAAGTCTTTAAACATAGCTTTATATACAACAACTTGTTGAACAACAACATGTTGAACAACTTGTTGAACATGTTGAACATGTTGAACATGTTGAACAACTTGTTGAACATGTTGAACATGTTGAACATGTTGAACATATTGAACATGTTGAACATGTTGAACATGTTGAACATGTTTAACAATTTGTTGAACATGTTGAACATGTTGAACAATTTGTTGAACAATACCACGACCTAATATCTTCCAAAAATTATTCAAACACGTGTTTTGAATGGGCTTGCCATTCGAACACATCTTTTAAATGGGCTTGCCATTCGAACACATGTTTGAATGGGCGCAGTTTTCCTACATAACTATCCACATTTTCAATTCCCATTTTTCCAATAATCAACCAACTAACCAAGTGGTAGAATTGTTTGAAACGTGAAAAACTAAATTTGTTAAAGTTGGTCTAGAACCACCATTTCTGCACCACTATAACTTTAGAATATTTAAATAAGTAGCATGGTAAAATGCTAAAACTTATTTTATATATCATATGTTGTCAAAAACTACATATGCTAAAGTTTGCACCATTTTCCAACTACTATAACATAAAACATAACATTGGACTTAACGTAGGGAAAATCCCATTCCTTCTCAAATTATTGATCGTTCCCACGCTCTGAACGAGTGCACTCTGAAATTTATCGATTAGTTTCCCCACACTCTGAGACCTTTCATGTACTTATTCCTATGCTGTGTGTGCGTGTGGTTATTGTAATAAAACCATTGAAATATGACTAAGTAAATATCATCATAATAATAATAGTGAAAATAGACAATATGGCTATTATGTTAAAAAAAGTCACAGAGAGTCACATAATGTCATAGATTACATAAAGTCACATAATGTCACAGTCACATGTTGTCACATAATGTCACAGAGTCATAAAAACCAAAAACAAAAAAGTTTGTCCAAGCAGAACAAAAAAAAAATGGTTTGCTTTTATACTACTTCCATGTAATCAAAATATGGTGTGTAACTTTGTTCAAAAATTGTTAAAAAGGTTGACTCAGCAGTATGTCTCACATACAGTTGTAGAGCTGCACAGCAGAGACATCTAGCGGTGAAGCCAAAATGGTATTCATCCGCGAAATAACACAAGAAATAAATGAACAAAATGGTGAAATTTTCATGTAAATCGGTCAAGTATAACAAAAGTTATCCCAGTTTTAAGTTAAAATGGCTACATGCTATAAATATGTATACAGCCAGCTGCGCAAGTAGCCCATGACTATTTTATAACAAAACTTTACATAACACTGAATCAAATGGCGAAATTTTCATACAAATCGGTCAACTATAACGAAAGTTGAAATCGCAAAATTTTCTTAGCCCTGGGGGGGGGGGGGGAGGTCATACAAACCAAAGTTCTTCAGAATCGTCTGAAACATATAACTATGCTGAAATCGCAAAATTTTCTTAGTCCTGGGGGGGGGGGGTCCTCACCGCTGACACTTGACCCCTAGGGGGGGTCCTCACCGCTGACAGTCGATCCCTAGGGGGGGTCCTCATCGCTGACAGTCGACCCCTAGGGGGTGTTCCAGAACTGTCATTTCCCTACTACTAAGCAAAGTACATGGAACGCTGAATTTCGGCATAGCATTGAAGTTACATTGATTTTTGATTAGTATAACTGAGCCAAATGAGCCATACCGGCTCATTCATAAAATTACTAGTGTCGATACAGAACATAACAGTCAAAAAGGGACATGGGAAAAGGGATCTGACAAAGTCTGTCCGTGGTCCAGCTGATTTAAAGACTGGATTAAATGCTCTCTTCAGCAGTAATGTATCTCACGACGATAAATTCTCCAGGCTCCTTTCTGAAGTTCAATATGCTTAAGGCTCTTTCGTGAATATTTCAATAACAAATGGTGGTTCAAACGCCATAAATAGAAAAATCCTGCAAGAAATATGCTTTAGACAAAAATTCCTTGATAATGCCACCACTTAATTCTAGCATCAACTATAAATTTGGCTGGAGTAAACAATTCTTCCTATAGATCATACACAATCGTAAAAATCAAAAGGCATTGTGTGCTTCGACATTTTTCTAAGACTGAAACCAGCAAAAGTCAAGTTTGGTTACTTATGTTGCAGAAATATGCGTTATTTAGCAGCAATAATTACTCTGCTTGCCATAATTCACGCAGAACAATATTCGGAGCATTTTCGTTGCTCTAGGTATATCAAGTAGTTTGATAAAAATTTCTTGGTAATGCCACCACTTAATTCAAGCATCAACTATAAATTTGGCCGGAGTAAACAATTCTTCCATAATATCAACATTTCTAATGAGCCAAATGAGAAAAAAAATCATTTCAATCTCCAAGTGCGTTTTTAAACACACTCATGCAGTACGGAGGCGTTATGTGTTATAAAACCATATGATCTGATAGGATAGATATTTTTGATTTTGAAAATTGACCATTCAAAATATTTTTCCAATGAAAAATGTGTTTTCTGTTTAACTACAATGTAGTGCTTTTACATTTATTCACTCTATATCAACGGCTTAGGTTTAAAACATAATCATGAACATTATTTCGCTCCCGACAAATTAAGAAAAAAATTAAAAATAATCCGTTTTCTTGTCGCATATGACGGATATATAATGTTGAACTTTCAACGCAATATATATCTGTGATAACAACGTCAAAAGTTGAAGAAACATAATTTTACGTAATGCAGCGCTAGATTTTGCTGGATCTTTTAATAGGAACAACATCAGCATTAATAGCTAACAACATCAACCGAATTTTTAATATGAACTCTACCAGCTTTATAGGAACAACCCGAACAAGCAAAATGTAGGAACATCATCAACATTAATAGCAAACGTTTTCTGCATACAACACTTGCTAGCCCGTGGTTTATTGAGAAATATATTATATTTATACGTTCAACACTCATTTAATTTATGTTTTAGGTTTACGAGCTGCTACTGTTTTCTTCATAGCCTATACGAATCGGGATCAGAACCAGGTTCCCCTGGCCTTTTATACAAACGTTACTAATATAGGTAGACATTATGATACCTCCCGTGGTAAGTTTACATGCCCAGTTTCTGGTTTATACGTATTTTCTGTAATTACAAGATCCCCTCCATGCAGAAGAATGACGGTAAGAATAATGCGTGGAGATCATCAAATCGCCAAAACTTCTGATAAAGGGGGATCTTTAACTGCCATTACCGAGTGTCAGGCATCAGACAGTGTTTATGCTGCAGGTCATCTTTGGTGCCATGACGAGGGTAGCAATTCTACTCAATATTCATCCTTTTCTGGACTCCTGTTGGTATCTTTTTGAAGACATCTTGACAAATCAATAAAGTCACATGCTGAATCTACTTTTCAACAAAGCATATTATACTATAGATAAACAGCCACTTAAAAAAGAAACACACTTGCGAGCAACCGAATTGAATTATTGTTATTATATTTAATACTTGTACAAAACAATTATTTACGGATAATAAGAATTACAATAATGGTTTAATGAATACAAAACAATAGGTACCAGCACTTGTGGCTACAATAAAGTTTTCTCTTTATTCGTCACTCACCAAATAAAGATGTCATTTATTTGATCAGAATATATATATTTTTGCCTGAAAAGTGCAAAGCTAAAGATGTGATCAATTAAATGTGGTGTTTTGATGCAAAAGGTTTTTAAGGGTAAGATATATATATATATATATATATATATATATATATATATATATATATATATATATATATATATATATATATATATATATATATATATATGATCAAATATCATATATGATCAAATATTATCTACAAAATAGACAAATCGACAGGACCTAACAATTAGAAACATGTAACAAAGACGGTCTCAACTTTATAATAGTTCCCTTGTATTCAATTTAAGATTCGAACCAAAAACAACTTATTTTATTTTAAAATGTAAATTGAAGCTTGATAGTTAAGTTAGGAATAATTGGTAAATATGTTACAAGGTAAACCAGGGTAAAAGTGAAATGATTGTATGCTTCAAGAATATGTTTAATTTTTATCCAAAAAAAGCATGCTTAATGAGAAAAAAAATTAATTTACAACTACAGACGGATAACATGATTTCATATCACTCAGGAATCTAATTGCAATCATGCAAGTGGATTTATCAACTCTTTGGACTAAAAAAGGTTGAACTTCCTTTTATTGAATTAGTGGATATTCTAATAAACTCAGGATCAATCAACGTAAACTGTATTCGAGAATACCCTACTTGTATTGCAGCTCTGAGATATTTTAATCATAATCGCGTAGAAGAGAAACCTCACGATGAAATAAGCGGACAATTATTTTACGTTCACCCTGATTCAAACCAGGGAGATTGCAATCTCCCTGATTTCACTTTTGCCATGTAATATATATATATATATACATATATATATATATATATATATATATATATATATATATATATATATATATATATATATATATATATATATATATATATATATATATATATATATCTATATCTATATCTATATATATAGATATATATATATATATATATATAATTTGAATTTGTATAAGTTGTGTGTACATCGTATGATTCACTTTTTGACGCATTTGTATATCATATTAAATAAAATTTCTCTTCGTAAAAAGGTTATGTATTTTCATTATTCTGTGTGGAAAAAAGATGGTATGTGAATATAGGAAGATTACTGGGTATGCTTGTTGGTCATTTTACTATATATTCTTTATGATTAGTTCTAGACATAATAGCCAAGCTAATGTTCTTTATAAGCATGCATAATACGTATTGTATCTTATCATAAAACCCTAAACACTTGAAAATGATTCCTATTATATTTTAGCTGAATCACAAGGTTTAATCTAATTAATTAATTTTTATTTCAGACTTATTTATGAAATATTACATGTACGAGTCTTATGGTTCTTAGAAAGGAGCAAGTCAAAAACCAGTCTGAACTAATTTTGATTTTTGTTATCAAATCATCGTATAAAAATATACAGATCTTTGCTATTTGAATCACGAGGAACTGTTTACAAAGTCTAACATAAAATATAGTACAGCTTGATATAAGTGTAAAATGTATTCTTGCGTTACATTTTGGTTGACATAAAACAACATGAGTATAAATCATTTGAATCATAGCAAACACTTGATCTTATAGTGCTTGCTACTAAGTACACTATTAGTACACTTTACATTATCTTTTCCATCGTTTCTATTTTCTGCACGGGCAATTATAGCGCAAAACCAATACAGTGTCAAACTAGAACTTCCAATACACCCCGTCACCAGTGCACACAAGCATCAGTACACACAAACAATCGGTACACCAAAATATGACAACAGTCAATATATTTGTTTTCTTACACAAAACAGATGTTCCCTCCCACCACCATTCCTGCCCCCCCTCCAGCACGCCAAACCATGACTCTCCGATATTGTTTTATTAGTTTCCAAGCTACCATCCACCCATCAATCTGCATTGCGATAGTCCAATACTATGGAGACAGTTTAACTGGAGATATATCGATGTATCTAGTATAACATCGTCATTATATGCCATTATATCTCATTACTTTTCGCTATCTCATTGAATCCCATTGTATCTCATTATATCTCAATATATCTCATTATATTTCATGGTATCTCATTACATCTCATTTTATTTCACTATAACTCATTTCATCTCATTATATTCTTGCATCACATTTTATCTCATTGCATTTCATTATATCAAATTATATCTCAGTATATCTTCATATATCTCATTATATCTCATTATATCACAGTATATCTTATTATATCTGATTATTTCTCATGATATCCCATTATAACACATTTTACCTTATGATATCTGTAATATCTCATTACATTTTATAATATCTCATTTGATTCATTCGGCAATTTATCCCATTTAGCTCATTTAGGTAATTTAGGTCGTTTGGCTCATTTAGCGTATTTGGCTCATTTAACGCATTTAGCTTATTTACCTCACCTAGCTCTATAAGGTCATTTAGCTTATAGCTTAATTAGCTCATTCAGCGCCCTCATTCATTTAGATTATTTAGCTCTTAGTAGTTGGAAAACGACAGTTCTGGAACACCCCCATCCCCCCTCCCCCTCCCCCTCCCCCTCACTTGGTAGAGCAGAGGACTCGTATGAGGACCCATGATCTGAAGGTCGGTGGATCGAACCCGCCCTCGGGCATCACTTTCACCATCTGTCTATCATACCATGAGGACCCCCTGCTGGGGAATTCCACCATCTGTCTATCATATAATGGGGACCCCCCTCCCTGGGGAATTCCACCATCTCTCTATCATATAATGGGGACCCCCACTCCCGGGGTCCTCCATGTGGGGACCCCCCCTCTAGGATGTGATTCAGCACTCCTATAAGACCACATTGTGTGTGCACATGTGTTTCATTCATGCTCTGGCTGCCGTTGGAGACACATGGAAAAACAAGTGAAAACAGTTGCTCTTGCTGTTGTACTGTTGTGCTGTTGGAGAACAAGTAAAAGATTGACTGGAATACACATAGGAGACAAAGTGAAACATTGGTTATTCTTAAAAACAGGAAGTGAAAGATTGGCTGGAAACACATAGGAAAGTGAAACATTGACTGGAATACACATGGAGACGAACTGGACAAAGAGTCGTGGTAAGTGACCTTTTTTTTACTTTTGTATCATGTAACACTATGTAGCATTATGTAACATTATGTAACTCTAACATTATGTAACATTATGTACCATTAAGTAACATTATGTAACATTATGTAACATCATGTAACACTATGTAACATCATGTGACATCATGTGACTATGTAACATCATATGGCTATATTACTATGTAAGGACTGTGTAATGGCTATGGGAGCCTAATTAGTCTCAAGTATGTATGTCATTATAAGATCGTTCACCACACCTGCCCGCGTAGCTCACTTGCTAAAAGCGCAGACTCGTAAGCAGAAGATTGGTGGTTCGATTCCTGCTCGGGACAAACTTTTTTTCGTTTTTTTTTGTTTACTTTTGTGACTGTGTAACATCATGTGACATTATATGACATCATGTGACTGTGACATTATGTGACTCTGTGACTTTATGTGACTCTGTAACATTAGGTAACATTAGGTAACTTTATGTGACTCTGTAACATCATGTAACATTATGTGACATCATGTGACATCATGTAACATCATGTGACTCTGTGATATTATGTGATTCTGTGACTCTGTGACTCTGCAACTATTTTTTTAACATAGTAACTATATTTCTATGTCTATTTTCACTCATAATATTTAATTAGTCATATTTCAATGGTTCCATTACAATAACCACACACACACAGCATAGGAAGTAGTACATGAAAGGTCTCAGAGTGTGGGAAAACAATTGATAAATTTCAGAGTGCACTCGTTCAGAGCGTAGGGGAAACCGATCGATAAATTTCAGAGTGCACTCGTTCAGACCGAGGGAACGGTCGATAAATTTGAAAACATCAAAGGCCTAGACCGTGGGAACGATCGATAAATTTCAGACTGCACTCGTTCAGAGCGTGGGAACGATCAATAAATTTGAGAAGGAATGGGATTTTCCCCACGCTAAGTCTAATATTATGTTTTATGTTATAGTGGTGCGAAAATGGTACTTCTAAAGCACATTTAACAAATTTAGTTTTTGATAACATATAATGCATAAAATAAGTTTTAGCATTTTACCATGCTACTTATTCAAATGTTTTGAAGTTATAGTAGTGCGAAAATGGTGGTTCTAGATCAACTTTAGCAAATTTAGTTTTTGATAACATATGATATATAAAATAAGTTTTAGCATTTTACCATGCTACTTATTCGAATGTTTTAAAGTTATAGTAGTAGGAAAATGGTGGTTCTAGATCAACTTTAACAAATTTTGTTTTTAACAACAAATAATATATAAAATAAGTTTGAACATTTTAGCATGCTACTTACTCGAATGTTCTAAAGTTATAGTAGTAGGAAAATGGTGGTTCTAGACCAAATTTAACAAATTTAATGTTTTTGAAGCATATTATGCTTTTTTTTCTTAATGCTTTCAGGTATCGTCAGAACACATCGCTCTCCGCTTTCACCTGATCATTAACAATGTCAACATTACTTCTTCACCGATGTGCAGTGACCATGGATGACGTCTTCAAAGTGAACTATGTTGACTATGTGTTTTCAAAGTTTCTTGCTTTTGAATCGGATTGGATTTTACAAGTGAAGAATTTGAATTTGCATCAGCATTGGGAAGCTGTTGGAAAGACAATTCCAAGAGATCAATTCATACGCTCGTTTCTACGCGAATGTGAAGAACTACTTTTACCATCAACTTTATGACATTGATTACAACTTGGGCAGCTGAACTCATGTTAGTTGTAGCTGCAAGAATTATTTTACATTATGATAATGACGTTCCATTGACGACGAATGTATCAGAATTTGTTCGATTCAACAGTGGACGAGTTGAAGTGAATTCGAAACTTTGTAAAATGTTTGAAGAACTATAAGAAAGCTGACTCTGCAATTTTTCAATGGTATAAAAGGAGAAGGGTGAAGTGAAGTCATCATTCAATGCATAATTATGGAGAAGACAAGTAGCTTTAACATTAGTGCAAACTTAACCATTACTGTGGCGCATGGGCAATTTGGACCATTTCTTCGAATCAAACGTGGAGAGAGATGGCTTGCTTTAGCACCATCCTTGTGGCAAATTATGTGTGAGAGATTAAAAAATTTACGCAACATTGGCTTCAAACTGTACTTAACGCAAACGAAGTGGCTTGAAGTCATTTGATACTTGGATATGCGCTATGTGAGTTTTGTGCAAACATCACTGTTTGAAGGGAAAGAATATACGCGTTACATCAACATGAATGATGGTGAATGGCAGACATTGCTTCAGGAAATGGATAACATCAACTCAGTCGTATTCACCAAATCTGAGCCATGTATGGAATGTCATGGGAAGAAAACTCCTATCAAGCTACAAAAGGACAATCGAATGAAAGTGTCAAAGCTATCCAAGAAAAGACTGGCTGAAGTTCGATTGGAGAATATGAACGAGCAAAATCAACTTGGACTTACCTGTGAATATTGTGGTGCTTACGGATATGCTGAGGATTATGATTGTCACTGCCACAAGTACAATTGCAAGTTGTGTGAACCTGACAACTTCTGCAACAAGTGTGGCTCACTAACAGTATCTGCAGAGTAAGACTGCAAGTCATTTGCTTGCCAGCCGTCAAAGTGTGCAGACGTGTCATATGGATATGTGAAACAAAGATGGATGCAGAAACGTTTTTCAAGAAGACGTATGTGGACTACGTGATAAGTGAACTGGTGCGTTTTATATCTATTCAACAACAACTGGAACACTTTGATATCTATTGGGAACTTGCTCATCCCACGCTGAAAGTACCAAACTTACGCAAGGATTTTATCAAAGAGTGTGTGCTTTCAAACACTGACGGAGCTGAGGAGTTTGATGTGGAAGCAGCATATCACTTTGCTCGATTAGATCCAAGACTGTTTGATGAAGTGAGAGGGTGGTTAATCTACATTGAGACAATATAATGTGCAAAAAACATATTGTGAAGAAATGTTATTAGCTGTAAAAAAGTTTGCATGTTTAGTAAGTCCTGCTTGTCAAAATGAAGAGTGTTCAGAACATACTTGTCATTCTGCATGTGTCTATACATATTGGAATGAAGCTAAATATTACATTCGTTTAGATAAAGTGTTAAGTAATGCAAATCAACGGTGTAAAAAATATGGTGTAGATGCTATCATATTAGATGAATTAAGTAGTTGGTAATGTTCATTGAAGATCAATGGACTCCAATTGTTCACACCATTGTATCAATACTTGATTTGTAAGATATGTTGATTGAGTTATAAAAACATGTTGATTGATTTGTAAGACAAAATAAAATGCAAAATATGTTGACAAGTGTTAATCATTTAGTGTTAACATGTCGACGTGGAAAGACTACCTAACCAATATTTACTTTAAACCTGGTCAACCCGGGGCATTTGCTGGTCCTTACAAACTTTATCATATATTAAAAAACATGATCAACCAGTCACTCATTCGCAAGTGAAGAAATGGTTACAGGATCAAGATGCCTTCAGTTTACTACAACCTGTAAAATACAGGTTTAAAAGGCAACGTGTCATTACACGTGGAATTGATGATATGTGGGATATTGATTTAGCCGACATGGGAAACAGCTCCCTATAATGATGACACCCGCTTTTTATTGGTTGTCATTGATGTGTTTTCCAAATATTTGTGGGTGCAGCCAATACCTAATAAATCACACACCAGCGTCATAGAAGCCTTTCAAAAGATTAAACATGAAACACAACGAAGACCACGAATTCTAAGGTCGGATAAAGGAACTGAATTTAAAAACAGATGGGTAAAAGCATTTTTGAAGAAGGAGGGAATACATGCCTATACAACAAAGAATGAAACCAAAGCCAACTTTGCTGAGAGAGTCATTCGTACTCTTAAGGGATGATGCATCGATATTTCCTACATAATCAAACTTATCACTATGTGGACATCCTTCCAGATTTAGTGTACAATTACAACCATAGACCTCATGGCTCCCTTCCTAATAAGTATGCTGCTGCAGATATTCGTAAAGACAACGAATCGAAAGTGTGGAAGTATATGTATGTAGACAAGTTGAAATTGAAACCAAAGAAGAAGAAAAACCCTACAAATTTAAAATTGGTGATCAAGTTCGCATTTCCAACATGAAATATGTATTTCAACGGGATTATCATATAAAGTGGACGCAAGAAGTCTTCATTATTACACATCGTTGTAAGAAGCAAGGAATACACTTGTATCGTGTGAAAGACTTTTTGGACGAAGATATTCATGGACATTTCTATGAAGAAGAGCTGCAGAAAAAGACAAAAGATATTGAGTCTGTCTACAGAATTGAAAACACTAAGAACACGAAACACGAAGAAGACGAGGTGTTAAAGAATTATTTGTGAAGTGGTTAGGTTGGCCAAAGAAGTTTAACAGTTGGGTGAAAGAAACTGATATTCGAAAATGAAGCATCCATTCACATGTTTAGTCTCTGGACCTACAGGCAGTGGTAAAACTTCTCTAGTTACAGAAATTCTAGAACAAAAGTTAATTAAACCCTCTCCAAAAACCATTTTATGGCTCTATGCAGCAGATCAGCCTTTGTACAAGGGAATGAAAGGTGTGGAATTTTACCAAGGCATTCCAGATGACACTGAAGAGCGTTTTAACCGGAATAAACCAAACTTACTCATCATTGATGACTTAATGACCGAATGTCATAGTGATGAGCGTATGATACGTCTCTTTAGTGTTGGCAGCAGTCATCAAAATCTAAGCATTATTTTTATTGTGCATAATTTGATCCATCATGGTAGAGAAATGTGAAATATTAGTTTCAATACGCATTACATCATTCTGTTTAAAAATCCTAGAGACAGTCAACAAATAAGTACATTAGCGCGACAAATGTATCCTGGAAAATCTCAATTTCTCATAGAAGCCTATCAAGATGCTACCAGCAAACCTCACGGCTATTTATTCATTGATTTGAAGCCTAAGACGAATGATCAACTAAAGGAAGGAGGATTCATTGGAGCTATTGCTAATTTGCATTACCGTTGTTAGCTCAGTTGCTGCTAAAATGAACATACTATGAAAATGGTCCTCATTCCTGAATATGAATATAAAATGTTGTTAGAAAAGAAGGGAAAAGATGGTGAAATCAAAACAAAAGTGAATAAACTTTTACGTGGAAAACGAACGCGTGAAAAGGCAATAGAAATGTCTCAAGCTCTCAAGTTCATTTACAAACAACTCAGTCGCAACAACAACGACAAAAGTCTGTTACTTCATGCAATGCCGAAAAATCAGAAAAGTCCCAACAGTTTCTAAACCATTTTCAACCCATTTATCATGCAAAACTAACACAACTTCTGGCAGAACTTAAGAAATATGGTACGAGATGGACAGATAAAAATGAACTTGTTTTAAAAACGGGTACTGTCATTACGAATTCCAACATTATTGATTTGTTGAAAAAAGCACTGGTTTCTACAAGAAGAAAAGAACGACGAGAACCACCACATGGTGGGAAGCAGTTTATTGAGGAAATTGTAGACGCTACTATTCCAAAAACTGTTTTTGGCAAAAAGACAACTCGTGAAGATATTACAAAAGAGTAACAACAACGTCAACAAAGGTTGTTTCCAGAAGAGGATTGAAGAGTTATGGTGTTGTTGTTGTAAAGAAAATGTAAAATAAAAATACTTTCCTGTAAAAATTAGGTGTGTCAGTGCTTGTTGTCAAAGAGAAGTAGTAGATACCAATGTAGATCATGTAGATGGCAATTTAGACGACAATTTAGACAGCAATGTAGATGGCGAGTGTCAAACATGAAGTAATGTATAAACACATCTAGTCTATCTACATCACACAAACGATTTAGCTGCCATGGAGTCAACAAGTTTTTACATTACTTTACCCAGCAATGCTAGTATGAACTATTATCCTACTAATAAGGCTTCTACTTATCAAATTCGTTTACCTCGTACAATATATTTGAAAGGAAAATATGAAGTAGCCTTAGCTGAAATTCAATACCCGCATACATGGACGACAATGAGGCCAGGAATAGACTATACTCTTCATTATCGATCATCATTAGAAGTATTTTATGCAGTTACCATTCCATATGGTTACTACAGGTCCATACCTGAAATATGTACTGCAATAAATGAAGAATTACAAAAATCTATTAATGCAAACCCTATTCAGTTAAAGTATGATAAAATTAGTCGAGGAGTTTATCTTATTTTGAGAGATGATTATGATATTGTCTTTTCTACTGGATTGGCTGAGATTTTAGGATTTAAACCAGATAAATGGTATAAGGAATCCGGTCCTGCTGAACATCAATCCGATGTGAAACATGGATTTTATACACTTTATGTGTACTGTAGTATTTGTGAGCCACAAGTAGCTGGAGATTATTATGTTTTATTATGTTATGATATTGTTATGAAAACTTATGAAGAACCTAATTACGTCACTGTAAACACATCTAAATTTGATACGATAGAAATGAATATTAAGGATGACACAGGTCATAATGTTTCATTTCAAACTGGGAAAGTGATATGTAAACTTCATTTTCGACCAAAAGCATTATGAAAGCATATACACACGATCCGTCTACGTATCGCAGCCATTTTCTTCATCAAGTGGGTGGGGAATTACCAGGATTTAAAGGAGCGCGAATACAATATGGAGATGGTTTTGGTTCAATATTGGGATCATTGGCTCGCAAAGCCATTCCACTGCTTAACGCAGGGGCTAAAATCGTTGCACCACATATTAAAAAGGCTGCAAAAGATGTCGCGAAAGATGTTACAGGCCGGGTAGCACAGCGCGTGATTGGTGATGTGTTAGGAGGACGAAAGAGAGCATAACCAGCAAAACGTGTCAGAAGGCGAAAGGCAGCTAAACGGATAAAATCAACAAAATATAAGAAAGATATTTTTTAAACATGTCTTTAATTCATAATCATTCTTGTGAATGTAGTCTTTCTCCATTAGAATGGTTTCGCATACCACCAACGCAAACTGCTGCAGAAAAAAGTTATAATGTAGACTATCAACCACTAACTACTATTAGAGAGGGCGCTCCAATAGAATTCTACATTCCTGCGAGTACAGAAGAATATCTAGATTTAAAGAATAGTAAACTTCATATTGTATGCGCTATTGTAAAGGCTGATGGAACGCCATGTGATGTAGATGATAACGTACCATGTATCAATGATTTGTTTAATGGGTTATGGTCCAATATTGAATTGTTTCTAAATGATCGTTTGGTATCACATAGTAACAATACCCATGGATATACCAGTATCATATCTCATCTCATTCATGACTCGGAAGAAAGTCTCCATTCTGAGCGCTCTATGCGTCTCATCTATAAAGATACTGCCGGGTCAATGAATACTCATGAGGTGAAAAGAGCTAATCATGAAAGATATGTAGCAGGTTTTCATGTAAATGTTGAGGGTGGTGATATAGCTCTACAAGGAAATAATGGTTTACATAATCGTTATTTGTATACACGCCTAAGCCGTGAGTTTACGCTTACAGGTGGTTTAAGGGTAGATTTGTTTGAGCAAGATCGCTATCTTCCAAATGGTATTAGTATGAAATTACGTTTACATAGTCAAGAAGATGAATATGTATTAATGGCTGCAAATAATGGTTTTAAAGTAGAAGTGAGAGATGCGTTTTTAACCATTCACAAAGTGAGGGTTAGTCCAGGTATTCAGTTAGGGCATGCAGATGCGTTGATGAAATCTCCTGCTAAGTTTATTATTACTAGAAAAGAATGTAAAATTTTAGCTATTCCAGCTGGATTTCAATCTTTTTAGGCCAATTACCAAAACGTATTGTTATTGGACTGGTTCATAATGAAGCCTTTGCTGGAACAGTATTGAGAAATCCATACATTTTTGATAATTTTCTTCTTAACTTTATGCAACTTTACGGATGGTGAACCAGTCCTATCCAAACCTCTCAAGCTTGACATAAATCGAGGCAAATATCTTGATGCTTTTGAAACTCTTTACAAATCTTTTCATAGATTGAATGGTGAGAAAAGTTCCATTATAAAACGGGAAGATTGGCCTAGAGGTTATGCTTTATTTTCTTTTGACTTAACACCTGATTATGATGGTGATGATCATTATGCCCTTATCAGGCATGGGAATTTGCGACTAGAAATGAATTTTGCTGGTGCCTTGCAAAATACAGTTAATGTTATAGTGTATGCTGAATTTGATAACATTGTTGAAATAAGTGCAAATCGTAGCATTCAATTCGACTACCAGTCATGAACACGAAGCAGATAGAAGCCATCCTATCCCATGATGCCATGACAAAAGACTTGTTTCAAGATGTGTTTTCCATGGACCAGTTACCATCTTTACAACGCGTTGCCTATGTCATCAACACAGACGATCATGATGAGCCAGGAGAGCATTGGGTAGCAGTATATTATGACAAAGACCCTTCAGAATATTTTGACTCTTGGACTTTTACCTATGGACAGTCGTTTGAATAAGTTTTTAAAGTTTAATTTCATTTATAATTCAGTTCCATTACAAACGCCAATATAATCTACATGTGGATTTTATTGTGTGTATTATATAATTCAAAGAGCTCGAGGACATAGTCCTTTTGAAATCACTGATGTGTTAAGAAGAAGTGATTGTGATTTTGTTGTAAAGGATTTTGTATATAGACATTATAAACCATTATTTTATTGATGTTGTATTAGTTAAGTTGCATTATTTAAGTTGTTGGTAATTGTTAATTTTGCTATGACTATTGTAAATAAACAAGACAGTTATATACAACATTCTTTTTTATTGTGTTATACATTATTTACATTTCAACAAATATTTTACATTTCAACATATCTAGTTTACATTAAACTTTTATTTTACAAATACATTCAATACATCGATAAACAAATGCCATTCATACCAATCTAAATTAATATATGTATCATAGACATTACATCCACGTTTGTAAATGCTATGAAAACTAGCATAACACTGTCCATTACCAAACTTTATTATTTTAACATCTTCGTGTTCAGACAGTTTCAGTTCATATCCATGATCATTCATGTCAATGTCCATCACCATAGCACACATGGGATGTGTCAGTTCAATGGACTTGGTGCCTCGCATGAGTTGCACTCCTTTCTCTTTGAATTCAAGCGTCAGGTTCTTTCCAATCCAATGCTTGTAACAGAGCGTACCATTCCACTGTGTTGAGGGTGATGTAGTCGCAGCGTTCTGTAAGCTCGTCATATTGGCGAAATTGTACAAACACGTCTAGACAGTTTTCAGTCACACGCACTTCTAATTCATTTGAGACTGCCAGGAGAAAGCCGGGTATCCTCAACTTCTCTAGATGGTCTTTCAACACAGATTGTTCGTCAGGTGATAGAATGATATACTTTCCAAAATGTTTTAGCACAATGTCATCACATAAGTTTTGCATATATGAGAATCCATTTGTAATGGGTTCATAATCCAACAAATAGTCTTCCATCTCGTTCAACAGTCAGATCAACTATGAGCTGTCTCCTTGTCTGCAAAGACGTTTTTATGTTCGCAAGAGGGTGAAGAGTGAGCAGCTTCTAGGAATCGTAAGACTGCGCGCCAATTCTTCATATCAAAGTGAATCAAATCTGAATATGGAGTATCTGGCACAACTCCATGATAATCCTCTGGATAATCCTGTAAAAGATTTTTTCAGAATCTAACACGTATATCAGAATCATGTTTAATCACAAACACTTCAACTTTATTTTCAAGTCTACGTTTAAACCCAGGTTCAAGCGGTATGTTTTTAAAGTCTTTCCACACTTCATTTTTAAACTGATAAGCAGAACTTATTATCCGAGAACTTATTATCACTTCATTCCTATCATTTACAGCAAGGTAAGCACCACCGTTAAACACAAGTGCATTCATGATGACAATACATTGTTATGCGCCATCTTCTTGTCTTCGAAGCCTTTTATCCACTTCTTTCACCGGCTTCTTCAACATTTTCCATTCAGGTATTGTCAGCAAAATACCCTTTTTCGTAGGACGGTTTCTTCCAGTCCCCTCATCTCTGAGATATTTGCAAATGTCTACCACTCCTTCATTACTTTGCTTCATAATTTTAATGTACTTTCCATTTCCTAGAGAAAGCATTCCATCCCACGACTGTGGTGTTGGTTCCGTCTCCACTTTCTATGGTCACACCTCAAATAACTCTTACGTTGGAGGACCTCCCCCTTTTATAACGTTGCTTTGTAATGTCCATGCGCTAAGGTGGAATAGCCATCATTCAGCACATATCGCTTGTCGTCATATGGGGAGAGGGCTACTTTCCTCATCTTCTCCGAGAAAAGCTGGTGACCATGACTTCGAATAATGTGTCCTGTAGCCATCGTTTGAGTTTTCTTGAACAAACTGTCTCTATACTGTATATGTTTAATGCATCTTTGACAAGCTCGAGTGATGCCTTTAGCTGTATGTTTTTCTTTCCCACCGCACAATAAACTGAACATTTTCGGTCTGAGTCCAACAAACTCTTCAATGGGGATGCCTGCCGTCTCATCCTTCATTTTCCCAAGCACTTTTTTGTTCACGTTGGAATGTAGGAAATGATCTGGCGGATAGTCACTTGTCTCGAACAGGTCAGCATCTTGCTGCATATCTCTGTAGATATCTTCCGTTTCTATGTCGTAACATAGACTGTTGGTGTCGCTGAACAACAACTTGGCATTGGGATACTTGACCATGATGTAGTTGTAATGAAAGTTGAACATAAGCACTTTGCTGAGGTCGAGAATGGTGAAGCCAACTTGAATGGGTTTATCCAGAAGCAAATCCACTTTGCGCAAATGTACGGCGGTCAAATCTTCGTTGAAAATTTTGAATTTGTGGAAAGAAGGTTTGGCCACAAGTTTCTTGAACCGCTTTTCCTGGTGAACAAGTTCAACATTGATTCGCTTTCTCACATTTTCCATGGTTTTGCCAAACACCGAGTTGTTCATCAGTTTGAAGAAGTCTTTCTCAAATGGGTTCTTGGTCAATTTTCTCTTTTCTGTGTTCAAGGTAATGTATTTTGCTAACCATTTGCTCTGTTCAAACATGATAGCGCGATGTACTTTGGTGACTTTCAACCCCAGTGAGACGTACTGTTGTAAATTCCTATAACGAAGTACATATTTCTTCTTGTCACACAAGTTAGGAGTGAGCTTTTCACTTGGTTTGTCTTTCATGTTCAGATCTTTCCGCGGCTTCTGACTGTACTCTGAAAATTCTCCAACTTTGACACATTTCCGTTCTGGAGCCACTGGGTAGTGATTATGACGATCATGGATTGAATGTGGGTATTCTAAATCCACTTCAAAATTAATCCAATGTCGTCATCTTCAGCTACATCTATAAAGTCGATGGATTCTGGCTCGCTAACCCACATAAATCCTCTTTGTGGCATGCTTTGTGACATGGCCCAGCCATACAAGTTGTTTGCATCGAGGTACATCAGGTAGTTGTTTGGCAACTCAGAATTGTAATCTGCTACGTAGGGATTATTTGCTTTCGCATACTTGTGTGTGATCACAGATATTCCTCCACGTATGCCTTGCTCAACCATTTGGTACATGTCAATGTCAATGATCAATTCCAACTTCGCCTTTGTCGCTTTTAACATTGCATCCCACGATAGTTCTGGTGCTGTATAGTAGTGAGCAGGATCCAATTCATACGTGTTGAGACACACTTGACGAAAATTTTCAAACACGTCAGCTAGCAGTAGCACATCTGCTTTCATGTACAGATCGTGGTATTCACAGAAGGTGGTACAGTTGAATGTATTCCACACCTTCTGCGCATGCTCAAAATCCTCATCGCTAATGTCCTCTTCGCTAAGCTGACTATAAAACTTGTCCTTTGATGGTAGCTGTGTTTCAGAAAACTTGGATGGCTCGTCCACGTAATCGTAGGGGTACACTCCCTTTCTCAGCAGCAAATCTTGTTGGTGACTATCGTGAATGTGAGAGGTCATGTTGTAGAAGTTATCTTTCCCTTCTTCCGCCAGGTTGGATACTAACTTCTGTAGAGAGGTACTCATGAACTGAAAGCTGTCTGTAAATTTCAGATAGCTCATGGTGAATGCAATATATTTCTCAATGGTGTTGGGAATGACTGTAATTGTTTTATCTTTGAATTTTCCAATTTCCTTCATGATCAGATGACTGTCATAGCCTCGTAAATTGTGGAAAAATGCAGGAATGATAAAAGAATCTTTATCCCCTTGCTTATCCTTTCTAAGTCGGAATTGTAAGTTGCATTCATTGTGTGCTGCTCCGCGATATTTGCCATTGATGTGGTCATGATCTCTCACACGATCTGCTCCTAGACGCTCATGACAAATCTAGCAATCGACAATGCCTTTTCTTATCATTGCTAATCAAAAGTAAGTTGATTTCTCTCGCACTGGTGTTTCGACTCAGTTGTATCGGAACAACTACATCATGTTCATATCCAAACACGTTGATGGACACATCGTTCTCCTTTTCAAACTTTGGAATGTCCATAATCGGTGTTGGAGATGTTATACCTTCCACCTTTAATTCCTTCTCAAATGGTTTGTATTGATTCACGCGATGTGGGTTGTCGTTATGAGGGTGAAGATGAGCCAATACAGACCATAAGAAACACTTGTTGTCATCATTCTGAACGTTTAATACACCCTTCGTATTCCTCACTTTCTTCGGCAGCGGAATAAAACTACTCGCATCCAGTGGTGCTGACGTAGCTGTATGTACTTCAGTGTACAGTATGTTATCCAACACCCAGCCAGAACCTTGTCGCTCATGTTCATCAAACTTAGTAAACAATTCTTTATAGGCTTCTGGCAAGTCCTGCTCAATATCTGCTGGATTGTATACTGTATTTGTTGGACTGCTGATAAAGGCATTATCCACTTGTTCTACCATAACACCTTCAGCATTCTCCGTCAGTTTCTTGAAGCGCGCATGCACGACAATGTACCATTTCATTCCATAGTTTAAGGTCTCCAGCAAATGTGCCTTGATACGGTTCTCTTGCTGTCGCATTTCAAGCAGTAAATCCGATCCATCCTCGGACTCAAACCGTCTTTCCTGTGCGTTTTCACCCAGACTAACCCTTCTACCTCTCCCTACTCCATATTTGTCAAATATGACAAAAATATTAATTTATAATTATTACTTAATTTGATAAATTCCCGGGGGATTCGGGATGTATGGGAACCTGTCACATTACCGGCAGCCTCGCAGAGTCGCAGTGTGGTATTCTTCATAACGGCAAACAAATGCAACCTTAGCGAATCAGGTTCAAGGAAGTCATCAATAAAAGGGTTTTGTAATGAAAGTGAGGGTTATTCGTTGGAATCACGAGGCATGTAAAGTTATGTAAAGGATGTAAATATAAACTCTTGTGAAGAAGATATCAGGTATTTATCGCCTTCTGTGTTGATTAATCTATCTAGTGTCTAGTTATAGAATGTAAACAAAACAACTCGTGATGTGTCAAGGAAGTTCGTGTAAAATGTTTTTTGCTACGCCATTTAGTGTGAAGACATGCCAATTGTGACATGTAATTTTGTAAGTATTGAGGCATGAATGCCTGGCACGGGTTTAAAGGCACATCGTAAACACATTATCTGTCAGAAGTTGTCCTAGAACATTGGTTTGGCTTTTGATATGTGGGGTGTTTCGAATGGATTTCTGTGTATGGTCCATTCGTTGTAACTGGCCTCGAGTAATTGTTTTGAATGCATATATATTGAAATGCTATTTGAGTGGTAAAAGTGAGGTAAATTTATATTTGTAGCACCTGGCCGTGTGTTCCTGGTAGCCGTGGAGGCAATGCTGTGGGAGTCTTGATGTAGTTTCTGGTCTGTACGTCCGTCCGCCTTGCTGTTCGTGATGATACTTCAGTTGCATTGAAGCAGTAACAACGCGTCGCATATCGCAGTGCGCTATCGGTTTTGAACAGTCGCTGTCCAAGCGGAGTGATCGTTACAAGTTAGCGTGCCGCGAGCCTGCGTGTCAAGGTACTGTGCGTGTCTGGGAAGCTGTGTGCGTTCTTCTCTGGTGAATCAGCATTTCACGGTGCTGTACGCGTTGGGCGCTACGTCCTTGCTACCGTGAAGTTCCGGGTCAAAGTACTGTGCGTATCGGGCGATTTGTGGGAGTTTCGCCGTGGAACAGTGTCAGGTACGCCGCAGGGTGTGAGACATTTTGTGGGTATTTATTTATTTATTTATGTATTATTTATTTATTTATTTGTGTATTTATTTATTTATCTAGCATGTACTGTGGGCAGGCCTGTGATAACGATGGTTTAAGTGGATGGATTGTGATAATTTTTGGTGTTTATTGTAAATAAAATCCTTGTTGGTTAAATATCTGCCTTTTCACTGTGTTTCTTTGACTACCGGCCACTCATTTGCTCATCTGGCCCAAAACTCATCCGGTCCAAAACGGAACACATCCGTGACAGTCCTGTCTTTTGTTTCTTTGAAACATGTTCTTCATGAGGCACATTTTCCATCTCAGCTGGTTTGCATGCATGTGTCTCAAACGCATCCAAAGATGGAAATATTTTAATGCATTCATAGCAGAGGAACGGATCAGGTCGGATAATACCATCTTGTACCGTCTTTCGTCTCTTGGCTTCAATCTTCTCAACAAGCTCTTCGTGAGCACGTTTCAGCTTGGCTGGTTTGCATGTATGTGCTACGAACAAATCCAGAGATGGAAATGTCACATTACAATCATGACAGAAGACCGATGTGTCTGAATTAGATGCCATTGTTGTTGTCACGTCAATTGCTTAAACTGATATGATGAACAAATCCAGAGATGGAAATGTCACATTACAATCATGACAGAAGACCGATGTGTCTGAATTAGATGCCATTGTTGTTGTCACGTCAATTGCTTAAACTGATATGATGAAATGTAGGTCACACTCATCTCATTTATACCGCCTAGACATGTACTACAGAGACATCTAGCGGAGAGCGATGTGTTCTGACGATACCTGAAAGCATTAAGAAAAGAAAAGCATAATATGCTTTCAAAAAATTAAATTTGTTAAATTTGGTCTAGAACCACCATTTTCCTACTACTATAACTTAAGAACATTCGAGTAAGTAGCATGCTAAAATTTTCAAACTTAGTTTATATATTCTATGTTGTCAAAAACAAAATTTGTTAAAGTTAATCTAGAACCACCATTTTCCTACTACTATAACTTTAAAACATTCGAGTAAGTAGCATGGTAAAATGCTTAAACTTATTTTATATATCATATGTTATCAAAAACTAAATTTGCTAAAGTTGATCTAGAACCACCATTGATCTAGAACCACCATCTGAACGAGTGCACTCTGAAATTTATCGATCGTTCCCACGGTCTAGGCCTTTGATGTTTTCAAATTTATCGATCGTTCCCACGGTCTGAACGAGTGCACTCTGAAATTTATCGATCGGTTTCCCCTACGCTCTGAACGAGTGCACTCTGAAATTTATCAATCGTTTTCCCACACTCTGAGACCTTTCATGTACTTATTCCTATGCTGTGTGTGTGTGGTTATTGTAATGGAACCATTGAAATATGACTAATTAATATTATCAGTGAAAATAGACATAGAAATATAGTTACTATGTTAAAAAAAAGTTACAGAGTCACAGAGTCACAGAATCACATAATATCACAGAGTCACATGATATCACATGATGTTACATGATGTTACATGATGTCACATAATGTTACATGATGTTACAGAGTCACATAAAGTTACCTAATGTTACCTAATGTTACAGAGTCACATAAAGTCACAGAGTCACATAAAGTCACAGAGTCACATAATGTCACAGTCACATGATGGCACATAATGTCACATGATGTTACACAGTCACAAAAGTAAACAAACAAAAAACAAAAAAAAGTTTGTCCCGAGCAGGAATCGAACCACCAATCTTCTGCTTACGAGTCTGCGCTTTTACCAAGTGAGCTACGCGGGCCGGTGTGGTGAACGATCTAATAATGACATACATACTTGAGACTAATTAGGCTCCCATAGCAATTACACAGTCCGTACATAGTAATATAGCCATATGATGTTACATAGTCACAGGATGTCACATGATGTTACAAGTGTTACATGATGTTACATGATGCTACATAATGTTACATAATGTTACATAATGATACATAATGTTACATAATGTGAGAGTTACATAATGTTACACAGTGTTACATGATGTTACAAAAGTACAAAAAGGGGGGAGGGGGTTCGGTACACAGTATGTCCTAGGGAGGGAGGGGAGGGGGGAGGGGGTGTTCCAGAACTGTCTTTTTCTAACTACTGCTCTTTAAGCTCGTTTAGCTGATTTAGCTCCTTAAACCCATTTAGCCTATTTAGCTCATTTAGCTTATTTGTCTCATTCAACACATTTAGCTCATTTAGCTTATTTAGCTCTTTAAACTAACTCAGCTCTATCTCATTTAGCTTGTTAAACTCATTTAACTTATTTAGTTCATTTAGCCTTTTTAGCGCATTTAGTTCATTTAACCTGTATGACAGAATTCATCAATAATGCATATTATATAAAGCAAATAGATCAAACATCCCCCGCGCCATTAGCATTGTAACAAGTTATGACGTCATAGATAATAAAATGTAAATTGCGGTCAATAGTATTCTTCTCACTCCCATGTGGGCGATTCACTGCCGCACAAACGGCAACTTGACTGGTGCCCTGTCTTAGACAATGGAGTATGTATACATGTCATTAAAGCCGGAAACCAGTCTACAGCGGCAGCCAATCAGAGCTCGCCTAACATACGTCATTATTATATTATGCAACGGCAGCCAATCAGAGATCGCGTTTCATACGTCACCAATGCGTCACCGTGTAAGCAAATCGTTTATCGCCCCCCTCCCCTCGTCTTCACATTGAACATTAGAGGTTTTTAAAACACTCAATTGATAAAGGCCTGTTACCACGAGGATATGCAATCGATAAAACAATGGATGAACTTTCAAGGAGTCCGTCGAGTAATCGCGGTTTCAAGAACAGGATCGATTACTCAATTAAAATATAAAAACCCAGGTGCACTTCTACATATGGCTAGAAGTTTTATTATTAAAATTTCAAATTTAGATTTCAAATTTAAATGTGACGACGACAGAACCAATAAACATTGTGACGTAATAATGTCGCGATGTAAGGCGAACTCATTGTGACGTAAATGTGACGCGCTATAAAGCGAGTTCCGATTGACTGACGCTTTTAGTGTTGTTAAGTTGTATAAACAGCATGAGTTGTCAGAAAATCTTCATGCCCGCAATTTTATTATCTATGACGTCATAACTTGTTACAATGCTGATGGAGTGGGGGCACTAACGAAACTTTTTTTTTTTTAATATCTGTTCTATATTTTAAATCTACCTATTATATTGTATCACACCGCACAGGCTAAATGCTATGCCTGCTTTTTCTGCTTTGTCTGCTTTCTATAATTTCTCTAATTTTTCTAATTATTTTAATTTCACTAATTTTTCTAATTTCTACAAATAATTCCCAATTTCTCTTTCAATTTCTCTGTTTTCTCCAATCTCTCTAATTTCTCTAGTTTTCTAATTTCTCTAATTTTTCTAATTTTCTAATGTTTCTAATTTTATTAATTGTTTTATTAAAGTAATTTCTCTGATTTCCCTCTTTTTCTGATTTCTCTAATTTCTCTACTTCCTCTTATTTCTCTCATTTCTATAATTTCTCTAATTATTCTAAATAAACTGATTTTTTTAAATTAATATAATAAAGATAATAAAGCTTATTAGGTCTATTAAGCTAACTGAACTAACTAAGGAAATTAATCTAATTGAGCTTATTAAGCTTATGAGGCTAATTAAGCTTATTTGGCTAATTAAACTTATTTGACTAATTAAGCTAATTCATCTTATTAATCAGATCAATCTAATTCTTCTTATTAGTTTTTTTATATCTAAAGCTAATTCAGCTAATTAGTTTATAAGGCTAATTTCTCTAATTAAGCTAATCAATCCAATTAATCTTGTTAATCTAATAATCTAATTAATCTGATTATTCTAACTGATCTAGTTTATCTAATAAAATTAAATTCAGGTAACCTAATTAAGGCAAATAAGCTTATCAGTCTTATTAATCTGATCAAACAAATTATTATTAGTGATCTAATTAATCTGATTATTATAAAAATTCAATTGATCTGGTTATTCTAAATATTCCAAATAATCTTAAGTTAATCTTATTTCTCTTATTCTTTGAATTAATATAATTAATCAGATAATTTTCATAATTCTAATAATTCAATGATCTGATCAATCTAAATAATCTAATTGATCATATTAATTTAATTAATCTAGTTAATCTTATTAATCTAATAATCAAATTAACTTCATTAATCTAATAATCTAATATTTGATTTATCTAATTTATCTAATCAATCTAGTTAATCTAATAAATCTAATTAGTTTGTAATGTAAATATCTAAACAATGTAAAAATGTAATCAATGTAATTAATCTAATTAATCAAATCAATTTAATAATCTAATTAATCTAACTAATACAACGAAATTAATAATCCAATTAATTCAATAAATCTAATTAATCTATTAACCTAAGTAATCTAAATAACCTAATTAATCTAATTATTTGAATGTGTCTAAATAATCTAATTAATTCAATTAATCTGTTAATCTAAACAATCTAATTATCTGAATAATTTAAGCAATAAAGTAACCTAAATAATCTTACTAAATTAATTAACCAACTGATCTAATCAATTTAATTGATCTAGTTAATCTAATTAACCTTAGTAATCTGTTAATCTTATTTAATCTAATTGATCTAATTAATCTACCTTATTTCATTAATTTAATTATTCATTTCATTTTATTAATGAAAATAAAATAATTAATTTAAATAATCTTAATTATATAATTATTGTAATTAATCTTATTAATCAATTTAATTTAATGAATTTTTAGTTAATCTAAATAATCTTAATGGTCTTTTTAATCTAATTAATCTTATTTATCTAGTTAATCTAATTATTCTTGTTCATGTATTGATCTAGTCAATCTAATAAATATAATTCATCTAATTTATATAATTAATCTAATTAGTTTAATTAATCTTATTCATCTAATTGATCTATTTAATCTAGTTTAACTTATTTGTCTAATTCTAATTAATGTAATTAATATTATAAATCTTGTTAGTCTAATTACTCTAAATAATCTGGTTAATTTTATGAAGTTAATTAATCTGATTAATCTCATTAACCAATTTTAACTATTTAATCTAAACTATCTAATTAATCTAATTAATCTAATCAATCTAATAATCTAATTAATCTTATTAATATATTTTTTCTAATTAATCGAATTAATCTGTTTTATCTAATTAATCTAGTTAATCTTATCATTCATCGCTCTGATTGGTTTACATTGCTCACTTGCCTATGCTTATCCTATTTATATTATTTTGCCCACCCTCCGTCTTTGTCATTAAAACTTTGTGATATACAGCAACATATCTAGTTGATCATAGCATCATTGTGTGTAAAGTCATGTTTATTCAAATTATCTAATATTTTCTCTTTTATTTGAAGTCCACATAATTTCGATTTGCATTTCTCTTTCCGTTACCATTAATAGTAGTTGCGTCAGTAAGACGAAATTTATTTATTAGAAATATTATATTTTTCCATACAACAATTGAAATGCTTAGCAATTAACACAAAAAAAATTAAATTCCACGGAAGATAAGTTACTCAAATGTCACATATGTTGTGGTTGTTTGTTATATGCTAGTTAAAAGCAGGGATGAAATATTAGGTAGATCGACAAATCACCCGATAAACTGTCTTGTTGGTATAAGTATCTTAATGCAGAATGATAGATGGTGTGATAGGATGGTATCAAAGTGTACATTGGAGTGGCAATGATATCAAATATTAAACAATCAATAAGGAAGTCTATAAAAAAGGCGCATATGGCGTGGTAACTAATAAAATAATATCCAAAGGTTATGAGCAGGGAACATCTGTTTTTTGTGTAAGAAAACAAATAATGTCTTTTGGTATGTTTTGATTTACCGATTGTTTGTGTATACTGATGTTTGTGTGCACTGATTTTGGGGTGTACTGGCCGCTCTAGTTATGTGTTCCATTGCTTTATACGGATAACTATCTGAGAGGCTTGGAAATCTCAAACCTTGTATATCCCATAGGTTAGGTTCACAAAATCCTCATGTTGTAGCAATCGGTACTTATGTTAGAATTTTAGATATGCACAAGAAAATTCATACATATGTTTTGGCACTTATTTCATTACAGTTTTATCTCTATTTCTTCACTATAGTTTCCCCATTTTGTATTTCATAAAAAATTATACGTGGTAACTACCCAAATAGCAAAGACAAATATTGCAATATGACACATAACATTAATTCCTAAAAAAGTTTACTATAGGTTTATAGTTTAAATGTTCGTGGATTATGAGATAAAGAAAAAGCAGAGAGATCTTTGCTTTCGTCAAGCGGAAGTAATGTTATATAATACTTATCCAAGAGACCCATGGTGCATGGGACGTAGAGGGCTTCCTTAAAAGGAGTGGGGCAGCCCATGTATTTATGATCATCACGATTAAAAAAGCAGTTGAGTTATTATATTGTGAAAACCAGAAGCTAAAATAAATTGGTACTGGAACCACATAAGCGCACGTCTTTTTTGTCGAAATAGAAGTCGATAACGTTAAATGGAGCATAGCAAATGTCTGTGCTCCGAATTTACTTTTTTCTTGTAAAATCATGCTAGAAATTGTGCAGTTTGTAAAATTTAGAAAGTATACGTTCCGACCATAAGCTGATAGATACAGATCCGAAGAAAAATAAAACTAAACAAAGGAAGCCGGGGCTTGAAAAATTTGATAATAGCCTACCAGATGATCCAAAATACATTGACTTTTTAGCGAAAAAGTGCAATGTCGTCAAAAATACATATGATCTTAAAACCGACAGACATCATTTGCGGAACTTTCTTAAATACGAAATATAAGCGCATACAATTGACTTCTCAGAACAAAAAGCGAAGGAAGGGCGCGAATTAAACGATGAAACAATAGAATACTGTGATGATCTTTGCGTAAAACTATGTGAAGGGTAAATTAGCTTATTCAGTTTATTTAACTCATTTGATCTATTAAGCCTATTTAGCCACAATTATCCCATTGACCTCATTTATCCAATTAAGCTCATTTATCCCGTATAGCCCATTTAGACCATTTGGTTTATGTAGCCCATGTAATTTGTTCTGCTCATTTAGTTTATTTGGTTCAGTTGGCTCAGTTGCCTCATGATGCTCAATTAATTCAATTTTCTTACAATTATGCCTGCTCAGAGGTGTTCAGATGCAAAGGTATTCATTAAACAAATAACATTATCCCAACTATTGGTGCTCCTAGCATAACTTTTATCATTATCAAAAAAATTATTTATGACTTCATGGATAAAATTTATTTGTCAAACATTTGCTTCGCAATGTGCTTTTAAAATTGCTTCCATATGTAGTCCGATTAGGGGACTGCCGGTTTTGTGGACATATAAATAAAAAATGCTTGGATAAATTGCAAACTAGTAGGTAGCCAACCAGGCACCAAAAAGAATGTACAAAACAGAAAAACGTTGATAAATCTCGCTTTTCAAAATATCAGAAGATTACAAACAAACAACGAGAGAATGACAAACTAAATTTTTGATGCAGTAGCCAATAGTATTTCCTGTACAACTCTGAGTTATGTTGACGTAATAAAAAAACTAGAATCAAAAAATGATATGTTCTAAAGAAAACTCTTAAGAAAAACTAAGAAATTGCCACTTTGCGAGTGACCATCATCTACAGTTGCAAATCCGATTTCACAGTCGCCAAAACTGAGATTGCTTGAAAAGGTAAAAAAAGTACATTACCTTCAAAACGTAGCAACGTGGCTTTTGTTATCTGCGCATTTGGCTTTTCAATGAAATATTTAACACTTTGAAAGCATCAAGTTATTTCCAAATCTCTTAATACGTTATATATATATATATATATATATATATATATATATATATATATATATATATATATATATATATAGCGCGTTAAGATAGGGGCGGATATTGTGTAGAAAATAATCTTTGAAGTATTGAAGTATATGTTATTCTTGCGGTGCATATTTTAGCGAGCTGCATATTTATGTTATTATGTCTCCTCCACCAAGGTGAGACATATAGTGTTTGTCTGTTCATTTCTTGGTTAGGTCGGTTGGTTCTATCAACTTTTAACACACGTTACAGTATTAGGGAAGGCGTATGACGCCATTACGTAAAAATCTTGTGTTCGCCATCACGTAAAATGTGTATATATTTTGAACACGATCTTGTGTGCAAGATATCTCGAGAACGAAAAGTCGGATCGACTTCAAACTTGATCTGCTCACTCGAGGAAGTTGAACCGTTCTCTTAACTTTTGAAGTACGTTACATAATTAGGAAAAATCTTGTGTGAGAAAATTTTTCAGCTGCTGAACATCGACGAAAGTTCAAACTTGGTAAGATTGTTGCTTAGTAGGTCCGAAATATTATATCAAATTTTGTCGTGAGTACAGCAATATATATTGTAAGCAATTTTTGTTTACAAAAACAAACAAAATTTAAAAGGTGTCGATTGAAATTTTGTGATATAAACCTATACTCTTATGTTTTGTGTGCACTGGCCTCTCTAGTTTTTTTTCTTGATTTCCACAATAATAGGACGTTTAACCACTTCAATATGAATATTTTCACTGTTGAAGGTTGCACTCGTCATTTTTATTCTCGCATCACGAAATTATAACATTTGCACACGTTTTTCACAAATTGTGATTTCTGCTATTTTGCATTATTATATAAGTAGTATGGTGTTGCCGAGCGTCAATATATATTTTTCACTGAGCAAGTTTGCATGTGGTTAAATTATCGGGAGAGATTTTGAAGAAGTTGTTGGAAGTAAAACTACAACCAAAATGTGACACATGTTGGGCAGGGGCCAAATGATTGTGGTGTAAAATTGTGAGAGCAGTGTTTTTATGCTCATGTAGTAGTTAAAACTCGTTGAAATGGTAGGGTAAGAACTGGCAGTGAGAGTAGTCTGAATGGGTACGAAGTGGTTAAAAATGGTACGAAGCGTCTGTCATAAAGGTACGAAGTGGTTGGTTACGAAACGGCAATGGTACCTATTACGTGTGATGTTTTTAAGTATTTGAGTAAACTTTAATCAGCTAGTGTTCCTATGCAAGGCGAGACTTATCAGTTTATCACAGTGTAAAGTTCTCTGTCTCTTACTATGTAGTTGTAATAAATAGCCGTATTGCTGGTTTATATCATAGATTAAATGACAGTGATTGTACCACAGCAGAGAATACATGTCAGTGCATTGAAGGTGTGCAATGTTGTATTATTTTTGAAATCGGCCAACAGTTATAATAGATACGACAATGTAAAAAATGGCTGTTTTTCAGGAAATTTGTTAGCATGGTGTGTTCCTATGCAAGGCGAGACTTATCAGTTTATCACAGTGTAAAGTTCTCTGTCTCTTACTATGTAGTTGTAATAAATCGCCGTATTGCTGGTTTATATCATAGATTAAATGAGAGTGATTGTACCACAGCAGAGAATACATGTCAGTGCATTGAAGGTGTGCAATGTTGTATTATTTTTGAAATCGGCCAACAGTTATAATAGATACGACAATGTAAAAAATGGCTGTTTTTCAGGAAATTTGTTAGCATGGAGATAGGTTTTGTCTAGGAGTTCTGCAAAACTATTCGATCCAGTTCTGAAATTTTATGCACTGAAAATATATATATTGTACATATGCAATGTTGCATTATTTTTGAAATCGACTAAAAATTGTCAAAAAAAATTGTCAAAAATGATTTTTTTATAGACACTTGTTTGCAACGGAATATATTTTGGCCAGACGAGTTCTGCGAAACTATTGGATCCAGCGTTCTGAAATTTTATGCAGTGAGAATATATATATTGCATATGTGCAACTTAAATCATATTTGAAATCTGCCGAAAGTTGTCAAAAATACGACTTCTCAAAAATGTATATTTTTATGTAAACCTGTTTGCACGAAGATAGATTTTGACCAGACGAGTTCTCCGAAACTATTTGATCCAGCGTTCTGACATTTTATGCAGAGAAAAAATATATATATGTAGAGTGCAATGTCGTCTTATTTCAAATCGACCAAAAATTGTTAGGCAGTGTAGGGTTTTTAATTTCATTGAATTTACTACCATCCAATCATGTTACACATTCCTGTGTTGCACGAGGCATCCTGCCTCACTGAGCCTCTATTATGTCTCCCCAACCGAGAAGAGAATATGATTTTCGTCCGTTCTGTGTGTATGTGTGTGGGGGTGTCAGTCTGTTGTCAACGAAATGTGCGCAAGATATCTCGAAAACGAAATGCCGGACTGACTTCAAACATATTCTATTTATTCCGTGGATGGATCGGACGATTCTTTCAACTTCTAATCCGTGTTACGTTATAAAGGAACGCGCATTACTTAAATAATCTTGTGTGCAACATTTCTCAACCACTGCACCTTTGAGAAAGTTGAAACTTGGGAGAAGTGTTGCTTTATAGATCCGATTCTATCAATTTTATTTTTCTGGAGTAGAACGAACAAGTACGGCATATGATGTGTTTACATATGTGTATATTTTAACAAAATTTTGTCTTCAGGTTATCCCGGAAACGAAAAGTCCTGTCAACTTTAAACCTGGTATGGTTATTCCATGAGCAGGTCGGGCGATTATCTCCACTTTTAACATAGTTACATTATTGACGTCATTACATAAATTTTTTGTGCCCAATTTCTCAGCCGCCGAGAAAGTTAAAACTGGATGGAATTGTTGCATATGTCAGCTTTTGACACATGTTACGTTATCAAGGAAGGCGTACAAGGACGTTCTAGCCTGGTACGATTGTTGCTTGGTATGGCAGAAAGAGTCTGTCAGGTTTTAGCAAGTGACCGAATACGGTATATAACTTCATATAACGCATGTTGTATTATCAAGGCAGGCGTATGACGTCATTACATCAAAATCATATATGGAAAGTTTTCTGCCGCTAAACAGAGTTGGAAGTGTTGTTTAGTAGGTTCTGTTTAATTTTGTTGCAAACGAAGACTGCGCTTAATGTCATGACATAGAGTGTTCTGCTCGAAACAAATTCTCGTGGATAAAATATCTCGAAAAGGAGAAGTGGGATGGACTTCAAACTGGGTATTTTTATTCCGTGAGTCAGTCGAACCGTTTTGCACAGCTTGGAATGTGTGCGGAAAATAAATTGAGGGCGTATAACGCCATCACGTTAAAAGGTTTTCTTTCGCCGACCACCGCCTCCAACCCCCCCCCCCCCCCCGTAGGATCTTTTGTTAACTACACATCATGAATAAACTTGTGTTATTAGTTAATACTGTTAGGATTGCAGCATATTCCATAAGATATCGATCATGCCGGCATTGTTGTAGTATTTAAGTTTAAAAAAAGTGACAGCAACAGTCAGTGCTGTATGGCTCACACTGTATTCTAACTGCGTTTCTCTTGTACAGCTGACTAAATAAATTCCTCGGCCAGGGGTCATTCCCCTTTATTTTGCATTGCACAAGTCGCGGTAAGTATATGCCAAGAATATAATTCAACTGATTGAGTGAGGCGTGCGCGTAAACGTTTAAGAGAATTTCATTCCTAAAATTGCACAAGAAGCACACATAAACTGCTTATTTGAGGGATAGTGTGAACTTATATTTAAGAAGTTGTTCAGGTCTTATAAAGTGGGTTGGGGTAAATAAAGTTCTGGAACTATCATAAGGGAAGGGATGAGATGGGGTTGAGGTGGGATGCATCCCATGATTAAAATATTGCATATAATTACATGTTACAAGTTTTCGGAGTATTTTGACGGGTATTCTTGTGGGCAGTCTTGTGTTTTTACAGCACCTCTTTCCTTGTCCAAAATTAGGCCACATTTGATATTTAGAGCTTTTTGGAGGAGCAAATTCTTTCTATGGAAACATTGCCTGTATTTTTTATTGGGCATAACTATATGTAGTCTAATAACTGGCTCTAGAACTGCCTGTTCTTTTTAGATTTAACTGGAACCAGTTATAACAGACCGTAACCGAGTTTACTTCCGGTTAAGAACTTAACATGACATCACATGACAATGCAAACAAGAGAAAACAAACATTTCTTAACACCTTTAAAATGTTACTTTTAATGCAAATACAACAACAGGGGAGAAATGTAAAAAAAATGTGTACATACAGAGTTTATGTTTATATCGTGGAACACTGAACACTAAATTTTTAATAATGCAGTACCACATTACCTTTTCAGAAGCACAGCTAATGTTGAAACACATGCCCTAAATAATGGTCGGGTTAACCAGTTCTTTTACGAGCGTAATTAAATCAGAACCTGATGTTTTGATTCTTCTGGTTTTGTCCAAATGTAACTCTAAAAAGAATACACGCATTGTTATACAGAGATGATATTTAGTAAACTCCTGCCAAGTAATCGACATATTGCGTCTGCAGTTCCTCTATCCCTGTCTGTCTGCCTGTCTGTCTTTCTGTCTGTCTGTCTGTCTGTCTCTCTCTCTCTCTCTCTTTCTCTCTCTCTCTCTCTCTCTCTCTCTCTCTCTCTCTCTCTCTCTCTCTCTCTCTGTACGTGTGTACAGAATTTTTCTCACTTTGCTATACGCCGGAAAAACTCACGAAACTTCTCAAGGCCCAAAAATTATACCTTCTCTCGTCATAAGAAGTTCTAGCTAATACTTGCAATCATAATTTACAAAATCTTGCCACAAATATCGTACATCAATTCTCTTTCATGGAACAACAGTGATCAGAATTTTTTCGAACACCTTTAAGTCACTTCACAATGCTTCAGTCAGAAGGCTGAAGACAAAGAATTTTTCTCTCACCAATATTTTTATTTTTTTATTATATTTTATTTTTATTATTATTTGCGGACTCTCAAAAAACATGAATAATGAGTTCCATAGAGAAAAAAGGTGATTCATGAGTATCAAAAGAATCTACAGGTTTACATTAGTATACAGACAATTGAACCAAAATGTTCGAATTCTCGACCTATACAATAGTATGCTATTCAAAATGCTATGTATGATACAGTTGTCTGAGAGTTCGAGCCGACAATAAAAATCTGTAGATATGATTCCCGATAACAGCTAAACAACATTGAGCATGTAGAACAGTAGATATCAAGCTGGAGCTTTCATATTTAGAAACCCCAGCGAACCGTTTACAAATATTATGATAAGCGGTGTTAAATCTGTTCATAGTGTATGCTTTAAAATTCCACCATAAGTGTGAGCAGTAAAAAGAAGAGCAATAGGATTTGAACAATGTCATTTTGACATCTAAAGAACACATCAAGAACTTTCTCAATAAAGTGTTACCTTGCAAGTACAATTTACGTCTTTGTCTTTCAATGTCTACATCATCACTCTGATCGTTACTTATAATACATCCAAGATATTTGTACTGATTAACAACAGTCAAAGGCTTTCCGTACAGTAGAAACTTTGGAATATGTACAATTTTTAAAGATTTCGATCTAATAATCATGATGACACTTTTGTTGCTGTTGAAGATTATATCGTGTTCAATACCGTATTGTTCACAGATACGTAACAGACTGTTGAGACCTTTGACAGACGGAGCGATCACAACCAAGTCATCAGCATAAAAAATATGATTAATGCAATTTTTAGCAATGAAGCACCCAACTTCACAGCTACACAAAACAATAGAGAGATCATCACAATAAATATTAAAAAAATAAGATGATAGTATGCCACCTTGGCGAACACCATTTGAGACATTGAATTTTACGGAGAATACAGAGCCGCAACATATAGACATTTGCTGATTATGATACCAGTATACAGTTATTCGAATAATGTAGTCCGGTTCATTTCGGTCCTTTAGCTTTTTGAATAGAACACTATGGTTAACCCTGTCAAAGGCTTTACTGGCGTCCAGAAAACATAGAAATATACTGCTGTTCATCGACTTGTAGAGATCTTTCAAAACATAGATACACTGATCAGTAGCGTGTTTAAATAGATTTCCCCCTTATTCCCCTTTGTGATTTCTGTGTTAAGCCGCTAAGGCATCTGGAAAATGCCCTTTTGCATCAAGAAAAATTTGGTAAATCGTAAGGTATATTACTTATGAAATGTTAGTCAAATATTTATACTAGTAAGTAAAATAAACAAAAAAATGTATTGTTTGTTTGTGCACCATATAATGTTTTAGATTAAATCGGGGTCCATGATAAATATGACGAGAAAATTTAACATTGTAACATTTTGATATTTAAGTAAAAAAAGATAAAGGGATAAGTTTGAATATACAAAATAAACAATTGCCCATTATTTATTTTAAGCAACATCAAACATTAGGTAGAAAAGCATTTTTCTTTGGAAAGGTAGACACGCAATAAATTGTTGTTATCTGGTTACATTTCCTAGGAGTTCTTATCATAAAGATGGAGTTGTATCCAGTAAGAATATTTTGGTCAATTACAAACAATTTATTGTAGGATTCATTTTTTAATCTCGAACCATAACCCGTAAATGGAAAACGGCCGTGCATAAAACTGCGTGGAGAATATTATAAACAAATTAAAAAAAAAAAAAAAAAAAACAGTAAAAAAGTGAAAATGGAAGACGAAGATGTCGTTTTTGAGGCAAGATTTCGTGATGTTGAATGAAAGCTGTGACGCCATGTCGCAGAGGTTTTAATTCTTGAGATTATGCAGTAATAGGAGTAATACACTGCAGGAAACCGAGCGATAATATGGTGCGAGAGCTACTTCGAACTGCGAGTAACTTCAAATTGGTTGGAATGACCGTGTTTTATTGTACGTATCTGAAAAAAATAATACATCCAGATAATGTTTCGAAAATGTCCCAATAAAACACTTCAGATAATGTTTCGAGAATAAAAATGGCTGCCGGAGCTTTGGTGCTTTTCTATCTAGAAGATAGCAACTCCAATGGTGAATTGCTATTGTCAATAGTTGTAGCAAAACTGTTTCATTTTTGGGCGATAATGGCGCGCAGGTGCGCAGAAAAGGATTATGGGAAGATTATCTGAATGTAAAGCTCGATACACTTGAGAATGTTTCGAGACATTATCGAAAAACCAACAAACATTAGCTGCTTTCCGAAACATTATCCTTGCCCAATAAAACGCAGGTTATGAATGAATGAATGGTTTATTCCGATTTCAAGGATAATGCATACAATTGTTACAATAATCGACATGAAAAAATACAAACATAAAATTTAACTGGTTTACAATATCTGGATAACAACATATTTGAAATCAGAAAGGCAAGGATTAGAAGTTATGAACTTATTCGAGAACTTGCCTTCCATGAATAAACTTAGCCTATAAATTGGAACAAATTTTTTTTAAAGATATGTCAACTGATATACCTAGGATCCTAATCGTTGTACTGCATTATGAAATGCTGTTTGAGTTTTTGCTTAAAAGATTGAATACTTTTGCTGTCAGTCACACGTTTAGGAAGTGCATTCCAAATTTTCGGACCTACCACCGATATGCACTTCGTTTTTATACTTGTTCTGGTATAATTAATTTTAAATTTTTTGCACTGACGAGTTAAATACTGACTTTTATTCTGTCCTAATTGAAAGTATAGCTGCATCTTTTTCGGAAGATGACTGTGAAAAGCTTTAAACATAACACACGAGGTTTTAAATGCAATCAAGTCCTGAAACTTTAAAATATTGTTTTTATAAAAAAATTTTGTTGTGTGTGCGTATTTATGTACATTGCTCAATATGCGCACCACTCTTTTTTGAAGGTACACTATAGGTTGGAGTTTTGTCTTGAACGTATTGCCCCAAACTTCTGAACAATAACTTAGATAGGGTAAAAATAAGGAATTATATAGAATTAACAGTGCTTGCGAGTCAATTTGATTTCTAGCTTTAAACATAATGGCACAACACTTTGACAATTTGCTTGTGACTCTATTAATGTGTTCATTCCATAGTAATTTATCATCAATTAAAACACCCAAAAACTTTGTACAGTGCACTCTTTCAATTACATTATTACTTATAGCTATCCGTACTGTGTCGCTAATACACTTTTTTGAAAATATCACATAATTTGTTTTAAGTACGTTTAAAGATAATTTATTTACAATGAACCAGGTATGCAATTTATTCAATTCTTCAGTGACAGTGTTACATAGTTCAGTCAAATCATTACCACTTTTGAATAAGTTCGTGTCATCTGCAAATAATATAAATTTTAATAGTTCAGAAACATTACAGATATCGTTTATATATAGAATAAATAGTTTAGGTCCCAGAATTGAACCTTGCGAACTCCACATAAAATTTCCAGATGATCTGAACTATGATCACCCACTTTAACATACTGATGTCTTTTTGACAGATAACTTCTTACCCAGTCATTGGCTATGTCTCTGATACCATAGTGGTTTAATTTACTTAATAAAATAGAATGGTCAATGGTATCAAAGGCTTTTTTTAAGTCAATGAAAACACCAAGTAAATACTTTTTTTCTTCCAGGGCTGCAGTAATTTCTTCTATTAGTTCAGCAATAATTCGTCAGTTTGTTTACTCTTTTGGCCGCCATTGTGTTACCCTACTCGTACAAGTGCTTTTCCTCTCTTTGAAAGACCAAATATAAATTCAGCTTACTCCACTGACATCTGGAATTTATTTTATTTGAACAATCTGGAGTATCTTTAAAGCCATCACTTTGATGGAAACGTTCTTGGAAAGGGTGACAAGGTTTCAATCCTGAGTTACAGCAGTTTAAATTTGGTCTTGCAAAGAGAAAAAAAGCACTTGTAGGGTACCAAAATGGGGGAAAAAAGTAAAAATATTCCAACCAATAAGCCAAATCCAGTCTTTCAAGTGCCCCTACAAAAACGCTTAAAACCCTTTAAAAGCCTTTATTTTTCTACAAGCATTACAAGTTTGAAAAAGAAAACCCCTAAAACCCATTAAAAAGCCCTTTTTAACGTGCGAAAAACCCCTTTTTTGTTTTAGTTTATTTTTTTGCATTTATTTAGTTTATCAGTGATCCTGAAAGTGTAATTTTGCAGTTTAATATGATTTATTGTGAATAATATCATGAAGGAGCGATACATCAAAACATTTTCTTGTGCATAAAAATGTGTTGTGGTAATGACTTTTACACGAAGTTAAATTACCAGTAACTTATGTCTTTCGCCAGTGTTTTCATGCAAGAAAACAACATTTATCCCGAAAATGTCATTTTTGTCAATTGTCACCCGAGGGGCCGGCTAAATAAAACAACAACACAACAGCACAAATGGTAGAACTACCTAAACCAGTTCATGTTCAGCATTTTGGTATACTTTTTCTTTTAACATTAGTCGTTTACTTAGTTATTTAATAATTTAATTCGCAAAATTCTTAGATTTCGGGATGACAAAATAACATGGCGGATTAAAGTTGTCCAAAAATATTTTGCCTGGAAATATTTAATTTCCCTATAACTCAACACAAACACTACAGTTTGCTTTATAATTCTCTGGAAAAAAAGTTTTGTCCCTTAGATTTGAAATCTAATACTTTCAGTATCATTTAAAAGGCTAGGCCGAGTTCGAATATTGGCCAGGTCTAACCAAAAGTGTCGAAATTATAGCAGTGTTGTGGGACACAATTTTTATTGGTTTTTACTTGTTTAAAATAGAACGGATTGACCGATCGATTGAAATGTAAAACCTTCATTTTAAATATCAGGCTAGGCCGGGTTCGAATATTGGCAGGGATCGAACAAAATTGTCGAAATTGTTATTTGAATGTTTTTCTGGGGATATGGATATGGAAAACTGAGCGGGGAGCGATAACCAGTTTCACTGGCTACCTTGTTCTAGGTTTCGCTGAGATGCTTCCTCGAACATGGTCTTTGAAAAATCAGGAAGAATTGGGTTTCGTAAAGTTTGTATATTATTTATACGTTGTATATCTCCAAGGTGCTTTGCCATACTGTTGTTGTAATAGTGGTCCCGAAAACCCTTAAAAACCTTTATTTTTGAAATCCGAACCCTTAAAAAAACCGTAAAATTTTCCACAGCTGCTTGAAAGCCTGCACTTGGGGCATTCCGGATAAAATTCGCAAAAATCTCCGTTTCTAATACAAACTAATCCAGTAAAAATAAAAGAAATGATAGAGATTTCGCCTAAATGTCACATTTCTCTTTTACCAGAGAGCAATCGTGGTTTTAAAAACCAGTGTTATTTTAAAAATTTATTAAAAGTTTTAACAAATAGTTTTCAGTTTCTATTTCTTTTATGTTCCGAGTATGAACTGTTTTTTTTTTTTTTTTGTTTTTTTTTCTTGCTATATTTCTTCTATCACTTCTTTCATTTTTTACCTGGTTGCCTTCAATTCGAAATTCAAAATGCTTACGCATTTTGTTCGAAACACCCAAAGTGTGAATAGGCTTATTAGCTCCGAGTTAGCTCTTCCTTATTTTTGTTATATATATATCTCCGCCAAATCGCTCAGTAAAAAGTAGAAACTCATTGAACTATGTAGTGAATAAATTTACCCACATTCCAATAAAGTTTAATATGTTATAGACTCGTACGCCAGGGCAGAAAATATATAATAAATGTTTTCGCACAATATTTTTGAAAATTTATAACACGTGTTTCTCGTAGTCTTTTTCATGTTAATTGAGCCATTTGGTCTTTCGTTGGAATTAAGCCCTTTAAGAGTGATGAAAGGAACGGGTTAAATAATTGGGTTAAGGTCAATTATGTAATTTATTATTTTCTTCCCTGTAATAATACGCATATAAGCTGTTCGATATTGGGGTCTTTCCCATTCTTGTGTTTGGTACACGAATTGTTTTATTGTGTTTATTACTAAAGAATCAAGCCGCTCTCCTCTGTACTTGTTTTAGTCGTTTTATGTTCTCTTTTGTATGAGGGCCCCGCGCCTCAGTTGCGTACTCTAGGCGAGGCCTCACGAGGGATTGGTAAACTTGTGTGTCAGGGGAGACTATGAGACTGGAAATATAATCCTTATAAATTGACAGTTTGCTTTAAATATTATATTCACAAATAAAAACTAAGTATCATGATTTAATTGACTACATTAGTGAAAGAAAAGAAAACACGGCGATTTGCCAAATTTTTGACAATTGGTGCAATGTTGGATGCCTTGACATTTTGATGACGTGTGATTTGGATGAATTATCCATCCCCGACAAAATATTCACAATTGTCTAATTAGTTCAAGCCATCCGCCAGGTCTAGCAGAACGCTTCTCGTAAACCGATACTGAACCTTTTCTATATTTTAAGAAATTACTGCCTTGGCTCATTCAATACTTCAGGTTAACTTGGGATAGAACTCGCTACTTCAAGTTCCGAGATCAGTTACAAAGAGGCAGATGAAGCTAGTGCTGACTAGTAGAATAACTTCATCATAGGGTCCGATGAATAACAGCTGTTTAGAACTTCAGATTTCATTAAGCACAAACACAGACAAAACCCACAGCCTGGGGCTGAGTCGGTTTTAGCATTGGCCATCACTTTTAACCAATAGTTTAAATCCATAATTGACAATGTTAGAGATTCCATCAGTCGATAGATGGTGACACATTTTCACACGAGGTTATTTTTTATGGTACTCCTCACATTAATTTTTACGCAGCTTATTGGTGAACGTGAAATAATTATGTCTTCAGCTTCAAAGTCATGTGACAGTGATCCAATCTCACCCTACCTCCACAAGCAAAGTATTCCTGTCATTTACAGAACCATAAATTTATTAATTTCTACAGGCACCTTTTAACAGGGTTCATAGCGATTCTTGAAATCCTGGAAAATCCTGGATTTCGGCAAAATCCCTTGAGGATCCTGGAAAATCCTTGAATCTAACAGAAAATCCTTGAAAATTCTGGAATTCGGAATTCGTAATTATTCTCTTTTCTAATTTATGAAATATATCAATTTTTCCTGTGTGTATGATTTAAAGATATAATGTGCAAATAGATAATCGAATTTTTGGGTTTAGAAGTACTAATAAATGACATTCTTGAATTTAAAATGTTTTAAGTTCTTGGAAAAATCCTTTAAAATCCTAGAATTTCATTTTAAAATATCCTTGAAAACCCTAGAATTTTGCAGGGTTGGGTTTCTACCAGGTAGAAACCCTTTTTCCCCTACCGTGGGTAAAAACTAGGGTAATAACCCGGGAAAAAGGGTTTTTACCCGGTAGAAATGGTAGAAATAGGGTAGAAACCGCTGTTGCAGTGGTACATTGGTTTCAGCAGTTGCCTGTCGTTTGCGGGGTGGTGAAACTGATCTGTCTCTTTTTCGAGATACATTTTGTTCTGAAATTGACATTTCCATAGTATCTGCAGACGCAGATGCGTCGTTGGGAATATCCATATGAGCTGCGGCGCATTTACTATGATGGAGCTTTAAGCGACCGGCCTTTGCTAATTGTGTATTTCCACACCTGTGACATTTAGCATAGACTTTGGTATCCTTTGTGAATTGAGTAAAATGTTGCCATACTGAATCCCTTGGTCTGCCACCGTTATTCATGTTGAAATTTATTTTCAACGTTTTCTAAATTTATTTAATTTCCACTAAATACATTCAAAAGCTTAACTGTGTTTAGATGCCTCAAAATACAATACTTTTGATTTGACAAAAATCATGTATTATATAGACCCTCTTAAGATGTTTAACTAACAAACGGATGTGACCATTTCTAACATCAAAGTAGTATCGCGCTGATGTTTACCGATTACTCCAGGGAAAACACATCCCTTTGTCAGGTATTACTTCTTACATAAATAGTCTGTTCGTTAATATCACAAGACCATTGCATAAGAGCAACTGCACAGCATACATAAGAAGAAATATTTGACAAAGGGATGTGGCTTCACGTGAGTAAAGTAAACAGTGGTGGTGGGTATGAATTGCATGAAAGATAATTACCAACAGTACACAAGTTTGTGTGCAAAGATCTGAGAAATAAGCGCCGCCAACTCCATGGTAGAAACCCCATGGTAAAAACCCTTTTTACCGTCCGGGTTTTTACCCGGTAATTACCATGGTATTTACCCACTTCGGTAGAAACTTGCCAACCCTGGAATTTTGCCTCCAAATGTCCTTGAAAATCCTGGAATTTGACGTTTAGTTTTCGCTATGAACCCCGTTTAAACTCCTTTCCTAGGCAAGCCAATCGAATATCCGCTTTTTAAAGCGTCGCAGCGCATCAGGTTCAAGATTGTTCTTTTCACTATTAAAGTCTTCACTGGTACAGCATCTGAATGCATTTTTGAGCTCCTTTCGCTGTACATCCCTTGGGAAGCCTGAGGTCTGTTCGTTACCCCCTCCAAGAAAATCAATTCAACCAGAGCTATTGTAAGCGCGGTATAAGTGAATTAATAAAAATAACAATATGTAAGTATCATAGCAGTGTGCATATTTTTAATTAATAAAATCTTTGTCTTATAAGCATCTATTTGTCTTACAGGCACCTACTCTGACGTTTCTGGATCGAATTGCATTTTGGTTTCAGAATTCTGCATTGTATGCGCATTTAAAGGAAGCGGGCTACTCGTATGAAGATATATCACCACAGACCCTTGCGTCAGTCATAGAAAATGTGAAAGAGTCCTTCGGGCATGACGCTGAACAAAATGAAAAAGCTGAAGAATCAAATGAGAGCGAATTTGAAGAAAAGGTGCCACAAATTCAACGAAGAAGGTTACAGGTGGCTATTAAGCTTCTGTTTCACAAATTTCCGAGCTTGAGTTTTAGGCCAGCCAACCTCGTCGGGCTGATCTTGTCACATCAGTGAAAGGGGGAGGGCATCCGTCATCTGTATGTACATGTATAAACTTTGACTTAAAATTACTTTTTACTTCAAAATTTTGTGTTAATGTTCCTCAGTTAGTCATTGGTGTGTTAAAATTTTTTGGCAGCCAATTTTCAGAATGCTTGTACAGTTTTGATAGGATTGCTTTGAAATTTTGAGTGAGTGTTCACCACCCTCCTCTCTTGAAAACTTGCTTTTGTCAGTGCGCCAAAACTTTGCCAAATGGCGGTATTTTTCAGTATGCGGTATGGTCAGTTTTGCAAATGTTGTATCTCCCACAATTTTTTTTTTTTGGCAGAGGTGGCCATAGGCATATACCCATCGTGTAGGGCCTCTATCGTCTGCACGTCCTGAAGAACGAAAAAAAAATTTGAAACTTCTTTTTAAAATATTTTCTACAGTTTTGATAGAATCTAATTTAAAAATGCCAGTCATCTTTCTCTGAAAAACACCGTACCGGTACGCTATTAAATTTTGTTTTGGCGCGATGAAAAGAAAATGTTCGTCCGTCCGTTTGTGAACTTTGGTGTTTTGATAGTCCTCTTTTAGTTTTCATCTGAGCCGAACCGATCACAATCTTTGCGAAAAGAACCTACTCCTCCTACAAATTTTATCAAATTTTCTCGAAATTTTGTGGGAAGATAGTCTGGGTCAGGGGTAAAAAACTACTAGAGCCGATTATTGATTTTCGCCAATTTGGGGAACTCGACATTTTTTGCCAAAAATGTGATTTATCCATAATGTTTTATTCTCTATTATTTTTTTACACTGATGCCTCCACCTGTGTCGAATTCTGTGATTTTTTTTGTAGTTCACAAAATTTGACCCTTTGGTGGCCTGGTGGCAAAATTTTCTCGAAATTTTGTGGGAAGATAGTCTGGGTCAGGGGTAAAAAACTACTAGAGCCGATTATTGATTTTCGCCAATTTGGGGAACTCGACATTTTTTGCCAAAAATGTGATTTATCCATAATGTTTTATTCTCTATTATTTTTTTACACTGATGCCTCCACCTGTGTCGAATTCTGTGATTTTTTTTGTAGTTCACAAAATTTGACCCTTTGGTGGCCTGATTTTGGCGCATTTTTTCGCTATAGTCGCTTTTGCATTTTTGGTGGATTTGATAGATGTGGTTTGAGCTGAGAGTCAGGGCTGGAAAAAAATCCGATTTTTTCAAAAAAATCATGATTTTTGATTTTTTTGATTTAAATCTGATTTTTTTGATGTTTTTGATTTAAATCAAACTGAAAAAAAAACGACAAAATATCAAAAAGCACCACCTTTTAACAGTTAATTGAAGACTCGTAACACTCTCTTGTACTACAAAAACATTTACATTTCACAAAACTGTGACGACTGTCCTCAATTTTCAAATGTTCAGATAACTGTCTTCAAGTTCAATTCTGTATTTATTGAGCGATCGGTAGCAAAACGCCAGTTTCCAGCCTTTTCCACTCCGGGGTTTGTTCAATCAAGAATCGAAAATGCAGTGATATGGGGGGGGGGGGTGAGATTTAAATAACCTCGCTCGACGCGTAACACTAATACTTTGTTTACAAGCACACGCGGTTGGGAGAAAGGAAGGAGTACGTTGGAGATATCGATGCTACCGGGAGTTTCTGAAGATTAGTTTGCCATTACATGTCCGCTACAGAGTACTTGCTCAAAAAATCATAAAAAATACTATGAGACTCAAGGGTTTCTTTTCAAACACCAAAGGCAGTTACCTGCTTAAGGCGTGCTGCCCCTAACTAAACGCCTTCTCCCCACCTCGGAGGCTCATGTCAAAAATCGTGATTTTTTTACGTTGAGTTAAATCACGATTTAAATCATGATTTAAATCAACTGATTTAAATCATACCAGCCCTGCTGAGAGTTGTTCGCAGCTTATTCAAATTAGATTGTAACTAGGCATGCTATTAGATTAAAACAGTCACATCGTGCCAGAAAACAAAGTGCAGATAGCTTAAAGCAATCAAGATAGCTGCGTCCATGCGAGAGAGAAACAATGTCAAATTCAGTTCTTGTGGTGTGCGTAGGCACTTGACGTGATTGTTACACTGTGTCTATCAAGTCAATGACTTTATAAAGTCATTGAAAATTTCAGTGTGAAATCGCTGTTTCACTAAGTGACATTCTTCCTTCTTTTTTCCCACTTGTTCCCATAGAAATTGCGTCCCAATAGAGCGATCCTGGTTGCTGAATGGGATCTCAAACAAACTAACAATTGACTCAGTGGCACAGTTGATAAAAAATCGCACATTTTGCGCTACGAATCGGTGAAGAATGATTTTTACAATATCAGGACTTTGCCTGATACTTTTTTTGTCAATTTACAGTTTTCGTGTAAGAGGTTCCTGTTAAATACACTGACGTGGTTTTTCGGATGGAACGCTTGGAAATCGGAGGCCAAGGAACACGTAAGAGAAAACCACTTTATATACGTCATCCATATTTAACTTGGCTTTTGTATAGCTTGATGTATAAAACCTGTGGAAATTCTGTTCCTATTTGATATTTATATACTTCAATAAGTTGATCTGTAATCCAGTGTGGAGTATAAAGTTGCACTCTAATTATTAAAATCGTAACAACTTTGATTTGTTCAAATGAAACAGAAGCCTGCTTAGTTTGATTATAACTCGAAGAACTTTCTATAGTCATAAGTGTCTTCTACTTTTATTTGTGCATACAACAACATTATGAACACGCAAGTGCTTCCTTTGTAGCAACAGCAATTTGCATACGAAACTGTGGACGACATATTAAATACGGTTATTCTGGAGCACGATGATTTTGAATTCTTAGACAAATTTTACACATCAATAAAAGAGAGATTTCGGCACGAATCTGATAGTATAGGGGAATATTTCAAGTAAGTTGCAATGCAGGCAAGGCCTTATAATTGCCTTTCTCCGACCGATGAGTGTGTGTGTGTGTCAGTCCGTTGTGAATAAAATGTTGTGTGCAAGATAGCTCGAGAAGGAAAAGGAAGGCTTATGACGTCATAATGTCAAAATCTTCCAAAATTTCTCAGGCGCTGATCATCGAAGAAAGTTCGAATTTGGTGGGATTCTGTTAAATTTTGTCGCGAGTAGATCGAGCGAGTACTGTATATAACGTCATTACGTAAGATGTAATTATTTTGAACATCATCATCATATACAGTTCTTATATAGCGCGTGGTCACACTGAAGTATCCCAGCGCTGTACATCGAAATGTTCGCCATACGATTTCTTGAAAAGGTGTGTCTTTAGAGATTTCTTGAATCTTTGAAAGTTTTCTGTACATCTTATTTCTAATGGCAGAGAGTTCCATACTGTTGGAGCAGAAACTGTAAAAGCACGGTATCCACATCTTTTTAAATTATACTTAGGTTGCCTCAATAGGAAAAGGTTCTCAGAGCGGAGTGTGCGGGAAGGTGTATACGGTGTTATAAGGTTACACAGGTATGACGGTGCCATTCCATGCAGAGCTTTGAAAGTTAGAGTTGCAATCTTGAATTCACAGCGTTCTTTTATTCGAAGCCAATGTAGGGAGACTAGGGCCGGGGTAATATGTTTATGAGGATGGGTATAGGTAATAATCCTAGCGGCTGAGTTCATAACCCTTTGAAGTTTGTTCAGTTCTTTTGTATTTATACCAAAATATAACGCATTGCAATAGTCCAGTTTTGACATAACCAATGAGTGCACCAAAGACTTTGTCGCGTCCTCAGTTAAATACTTTCTTATACGGAAAATAATGCGTAGGCTGTTGTAGCATGATCGACAGATATTGTCGATGTGTTCTGAAAGGCTCAGGGTTTGGTCCATGGTAACTCCTAAGTTTTTTGCCGATGATGACTTAGGTATAATCTCATTGCCCAATACCAAATTGTCGATTTGACAGAGGTCTACGTATTTCTGTGCGCCGAGAACCATAAATTCTGTTTTCGTTTCATTCAGTTTCAGTTTGTTTTGGAACATCCACGAGCTGACTGATGATATTGCGTTCGAAATATTTTCTAGTTTCGCTTTTTGGTCGTTTATTGACTTTGGATCAGCAGAGTCTAGTAGCTGACTATCATCTGCGTAAAAACTGTAGAAGATATCAAAGGGACTGATTGCTCGTCCAACCGGTCGCGTGTATTGTTCGTATGCTTCTGGACCGTAGATAGATCCTTGGGGGGCACCACATGTTAATTCAATGATATCCGACAGTACATCATCTATTTTCACTCTCTGCTGCCGATTTTGAAAGTAGGATTCGAGCCAGTGTAGAGCCTGTTCATCGATACCAAAAGTTAGCTTCAATCTTTTTATAAGTATGGAATAGTCGACCGTATCAAATGCGGCTGATAGGTCCAGTAGGCACAGAAACACAACACGTCGCTTATCCATAGCCATCAAAATTTCATCAAAAATACGTACGAGAGCGGTTTCCGTGCTGTGGCCTTTCTTATACGCAGATTGCATGGGCTCGCTCAGTGCATGGGTTGAAATGTGATCTCGAATCTGAAGTGAAGCTGCTTTTTCTATCAATTTTGACACATACGACAAGTTTGACACAGGGCGATAGTTTTTAGGAATTTTTTTCAAAGTAGGTTTTTTTATTATTGGTGTCACTATTGCTTGTTTTAGGTTGTTCGGGAACGTGCTACGGAGCGATGTATTAATAATTTTCGTGATAACTGGCGCCAATTCTAACGAACACTCTTTCACTAGCCATGTCGGTATGGGATCCAACCCGCACGATTTTGGGCGCGAAGCTGAGATGATAGAGTGTACTTTATCCGACGATAGTTCAGCAAAGCTAGATAAAGTCTGTGGGGGTTCTACATTATCAAGTTCAAAACACTGGCTACTATCAGTAAAGTTTTCTCTTATTTTTTCAATTTTGGATTTGAAAAAATTTCCAAATGTATTGGCAAGATCTAATTTGGACGTGTGATCCGGTAGACAACACGAGTTATTGCGACAGAGAAGCTTGTTAAGGATTCTGTAGAGTTTACCCTGGTCATGTTGATTTTGTGACACTAAGTTGTGATAGTAATTCTTCTTTGCGTCCTTGATTAATCCAAAGTAGCGTTTTTGGGTATTGCTTAATTCCACATAGTCTTTATGAAGCCTGCTCTTACGCCATTTTCGTTCGCTAGTGCTGCACTGTCGTTTTAGCGATCTCAGCTCGTTCCCATACCAAGGATGGCGTGGTCGTACTGTGATCTTGCGCTCAAGTAATGGGGCATGCTTATCTATCAGATTTGTGAGTGTAGCGTTGTATGTGTCTACTAGAGATTCAGTCGACATATCCTCAGGATTGCATAAAACTGATTCACGTATATCCTTTTTTAATTGCTCAATATCGATGTCTTTGAATTTGCGATATTTGATACATGTTGACTTGAATTCAGAAGATTCCTTATCCAAACCACAGGTGGTTAGAAAATGATCAGATACAAGATCACGCACAACTGGTTTTCCAATAATCAGGGGGTCATGTTCATGTGCAATTACCAAGTCCAGAATATGGCCTCCAGTGTGAGTGGAATCTGTGACGTGTTGTTTCAGGGAAAACATGGCTAGAGTTCGCAGAAACTTGACAGCGAAAGTATCCTGGCTATTATCCACATGTATGTTAAAGTCGCCTGTTATTATAATGCGATCTGAGGATAGCGTATGAGTCTCTAGGAGCGACGTGAATTCTTCTAGGAATTGCTGTTGAGGCGATGAAGGTGGTCTATAAATAGTTATAAGACGCAACATGCCAGTAGGCGAGTCAGTGCGTAAGATGTCATGTTCAAAACTAGAAAAAGTTTCAAGTTCCAAACGTTTGGGTTTGATAGAGGTGTTAAACACTACCGCGATACCGCCGCCCCTACCCATATGGCGGTCTTTGCGCAGACATGAGTACCCATCGGGGGTTATTTCCTTCTCACAAAAGTCGTCATCCTGGGAAAGCCACGTCTCCGTGATTACTAGGATATCTAGTTTATGGTGATCTATAATAGTGGAGATCAGTTCGGATTTGCACTTGACGGAACGGGCATTTATTAGGCCAAGACAACTGCCGGTAGGGTGTTTGCACAGATCAGACACAGATGTGTTTGAATATGACTCGGGCGCACATTGATCATTCTCATAATGTACACTGATAAGATTGTTTAGGTTTGCACGGAAAGTTCTGTTGATTTTCGGAACTTGTCGTTCGGTTATAATCTTCTTAATTTTGCGAATTTTGCCACCCCGACTCCCTCTGCGGTGAGAAATGCTTATTTGACCCAGGCACATTGCAAGAATAAATAGGCTGAGAATGTTCATAATGTGACAGTTTATCCTATTGATTGATTGGTGTTGTGAGAAATGCTCAGGGCTTAAGCTATTTAGTGTCATGATCTTGTGTGCAAAATGTCTTGATAACGGAAAGCCATATTGACGTTGTGGGGGTAGTTTCTTGGGTCAATCGGACGGCTCTATCAACTTTTGAAGCGAAATTAAGAAAAGCGCATGACGTCATGACGTAAAAATGTTATTTGTGTAAGATTTCTCGGTCGCTGAACACCGGAGATCATCAAGAATATGTGCCATTGTTGCTTGGTTGGTTGGGAAGATAATTTCAAACCTTTTTATGATTGAAACAAGCGACGACTGTATATGGCGTCATTAAGTAAATATATGATGTTATGAACAAATCTTTAGTGCAAAATATCTCGATAACTTGAAGTCAGATCGAAACCTTGTATTGGTATTCCTTGGATTAAACCCGTGAAGTTTTGACGTGTGTGAAGAAAGAAGTATGACGTCATTACTTAAAGAATCATATTCTTCGGCCGCTGAACGTCAGGGATCCATCAGAGTTACTCGGATTGCTGTGTAGTAGGTTCGAAGATTTTATTGAATTTTGTTGCAGATTGATCAAGCGAGAACCGATGTGACGTATTTCGTGAAGCACTTATCTGTTCTAAACAAAATTTGTTACGCAAAATATGCCAATAAAGGAAAGCTGGATCGATTTCAACTTAGTATAATTACTCTGTGGATAAGTCGAACGGTTTTGTGGTTTTAAAACTCGTACGGGAAATAAATGAACCCCCTTATCGTCCTTCCCGTGGGCTGTTTTGTCAACTAAGTATCGTTAGTAAACTTGTGTTGTTACTTACTACGGTGGAGATTTCGGTGCTTTTTCAGAAGATTATCGATCATACCTCCATTTTTATTGTTATTCAAAACTTGACTGCACAGCAGACAGCCATTGATAAGAATATGATTTTACTGATTGATGGATTCATGGTTCATGATTACTGATTCATGGATATGTGAGTAAAACGCAAAGATAATATTACTTTCCTGAAATTACCCTAAAAGTACAGCGCACCCATGTCTTCACGTAAACCGTTTATCAGTTGGCCAGTTTGGTGTGCAGTTTTATTTAACGAGTTGTGCAATACTCGGAAAGTGGGCCATGTTAAATTTAATCGTCTGGGCCCATGGTGGAGAGATAGGCGAGTTAAGCATGCTGTTACAGGCACATATCCATATTTATCGTCGTGCTGGGGTACGGTATACTGCGCGTCATACAGATGAAGAACACGGGTAAGGGCGGCATGCAGAGCTTCGCCGGCGACTGCCTGGTCGTGGGCCTCATGGTCTGCGTCCTCGTGCCAAGTGTCATCAAAATAGTCGCCGTGGAAAGGTTAAAACTCAGGCTGAGGAGGGTTAAGAAACATATTTTGAAGTAAGTACAAACGAATTTCAAATACGCTTTTTTCTGTAAAGAAAATAATGGATTTCTCAATCTTATGGATGTTGTAATATGCATTTATTTCTTAAGTGTCAGAAATATTTGTGTATGGTCTTATAATTTATCTATTGATCTTTTGTTACTGTATCTGAGCTCTAAATAGGAAACCATTGCTGCTTACTGTGGACTTTCCAATAATAATAATAATAATGAAAAAAAAAATAATAATAAAAAGTCTTTGGGAGATTCTTTTTTACTAGCTGTTACATTTCAAGGTTTCATTCTTGGTCTAGTGCTATAAGTTTGTTAGGTTGGGGGTCAATTTCACTTGTACTTACATGGATATATTCATATTGCCATACCTGAATGTATTTCAGACACATTTTGGAGTTGGAAAGAGTGCACAAGCTCTTCAGAAAATCGATACGTTTGATTCAAGAAACTGAAATAGTCGCAAGAGGATTTACTCTGTGAGTTTCACTAAGCTGACGTTCGCCGTAATCAACTGCATTAACACCGAAATTAAGGCGTATACAAGGCGCAGGCCACCCCAAATCGCCACTTGTCTAAGTAAAGCGGCGTATAAGGCGTTAAGCTGTGTGTGGTGAATCTTACTCTACACAGAATATTTTTGACCCCAAACTCGGGGATAAGGTACTAAGTGTATTACGATATCATGATATATCACAGAATATACATATTCGTGTTTTATCAGTTTTGACAGTTTACTAAAACCGTTGTGAAAAAATGGCAAAATATGCTCAACTGAAAGAAAAACATCATACAAGGCGTAAGGCCATATATGGCATAGAAAGGGGTTTTGGACGAAATTTAATACCCTTTATTACGGTATGAAAGGAAAGACATTCATTCTTTCTGAGCCTCTTAATGAAATTTTTATGTAAAGTATGCCTTATTAGCATTGTATATTATTGTTATAACTCAAGCCTAAAAACGGTCATTACATTATAAAAAAGCAGGGTGTGTTAAACATTTAAAAACCAGTTGTTGAAGCAAAACAGCCCTACGGCGTGCATTAGGATTTACAGGCTTTGTTTCGATTGCGTTTGTTGGTGATGAATATTTTTGACCTTTCAGTGCCAGCAAACAGACGCCGGTGAGCAGGCTTGAACTCGGCGGAACAGGCGATTTGGCGCTGAGACAATGTCCGTTGTTACGTAAGATGGTCTTCCACACAGCCAGGAGTGTAATGTTAACAGCTAGGCAGGAAACTGAAAAACTGCTTGAGATGTATCCTTTTGATACCAAGATGTGTGACTCCACTTTGGATGTATACTGAAGAAAGGTGGGATACACCTTTCCTATTTAGAAGTTTGCGTTTGTTTTCTGCGTAAACTACCACTAGCGATGTCAGGAAGTTATTCTAGGTCCTTGACACGTGTACAGCTATCCCATACAGGAGCAATTCGATGATGCACCAAGCTTCCTGTCATTGCTTCCTCTAGAACAGTATGGACCTTGCGTCCTGATACGCAGTGAAGAAGATGAGGCGAAACTCGTGGAAGCAACCGATAATTATTCTATAGCTGCCGTTAAGGTGAGTAATAACAGAGAACTATTCATAATGAGTGTGCTGGCAGTCATTTTCACAGCTGCACTAGAGTGCAGATTTTATTATTTCACGGTTTTTATACAATAATAATCCTTTATAAATTACATATTTTTGAATTCGACACTTTTCAATACCGGAACAGCGAAAAATAGGACTGTTTATCCGTTATCCGTTATCATTAGAAAAAAGGCCACGTTGTTTAATATTGTTTTGAAACTAATTCTTCTCCACCGTGATAGACACCTGCTCTGAGATGTAATCGTTGAGCAATTTCTTGGTTTGCTCGAGTCGGGTCGAATTTGTTGGATCAGTGTGTCCGTATTTGATAAGCAACCGTGTTATATGTGTGTTTTAGGGCATGACGCAGCTCTGTCATGCGCACACATCAGAGTGGCTCAGAGTGCTGGCGTTATGCTGCTTGCTCAAACATCAGACTACGAACCAAGGTAAACATAAATTATGAAATTAGCTAGGCTTGAATTAAAACATCGTAGTAGAGTAGTATCCGCTTTAGCCTTTTACGTTAACTAGGGTCGATAGTGAAAGAAAATTATAATCTATTTATTCCCCACAGGGAATATATGCGATCGACCGCGTGTCGGTCTGTCGGTCGGTCTGTCATCAAGAGCTTGTTAACACGATAACTTAAAAACTCCTGTAAGGATTTTAATGAAACTTGGTATGTAGCTTCTATGGGAACAAACACAGATCGGTATTGTAAATGGGCCAGGTTCGACCAAGGAAAATGGACCAGCTGGACTTGGAAAATTTCAGCTCTTAATTGACTATTGATGGCCGTGTTAAACTGATGGGGGCCCTGTGGGGAATATGTGGGCTATGCACACTGCTCTAGTTGGATATTTCTTTTACTTTTTGCATATCTGGTAACATTTGTTTGTTTCAGGATTCTGTAGCGCCTTTGAAAATATTTTCGATTTTTGCGAAAACATCTATGGAAATGTCACTCGTCTAGAGTACAGCTACTTGTCTCATAAAAGTCAGCTGAACGCAGAAAGGGAAGAGCCGAGACCAGATATTGAAAAGAATGAGGCATATTCTATTTATGTTGCCGTGCATAGTTTGAGCCTGCACTTGCGAGCCGCATTCAATAGGTAATATTATACATTCGTCTTACTTGTGTTTCTGATATGTTGTAATGTTCATTACATTAATCTTAGCTGTTAGTTATTTGTTGTTGACAGTTCTCCAGGCCTTACTTTCGTTTCCAATGATATCACTGCGTTAATCACAATTATCTAGAACTGTCAATTTGTTCAGCAGTTTAAAGCAATCTAGGCGCCGTTTCAACAATTAGCAAATACCGACTCAATTGAGTCAACATTAAGTATTGTTCTATGATTTGGGTAAATCGTGCGTATTGATTGGTAGATTTCTGAGTCATTAATTTTCTGTATTGACCAGAACGAAAAGTCGATGGATATTGCAATTATTTGTAAACAAAACGCCATTTAAATCATGTAAGAAAGCAGATATTGACTTATTTCGAGTCAACATGAAGATATTATTGACCATATACTAAAAAGTTGACCTAAAGGTCACATTTTCTTCCTTGTCAATAACACTTCATGTTGGCTCAAAATAGTCAATATCTGCTAATTGTTGGCCAGTAAGAAAATGTTGACCTTTTAGTCAACATTTTTGTATATGGTCAGTGATCTTTTATGTTAATTCAAAGTCAATATATGGGGAGGAGGAGGGCTGGCGCTGATAGGGTAGTTTTGTTCCAAAATTCTGCTATCTTGCGGGAAAGAAAATCTGTGAAATGAAAAATTCTGTATTTGGCAATTTGCATGATACGGACTACAAATTTCAAATTAGGCAGAATGACACATTGCTGTGCGTTTGGTATTTATTTCTAGGCTTCAAAATCTTGAGAGTGGTATTGAAAAAGAATGTGAAGGAGAAAAGGTTGTTACAAGTATGATGCAGTCTGATTGGCGTGATCATCTCAAGGTCATCGAGGCGGAGCTTGCCGCGTGCCGCGATTGTTGGGAGGAGAGTATGAAACGCGTCAACACGTGCACACAACGTCAACAGGAGGGTCAGTAATTCCTTGTACTTGGAAGAGTTCATAAGGCTCAGAACTCCTTAAAGTTAATCAACTTTCGTCCTTTTCGGTTTCGTTTTACTGCCACGGATTTGCTGTGTTTCTTAATGATTAAATATGAAAATACACCCAATTTTTACTTGGTTATGGTTTATAGCATAATATAGGGCAAAAAATGCGTAAACACATTAATAATTTACATGGGAGATCATTAAGATTCGAGGCTTCATTTTCCCATCCCCAGAACAAAAAGGAGACGGGCAAGACTTCGCTGAGCGAAAGATTGAAGAAGCGGAGGAGAGAGAGAAGAAAACTGTTCCTCGAATTGATGTAGCAGATCCGGTAATAGAAGATCAGGTTTGTGACAAGTTAACCGCGGTGTAGTTGACTGTGTTTTAGTTGGTTATACGAGTTTAGCGAGGACTTACTGATTTCAAACTCAGCAGCAGCAGTTATTGTGAATATATATGTTTATATTGCATTCAGGTATTCGAAGCGTACACAGACCCCGCAGAAATTAATAGTGAAGCTGGTGATGGAGATTTTCTGTCGGACGACGAAAAAGTAAGTGTTTTCTGCACAACGCAGTGTTACGACATATGTGATTTTTTTATTCAGTTTTGTAGCCAATTATTTAAAATAATTGTGCGATTATTAGATTAATTTGGACAAAGGCGTAGCACTTTAATAAGAGTGCTAAGAGTAATAACACTTAGAAAGGTAATGACATCAATAATAAATAGAGATTTCGCCATAGTCCTACCGCTGCATACACTATGTGTGTCTTTTTTTGTGTAGCAAAAGAGGAAGGAGGAGCAACAGGAGGCAGTGCGCGTGTTGCGCGAGCTCAGGTCGGTGATCGCTGTCCGCGCCACCGAGACACGGGAGAGGGAGAGGCGCGCCCTGGAGCGTATGCAGGGCTCCAGGAGGGAGGTTCATAAAGCAGTAACTAGCGATACGGCTAACGAACTCGGCGGGCTGCCTGAAAGTCGGGAAGAATCGGGCTCAAATTCCGATCTTTCACAGGTTTCTTCGAATGACAAGGAAAGCGTTACTGTTGGTTCGAATATTCAAAGTAAAAGTGTGGATTTTAAAGGGGATCAGTTGCCTTCCGTGTTGCGAAATATACCTTCTGGATTCCCGAGACAAACGCCTGAAACTGGTACATATCCCAAATATGACTGTCAAAGCCGTGGGGACATTGCTGAATCTCAGTCTGGTCTGCTTTGTCAAGAATCTCAAGGTCGCAGCTCTCACGAACACGAAACTAGCGGATCACGTGACATCAGCGACGCGTCACGTGACATGGAAAATTCCCAATTAGATTTTCGAGACTCTTTAGTGAACAAACTGGCGCAGATGCCGGGATGTGGGTTCCCTTTTGCCCCGGATGTGGCGGCTTTAGCCGTGGCACGGTCACGTGAGATGCAGGCGTTATCCGAGGACACCTTTGGAGATGATTCTGACAGTGAAAATGATCAACACTAAATCGAAAAATGGTATAGCCGAGTGTTGATAGGGTTTTGAAAAGGTCTGGTATGAGGGTTTTGCGGACTAAGAGGGCAGGGTAAAAATGTCACTGGTGCAGTGACCTGTGAGAAAATCAAATACCTGATACTCAGGTCCCAAGCAGTAAAGTATAGTGCTCGTTCACAGTTATATATTAAATACCACTACAGCATTGAGTATTGTTAAAAGCAGATGGTACATGGAACGCAAGATCTCCTGAGTCACGATTGCATGTGACCGAATTTTAATGTTTTAATCGTATTTTATGTAGATAATGTCTTTTTTATTTCATTTCATTTGTTATGCAACGAAAAAAGGTACGTGTATAACTTACTGCCGGGGTAAAACATGTTTCATGTTGCTTCAGTTGTTCCTCGCATTTATATAATGTGATTGCAGCTGATTTTCGTAAAAGGGAAAGCCAAAATCAAACGTCTTCCGAATGCAGGTTTGTTTCTTAAGGTTTTAGTGCGCTTTAATGTTTCTGGCGTAAATTATTTTTTAACTTTGTTGTGAATATGTAGTAAGCTAAGTGTCAATTCATGCAGCTTCCGGGGCCTGGAAAATTAGGCACACAATTTGCTGAACGCAAGAAAGCAAGTCATGTCTTCATTTTTAGGGTCACAAAATTTTAAAATGTTTGGTTGCTGTGCACAGGCTGATGCAACCCCCGTGGAGCAAGTCATCAACGAATCAACTCACAAAACGTTACTTTTTCCATGTTGTCTTAGTGTTCTAGTCAACTCCACAGGATTTTACAATAAAGTAATAATTAACTTTGATGATGGTCTTTTAATAATTGTTTTAGCTGTATATTATCGAAGATCCCTGTATGAGAAAAAGGCTCTGTTGTGTCAGCGACAGACTCGCTGGAACTATAGATTCGCTGGAGCGTGCAACTCGATACTTGCTCTCCGCAAATCCTTGTCTGTCAAGCTGATGTAAAGAACTGTCTTTTTTCGGGGTTTAGGGCACTTGAACTGTTTTTGCCTAGCAGGCCTAGTGAAACGCAATTTTTATCCCCCGCCGCCCCAGCCCGGGGGGGGGGGATAAATGGAAACGCCTCGTGTCCGTGCGTCTGTCCGTCTCTCCGCAATCCTCTGTCCAGGCTGTATCTTTGTTTCTAATCCTCGGAGATCAATAAAATACAGCAAGAAAGTATATAACGTGTAGTTGTGCAAAGTCAGGTTATTTTTCAATTTTTTCAAAACATTAATTTGGCGATTTTTTTTTTTTTTTTTTTTTGAAAATTTGGATTTGGTCGTTTTTTCAGAACAAGTTTGTCCAGGCTGTATCTTTGTCACTTTTCACCGTAGACCAATCAAACCGTTACTATTCATCGTAGACCAATAAATGAAGTGTAGTTGTGCAATCTCAGGTTATTTTTAGATTTCTTCAAAAAATGTAATTTTGGCGATTTTTCACAATTTAGACTTTGTTGTATTTCAGGCAGGTTTGTCCAGGCTGTATCTTTGTTACTATTCACCATAGACCAATAAAACCCTACAGATAGTAAGTATATAACGTTTAGTTGTGCAACGTCAGGTTATTTTTCGATTTCTTCAAAAAATGTAATTTTTGCGATTTTTCACAATTTGGACTTTGTTGTTTTTCATACAAATTTATTTGTTCTTTTACCTTCATGCCAGCGTCATGTGTTGTTGAGAATATGTAGCTGTGTAATTTGGACCCATGAAAAAAGCTGCGGCGCTCAAAACAAGCATAGCATTCTTGTGTCCTGTCATATCTGGAAATTGTATATTGCGCCATAGTTTATTAGCCTCCAAGCCGGGCTACAGGCCCTTGATGGGTGCAATAGGTTCGGGTATTACCCGTCCGTCTGGCCGTCCATCGTCGCCTGTTACTCTCCACATTGTTAATTTGTTTCCTATGACATTCGGTGTGTATAACCTATCATAGTGCGCAGGTGCATCTAACTTTTTTTTTCATCCTGGCCCATATTCAAGATCGCATTGACTTCCATTTGGGTTTTTAATTCTGGCTCGGGGGCTGTCCATTATATGATGGACTTCTGTTGGGGAAAGAGGGGGGAGGGAATCTCTACCTGGAACAAGTGGGTCAGTGAAACTGACTATGTCCCCCGCCGCACAATCCCAGTATTTGATTTCGTTAGGTTGGACTACAACCCTTCGTATCATATTCGTGAATTTTAAAATTCCAGCCGGACCAATGTCCTTGGGCCAACATGGCTCATTTACAATACCAATTCTTGTTACCACCCATACTACCTATATGTGTAACATTTTGCCAATTGTTTCAAAAAATGTAGGCTTGAGTGTGTTAGCAAATTCATTCCAGTATGTAAGGGTTGTGAAAATTTCTAAAGTTCAGCTGGGCCAATGTCCTTGGGCCAACAGGGCTCATTTACAATACCGACCTTCGATGGTTCCAATACTTACTATACCTAAAAGATTGCAACAATCGATCCAGAATTGTAGGCTTGAGTGTGTTAACAAACTCATTCAACTGAGTAAGGATTGGGAAAATTTCTGAAGTTCAGCTGGGCCAATGTCCTTCGGCCGACAGGGCTCATTTACAACACTGACCTTTGTTGGTTCCAATACTTCCTATATCTAAAAGATTTCAACAATCGATGCAGAATTGTAGGCTTGAGTGTGTTAACAAACTCATTCAACTGAGTAAGGATTGGGAACATTTGTGAAGTTCAGCTGGGCCAATGTCCTTTGGCCGATAGGGCTCATTTACAATACCAATCCTTGTTCGTTCCAGTACTAACCATAGATACAATATCTTAACAATCGGCGGAAAAATGTAGGCTTGAGTGTGTTAACAAACTCATTCGACTGAGTAAGGATTGGGAAAATTTGTGAAGTTCAGCTGGGCCAATGTCCATGGGTCGACAGGGCTCATTTACAATACCGATCCTTGTTCGTTCCAGTACTACCCATATATACAATATCTTAACAATCGGTGGAAAAATGTAGGCTTGAGTGTGTTAACAAACTCATTCGACTGAGTAAGGATTGGGAAAATTTGTGAAGTTCAGCTGGGCCAATGTCCTTGGACCGACATGGCTCATTTACAATACCGATCCTTGTTCGTTCCAGTACTACCCATATATACAATATCTTAACAATCGGTGGAAAAATGTAGGCTCGAGTGTGTTAACAAAAAAGGTGTCGACAGACGGACGGACAGACAGACAAACCCGAAAACTATAGTCCCCCGGGGGGGGACTAACAAAAAAATAGTTTCATAGTCACTTTCCTGGAGACTTTGTTGTCGCTTTTTCTTTGGGGGGAGGGGGGGGGGGGCATGGCCCGAGATCTCTAAACATGATTTCAGTTAGGTCGGTCCAAAAGTGTTTAATTTTCGCGCGCGCTGTAATAATATACATTGAGAGAATTTTAGGTATCCTATAACGTTGTGATTAACTACTTTTTAGCTCAGATAGCCACAGACCACATGGGCCATTTTTCTTTTTTTTTTTTTGCTACTCTTCTTTCAGTTTTCTTCGGATAGTAACCGCGTGTTAAGATTACAAGAAACAATGGCAGTGATGTCTTTGCAATCATTTATTTTCACCGGTACACAACAATTGGCAGTAATAATTTAATTCAGACTTAATAATATATTCAGATTTGATCTTTATCTTGTAATTAAGAAATAACAATTTTGTAAATAACAGCAATTTTTTCCAGTTTTGATAGCAGGTATGCACAAACATGATGACGAAATAACAAACGAGAATAACAATAATAACATCAATTCAACATTCAAAAATAAATCAATGAACTTTTAAGATATAAAATTTCAGATAATAGGAACCTACTCTGGCGTGTTGATTGAGACTCTATAAGATTATGATATTGATACTTCAATACTGTTATCCGTCTTCTAGCATCTATAGAGTTAATCTAAAAGCGTTCACTAAATTTGATCTGATGGTAGCATAACATCAAGCCACATGTTACTGAATCTTGTGTATAAAGAATGGCGGTTAGAAATGTTAACAGCGCTATAACTTGGATATATCTCTCGAACTCTGCTGTTCGGAACACTGGCTTACAACTGGGGTGTAAGATTCTATGTGGTTACTGGATTACAGTCACAAATTTACTTTCTACGCAAACTGCCCCGTGATGCAAACACAGGCCGCCCGAACGCCTCGTGCTGGCAGGAGATTTACAGCTGGGACATGATGTTGTCGGCCAGACTGCACGTTAGGCCCGTGTTATCCGGCTCCAGGTTCAAACTTTTCACGACTCCGTTTTCGACCACCATTGAATATCTGCAAACGTAAAACAATACTCTGCATTTTATGAAGCTTGACTTTTATCGATAATACTTAAAAGACAACCTTTGTTATTTGCGACTGAAAAAAATGCCAAGCTATTTCTTTCGTACACATGTATGCAATTAATTTTTTTTGCAAGAGAGCGCTTTAATTTACAAAAAAATTAACAGCATTTTTTTTATACTACTACTCTCATAACCCAGTAAGAAATGAGCTGATGATCGTATTCCATTAGCGTCTGCACCCCCCTCCCCCCTCAGGCTGTCGGTACCTCTTGGATCTCACACTACCCAACGCAGCAGTCGCATCCAGTTCCATGTCTAAGGCCTGTAAGCACAAACAACTGTATGGTCTACTCTACACGTAGATGTTTTTCTTGACACTAAAAGGCGATTCACAGCCACTTTTTTAGCAATTCCTACAATCTGCCAACGGTGCAAATGTGTGTGTTTAGGCATGTTCTGTTTCAGCCAGCTCCAACAGAGAGAACAGATATGCTAACTCAGACTGCTGATCGAATAGGAGTACTTTTTCTTATTCAAAATTTTTTACGACAAATTCTGGCACGGTCCGTCAGAAGAGCGCTCTGCCCTTTAACGATTTTTTTTATTTTGAAACATCTTGTGGACCGGTTATTGGCTCAGATAACTGGACCTGTGTTTTTTTTTCTCCACGAATGTTACAGACTCTTTTTATGTCATACATTGATATGTTGTTATTTTGTAATCTTAACTGTTTCTTTTTAGAAAATGTGTATCTCGACAACAAAACGTTGTGATAAATCTCAAATTCTGACACTTGTCTTGCGTTCTGGGTCACTAGCTATAGTTATTTGCACGTTTTAAGAGCTGGTAACCAGGGTTGGCAAGAATTGAATTGGCCGGCCAGATTTGCCCGGCAATTGCCGGTAAGGCAAAATCTCTTAAAGTGGCCCAATCTGGCCAAATCTGGCAGAATCTGGATTTTTCGCCCAATTTTTTTTAACAATTTTTTTTGTTCATTTAATTTTAATATTTATTTTTCTTGAAATGTAGTAAAACTAGTTTTATTCAACCAAGCACGCGTTTATTTACATAAATAATGCACTTTCCTATAAATTCAATAGCATATAGTAGAGTATTAAAGTACATAAAAAGAGGAATTTTTGGTTAAAAAGTCTACTCCGCAGTTCTACAATGAATGTCTCTGCAGATGATGCACGTTATATACTACCCTGTCGATTTACTCATGAGTGCTTTGGAGTAGTAGTTCGGAGTAATAAATTTGAGTAGTAATTTGGAATAGTTGCATCTCCGGTAATTACATCTCTTTGTATGTGGCTTCACGACAAATTAATCCTCTCGAGCATTCTTAATATCCGGTTTCATACAGTGTTTTGACGTTTAATAATCATAAGATTCACTAAACACCGTTTTATTATGCCGATAAAAGTTAGAAACACCGTTTCCCTAATTATAAAAACCTGGCGATAATCTCTTTGTATGTGGCTTCAGGCAAATTAATCCCCTCGAGCATTCTTAATCTCTGGTTGAATACAGTGTTTTGATGTTTAGTAATCAGAAGTTCAACTGTATACCTTTTTATTATAAATTTCAAAGTTAGAAACTCCGTTTCCCCAATTATAAAAAACCTGGCGATAATTAATGATTTTAAATTTTGCCAGATTTGACCAGATTTCAGGGCTGGTATGATTTAAATCAGTTGATTTAAATCATGATTTAAATCGTGATTTAAATCAACGTAAAAAATCACGATTTTTGATTTTTTTATTTTTTTAATTTGTTGATTTTTTTCTACTTAAAATGTGTGTCATCCAGACTGTTTCACTGAAGGCACTTGGAGACGCCTTTGTTTAAACAAGGCATTTCATATGGTACGCTTATTAGTGCACATGAGCCTCCGAGGTTGGGAGAAGGGGTTTAGTTATGGGCAGCACGCCTTAAGCAGGTAACTGCTTTTGCTGCTTGAAAAGAAACCCTTGAGTCTCATAGTATTTTTTATGATTGTTTGAGCAAGTACTCTGGCGGGGATATGTAATGGCAAACTAATCTTCAGAAACTCCCGGTAGCATCGATATCTCCAACGTACTCCGTCCTTTCTCCCAACCGCGTGTGCTTGTAAACAAAGTATTAGTGTTACGCGTCGAGCGAGGTTATTTAAATCTACCCCCCTCCCATATCACTGCATTTTCGATTGTTGATTGAACAAACCTCGGAGTGGAAAAGACTGGAAACTGGCGTTTTGCTACCGATCGCTCAATAAATGAAGAATTGAACTTGAAGACAGTTATCTGAACATTTGAAAATTGAGGACAGTTGTCACAGATTTTGTGAAATGTAAATGTTATTGTAGTACAAGAGAGTGTTACGAGTCTTCAATTAACTGTTAAAAGGTGGTGCTTTTGGATATTTTGTCGGGTTTTTTTTCAGTTTGATTTAAATCAAAAACATAAAAAAAATCAGATTTAAATAAAAAAATCAAAAATCATGATTTTTTTGAAAAAATCGGATTTTTTTCCAGCCCTGGCAGATTTGGCCAGGTTTTCCCGGCAAATTGCCAGATTTTGCCGCCGGCAAGGCAAAATCTAGATTTGGCCGCTTTTTTGCCAACCCTGCCGGTAACGAGAAACAAGGTTCTTTTCTTGCCCTTACGTTTCGTTACATATATAATGGTAATTGCTGTGTGAAACTATCGTTAACTTCCCGTTAGTTTTACATTTGCCAAAGGAACTGAAATAATAATATACAATACCTTAGTGAATTCACACTTCGTATCTGCCAACATTCTCACCTGAAATGAAAGCCAACAGAGACACTAACACGGCTTCGCTTACAGCGCCTTCTCGATTCACTTTACTATTGCTCTTGTATCATACTGACGTACAGGAGAAGAAGCACAGGAGGAAGATTGTTTCTACGACAGTGAATCCACCCCCCCCCCCTATCCCCGACTCGTAGTTATGGGGTAGAATGGATAGATTCGAAAGGGATGCTACCTGAGCTGTGGCTCAAAATAAGCATAAACGTGGCGTCTGTGGGCCGAAAAAATTCGATGGCCCGAAACAACTTCTGTAATGTGTGCAGTGAACTAGTTTACAGAACACGCCAAATTTTCTCCTGGTCCAAAAGTTCCCCATTTTTTGAAGTTTAATGAACAAGTGGATGTTTTGTTTACTTTGCCATCAGCATTGTGGGCCTTTCCCCAGGCTTCCATGACGAAGGGGTCGTTGACTGATACACAGATGATCTCATCCACACCCTTAGCTTTCATCGCCTCGGCTTGCGACACGTATCCTGGAAGGTGAGTCTACAACACAACAAAACCTAATGTAAGTAATACTTTTTAATCTTTATTCATTCAGTCATCCATTTCATTCAGTAATTAGCAGAAAAAAATAAGAGTAGCGGACTCCAAGTGAAAAAGGAACATTCAGCATATTGGCAAAACCAAGTGCAATTCAAATCAGTTCATATAATATTACCGAAACGACGCCTATATAAATTTGATGTGTTCTATCGGTTTAACGATACATGTAAATTCTTTAGATTTTAACACCAAAAAAAAAAAAAACAAATGCCAAAACGATTTCCATAACGTTACTTTTAAGGCTGTTCAAATGGAGGTGTACAAAAACATCTTATATAGAAGTATTGTTTGAGCATTACCTTTGAACAACCCGGGGTAAACGCCCCGGGCACAGCAAATATCACTGCCTTTTTGTTTTCGAGAAGCTCGGTCAAGTTCACCTTTGAACCGGGGTTGTTTTCATACAAATCGACCGATGGTAAAGCATCACCAGCCTACGGCAGAAAAAATAGATTAATGATATATTACCTGCTCCAAAAAAAAAAAAAAAAAAAAAAAAAACATCAAGAGATGTCAGGGATGGTGATATACCTTGGCCGATGCATCAGTTGCTTGAGACTGATAAAACCATAAGAGCGGATGGACTGTTCTGAAAAAAAACCTCTCGCAGCTGCAGGACAGCGCCGGACGGGTATTCAACATTTTCCGATCGGGCTCAAATAAATCAAAAGGTATACATTTACATGTTGAATAAGTGTATTAATCTTGTTGGCGATACCTACAAACCATCTACACAATGTTTTAACTTGTTTTCAAAACATTATCCCAAAATCTGTAAAAGCAAACGTCAAGAAGAAAGCCGAGGATTTTATTATTTATTTTTGTAAATTGCCAAATGTATCAACAGAAACACAGATGCTTGAAATCAGTACGTTCTTTATTTATGACTAGAAGATTATATATTAAGTTTGAGGGGCAATCGAGACGGACCATAGACTGGGAATGTGAAACTGGATAGATAAAAAATGTACATTATACGTTTGTTTCCTTTCAATATCATTTTCAGAACATAGTTCAGAGTAAGCAGGTCAAAGAACTGTGAAGTAAAATGGATAACATAATGTATCTTTCATGGAAAAAAATGACAAAACTGGGTAAGCACATCTGCTGTTTTGTTCGTGATGCCACAATATTGGTTTCTGTTACACTGTTGTGTTGATGTTAGCTATTGGTATGGCGGTGGGTTGCTATGACCGCCTCCTCAAATCGTTTTGTGGCCCGGCACATTTTTCACATTTTTTTTTTTTAGTTTGCTGGGCATTAAATGGGGACCTTGCTGTGTTGTCTATTACAACTGTCTACCTTACTTTTAATTCATAAATTATTTAAAGAAATCAACAACTCTGTGTGAATTCAACTAGTGGCCAAAACAACGGTCGAGTATTAAAAGTTTATAAACTTAATACAATGACCACAATGGAAATAGCTTTCCTTACCTTCGCCACGGATTCTGAAAGATGTTTAGAAAAGGTACTAAGATCAACCAGTTAAATTCTGAAAGCTGCTGCAAATCTCTACTTAAAACTGAAAAGTATAAGATCGACCTTTGCAGGCTTTCAGACACAATAATGCAACTTCTACCAAATCCAGAATAGTGCTTTACTGGAAAAAGGAGGCCAAAATTAAAGAAACATTCAAGTTTGCAGGGTGCAACACAACTAAAATTTTATTCTCGCCAGCTTGGCGAGTGACTTCAGTTTTATACTCGCCAGGATGAATTCATACTCGCCAGTTTGGCGAGTTACTACAGTTTTACCGATTGCCGATTTAAACGTACCACTGCACTTTTTCGTTTTTTATATCTCAGTCTTTGGTCATAAATGCCAAAGATAATAAAAAAAATCGGTCAACGAAAACTACACATAAAGTTTAACGAAAAGTCATGGAGAAAAATTATAGTTCAACATGATATCAAACATTTAAATCATAAAGAGTGTTTCAGTTTCTTATCTAGGTATTTTTGTCGTAAACTTTTTTTAATGATGATCACTGAAACCTATTGAAAATAAGCTTTAAGTCAAAATTTTTGAGTTTGCACACATTCTCAAATGTTTCTGAGTGCTGACTTATCCAGTTCACATTAAAACCGGTGAACATCTGCTTCAGACAACTCATTATCCGCCTCTTCGAATATATCTGTCGTTTCGTTGTGTGGATTTTCTTCCGTTTTCTGGTCGTTTTCGTCCGAATCACTGTCAGCATCTGACACCGGCGGCTCGGTTCCAATCTTGCGATTTTCTGTTGTTCCATGCGCGATTCTGCGATTACGGGACTGCAACCAAAGCTGAAAAGCACTCTTCGGACTGTAGTCTGCTACATTTTCCGACAACAACGAAATGACAAGTCTGTCGCTCAGATTTTCCGAACCCATTCGGGCTCTGAACTTGGTCTTGGTTCGTTTGATGAGTGAAAACCCACGTTCATTCTCTGCGCTGCTTGCGGGTAAAGATAGTATCAAATCGATAAGTCTAAGAACGCGTGGACAGTCATAAGTGTAGGACTCGTACACATCGGACCATTTGATTCCATTGATTCCGGCTTTGTTACAATGGCTTTACCTTCGCTTGTTGAATAATGTTCTTCGCTACTAGACGCGCTGTGTGGAGTAACGTAACGTTTTTAGTTGATTTATTTTTCGACCTTTTATCCTCCGTTCCAGATGAGAAAGGTTGCTCGGTGTTATCAAGAGTTGCGGAGTTTTCGTCCAGGCGCGGACCTTTAACGACAAATTTATCCATATTCAGTCCTTTTTGTATATATTTTGCATTCCGTTATATTTCCTTACTTTCATAAATGGGAGAGAAAGTATGGTCACAGCGATTGGTGTATAGATAGGATTAAGTGCAGAAAATGTGGTGTGTAAAATTTACACGTTCAGTGATGTATAAAGTAAAGTCAAAGGAAATATAGTCAGTCTGAGTTATTGCCAATATTCATAAATTTGGCGAGTAACTTAAATTTATACTCGCCAAATTACTTTTGCTAAAAAATCATACTCGCCATTTTGGCAAGTGTGGTTTGATTCATACTCGCCAACCCAAATTTTCACTCGCCATGGCGAGTTGGCGAGTGCTTATGTTGCACCCTGAGTTTGCACCCAATGCCCGATTGATTTAATGTATATCTATGCTGCATCGACCCCTGATCCGCTTAAAACTTCATTGTTTGTCATTGGTTGTTCTTGGAGTTCTGTTTGTTACGAGTATTTGCTGCTGAAACTGCAAAAAGACTTAGATTTATGACAAGCACAAGAACAGCAGCGATGTAATCATGGGGAACACCTTTTGGTCCGATCATCGTAAGTAAGAATAGTGCTATCCCTACACACAACACAGAGTTTTGTCCGCCATTAATCCAAAGGTCCATAATACAGTTGAAAACCACGATCAAAACAGAACAGGCCACTTAATTACCACTGCAATGCGCTGCACAACCAAACAAAGGCTACTTAAACAAAATTTACAGACAAGACTGATATCTGTAGACTTGCAAACATAATTTAACTTCGAACAATCCCAAAAGGAGATCTGTTATAACTACATAAGAGGCCACTGTTAAACAAAAAAAAAAGTTTTTGCTTTCCTTGCCCCATTGAGTTCTTGTATACTTAACCCGCTTCGGCCCTTTACCTACTTAAAACATCGCTGTTCGTTGTTCTTGAAGTTTCATTTGTGGTTTCTCTTTCCGAATCTTTCCGAAAACTGCGAAAAAGCTATAGAGGATGACAAACTAGCTTATAAGCCAAATCGGACTGTCAACAGCCGCTGAGGCCAACTGGGATAAACAACTAAATATCGCCCCAGTGTACGCCTCTTTGGACACTTTTCAGAACTTAGAACAAATAATATCCGAAAAACATCCATTTTTTCAGCCAACTGCGACAGACACTAAAATAGTTGTAAGTCCCAAACCACTTCACAATCATGCCCTGAGCAGTTTGGTATACTTGGAAGCTAGATCTGAGAATTTTTACGAAATTATTAGTTTCTTAGTGCCTGCTGTACGAGTACAGAGCGTACACGTAAGAGATAGTAACTGACTGAATACTTCGGGTTTTAATGACTTTACTGAAATATGCCTTGAATCACTCGGACCAAATATACCACTGATAAGGGAGGTCGAGCTGAACACTGCTAATAAAAACACAGCCAACTGCTATGTAGGCAATAAAAACACATAAAATATACTCTTGTTTCTACGTAAACAATACAGTACACAAGTTTGAAACTGAAATGGTCATCTGCTCGTGGTTTCTGCAACACGACGGCGATGTACCAACAAAAAGCTAATCAGTCTGGCCAGTTTTTTTTATTCTTAAACAATACATCCTCTCATTTTTATGTCATTATGAGATATACTTTCCCAAGTATATGGTGCTAAGTATATACAAAAGAAACATGAGTAAGGCAGACTTCGGTCTATCTACGTCAAATTTTCCTATCTTTTATTTGTCTCAATTTCAGATCTGAGACTTATGAGGTTGTGGAGAGAAAACTGGTTACAGTAGATCATAACTGGTGACAACAAAATAACTGAAATATTTCTTATTTTGCGATACTTAACAACAGAAACTTGTTTACGACCATTGAAGATGATATTTTTTTTATTCCACCAATTTAGATCTACGGCAACCATTCGTTGTCCTCCCCTCTCGTTCACGAACGGATTACAAGCAACGTACTATTTTTCATGCCCACGAATGTCGCAGTTGTTGAATGTCGGCCAGGGGTTTTCCACGCAATTTTCAAAATGAATTTTCCTGACTTTTTTCCTGACCATCGAAAACGCCTAGATATGCCTACAAATTAACGCAAGTGTCTAGAATGCGAGATAATACACTCAAAGTGCGCAAATTCTGACGCAGTAATTTATTAGGAGTGCTAATTTGGTGAAATAAACCAGATTAGAAGACAAGACATGAAGGCAGCAACACTGTAAATTTAAAAAATTGACGAATTTCGATGTTTGAATGTCTTCACTTTTTAGGAAATATTCTTCTGACTTTTCCTGACTCATCATTTTTTCCTGACTTGTAGATTTAATAAATTTTACATTGCAATATAAGACATTTCTCATGATACTCTGAATATTTGAAGAATCACAATGTCATGTTGTAACATCATATCGTCATTGTCATCAACATTCATTTTCTGTTTTGAGACAGTATTTTGTTGCAGCGTTTTATGGTCAGATAACAATTTTTTACTGAGAAAACTATGTGTTTTCTTGGAATCCCGGACAAAACGGCGACGGCCAAAACGGCGACGGCCAAAACGGAGAAGACCAAAACGGCGACAGCCAAAACCGCGATGTCCAAAACGGCGACAAGTGCAACCCTGGACAAAACGGCAATGAAGATTAATAATTTAATGTTGAAAATCAAAATACAAAGAATAGTGTTGCCAGATAAAGCAATTCATTTCTACTTGAAGATAAGTATAATTTGAACCAATGTTTAAATTTTAAGGGCAAAATAAAATGGATAATTAACGCTTGGAACTTCGTTCCAAGAAGTTATTGTTTTTCCTCGAATTGTGGGCGTAAAGTACCTCTTTTTTTTCCTTTTTTTGTTAGTTTTTTGTTTTTTTTTTTGTTTTTTTTCTTCTTTATTTTTTTTTTCACGCAAAGTCCCCGTCGGTTTCCAGACATCTCCTCCGAAACGGCTGAAGCTAGAAGAATGAAATTTGGCACACTTGAAGTCGACTATGCGAAGTGGTGCTAAATGAATTTTTTATTGACCTATGACGTCATCATCTACGTCTTGTGACGTCACGCCGATTTCATTGCTTAATATCTCCAAAACCGCTGGATCTAGAGGTTTGGAGCTAAATACGTCATGAGACTACTTTTTGACAAAGAACACCGTGATAGCACTATTTTTTACGTATTGCGTAATTCTGACGTCATTTCTACGTTTTCTGTTCCTGGGCGGTTTTAAAGAGGGATTTTTGCGCACAGTATACAGAAAGCTTAGTTGTATACGAATTGGCAGTTAAAAATAACTTTAAACTACCCAACGCCCTGTAAAACGCCCCACCCACCCCAAAAATACATAAACAAAATACTGCCATCACAAGGTCAGCAAGTAAACAGATACTGTAGTACTCGCAGTAGCTATTTGCGTTATGTGTGCCAAATAAGGATAAGCATAAATAAGCAATGTTGCTGTAACTGGCTGATACAGAAAGGCTCCCATCACTGTGCGCATGCAATGCTGCCTTCATGGCACTCATACTGAAGTGTTCTTAAGTGTTTTTTTTTTTTTTTCATAAAGTAGCCGACTGCGTTTTTGATTACAAAGAGAACAAGTTGCTTCTTAAATTTCATAGTCTTTTGCAAGTTATTTATTTGACAAAGCTGATTATAAAAGTTGTTTGTCCTTGTGTTTTACAAAGTTCTGTGCAGGATAAGGAAGAGCCACTCGAAAAGTAGGTATTCGTTGACTTAATAAAAAGTTTAAAATGCCATTGAAACAGGAATCTGTTTACAGTGAGTGTGTGTGTGGGGGGGGGGGGGGCAGGGAGTAGTTAGTGTTCAATTAAAGGGTTGAATGTTCTACGGGGTTATTCAAAATATGACTTTCTGGGTCACGGTCAAGGTCAAAAACGGGAGTTGACTATTATCTCGAAAACGGTTAGAGATAGAGCGATTTGAGCTCATTTTCGACCCTTTGGGCCTAAACAACGTTACATAAGAGGTACCGCGGTTTCCTTACCTTCTGGGTCACGGTCAAGGTCAAAAACCCGAAGTTGACTATTATCTCGAAAACGGTTAGAGAAAGAGCGATTTTGGACTCATTTTCGATCCTTTGGGCCTAAGCAACGTTACATAAGATGTATCTCGGTGACCTTGACCTTCTGGGTCACGGTCAAGGTAAAAAAAGGAAGTTGACTATTATCTGGAAAACGGTTAGAGATAGAACGATTTTAAGCTCATTTTCGACCCTTTGGGCCTAACCAACGTCACATAAGAGGTACCTCGGTGAACATGGCCTTCTGGGTCACGGTCACGGTCAAAAACCGGAAGTTGACTATTATCTCGAAAACGGTTAGAGATAGAACGATTTTAAGCTCATTTTCGACCCTTTGGGCCTAACCAACGTCACACAAGAGGTAACTCGGTGAACACGACCTTCTGGGTCACGCTCAAGGTCAAAAACCGGAAGTTGACTATTATCTCGAAAACGGTTAGAGATAGAACGATTTTAAGCTCATTTTCGATCTTTTGGACCTAACCAACGATACATAAGAGGTACATCGGTTTCCTTGACCTTCTGGGTCACGGTAAAGGTTAAAAACCGGAAGTTGACTATTATCTCGAAAACGGTTAAAGATAGAACGATTTTAAGCTCATTTTCTAGCCTTTGGGCTTAAACAACGTCACATAAGAAGTACCTCGGTGACCTTGACCTTCTGGGTCACGGTCAAGGTAAAAAACCGGAAGTTGACTATTATCTCGAAAACGGTTAGAGATAGAACGATTTTAAGCTCATTTTCGATCCTTTGGACCTAAACAACGATACATAAGAGGTACCTCGGTTTCCTTGACCTTCGTCATGGGCAAGGTCAAAAAAAGGAGATTGGATCAAAGCAGCGATAACGAAGGGGTATTGTGTGACTTCGAGGTTTGTCACAGCTGAGCGAGTGTGGACATAAAACAAAAGGGACGCAGTAATTAGTGAACAGGTTATGCCTAACCATGGGAATGAAGCTCAATAAATCGCACAATATTGAAAACTCTCCATACAAAAGTGTATTAACAATAAATTATATGTTTAACATTCTAACTGACTGCTTCCAAGCTTTAATTTCGTCACTAGGTGGCGAAATCGGTCTAGTTTAACACTTATTTTCCCATATATTCCTAATTGCAATTATACGATAATCCATCGTGTGGACGGGGGGGGGGGGGGTAAATAAGTACATTTTGAAAGACAATTGCATTTAGTGACTGTGTCCACTAATCCGTTATTGCACGTGAATCCACACCAATAAAAGGCAAAATAAAAATGCCTTTAAAGGACTTCGGATTATCAGCAATGAAAGACTGATGACATTTAATCGCCTCAATGAGCTAATCCTTGTCTGTATCGGTTATGTGAAATGCTGTTATTATATACGAATCCACACCAATGAAAGAGAAGATTAAATTTTATTTTACCTAAGAAAATAATTTTCAGTTTTACCTGAGAAAAGGTAAGTGAGTACATCATTCCTTGAGCAGATTACTGAGGCAGTGACTAGAGACAGGAAGGAGATGGTTAGAGACGGCAGGAAGGACGAGTTGCTAGAAATGCAGCACTTTGTTCAAATTTGTTTATCTCTGATGTTTAAATAAACTGTGTTGGCAACGTTGTTACTTTTTGTTTTGTTTTAATAAGCGTTTTAAAGCATAAACTAAAAAAACCCCCGTCGCCGTTTTGTCCGGGGTTGCACTTGTCGCCCTTTTGGCTATCGCCGTTTTGGCCGTCGCCGTTTTGGTCTTCTCCGTTATGGCCGTCGCCGTTTTGGCCGTCGCCGTTATGTTCGGATACCGTTTTCCTGAGATCAGGATATCGAATCCCTCATTATCTCCCACAACAACAGTGAATCCACAGTTGCAAAACCACGCTTTACTCTAGTTTGGGAGTTTCGCTGAGGTCGAAAATAATGCGCCAGGATACTTTTCAGTGTGCTTTTAGAGAAAAAGCCTGCCAGTTCGAGCCTCAGGTGTCCTTGAACGTGCGCCGAAAGATTCAGAGCCTAAAATATTGAGATCAATGGCCATTTCTATTGAAGGAACTGTGACCCTTTCTGTCCCAGGAAGATAGAAAGGGTCCGCTGGGACTACTTTCAGGCATAATCCACGTGTTTCACAGACATAATGGCAAAGGCTATTGACACGCCGGGCGTGTCAATAAGGGAAAGAATTTGCTTATTTACACGCCGGCGTCTCAATAAGGGAAAGAATTTGCTTATTTACACGTCGGCGTGTCAATAAGGGAAAGAATTTGCTTACTTACACGCCGGCGTGTCAATAAGCACGGACTTGTCTATTGACACGCTGACATGCAAATAAGCGTGCATATTGTGCCACTTTAGTACCTTGAGACGCTGACGTGCAAATAAGGTTGAAATATTGCTTATTTTCACGCCGGCGTGTAAGGTGTGCCAGAATAAGACTTTCACACGTTGGCTAGTCCTAGATGACTCCTGCTTCCCAGCAAGAGTCATAGTTCCTATAATATAACTTGTCATTGATCTCAATTTTTCAATCTCGGCGCACGACTGGGGCTAATGGCGTTATTTTAGAAAGGGTGCATCACATAAATAACCCAATTATAAATTATGGCGCACAATTTTTATGGTCAAATAACAATTTTGAAATGAGAAAAATAAATGTTTTCTTCAGATCAGAATGTAGAATCTCCCATTATCGCCCACAACAACAATGAATCTGCAGTTGTAAAACCACTCTTTACTCCACTTTGGTAGTTTGGACGAGGTCGAAAATAGTGCGCCAAGATACTTCTCAGTGTGCTTTTTAAGAAAGGGCATGCCACTCCGAACCTCGGTTTCCTGGAACATGCGCCGAAAGATCTAGAGCCGCGAAAATTGAAATCAATGGTGATTTCTATTACAGGAACTGTGACCCTTTCTGACCTAGGAAGACAGAAAGGGTCCACTGGGACTACACGTTGGCGTGCAAATGAGGTTAAAATATTGCCTATTTACACGCCAGCATGTAAATTGTATCTCGCCGGCCTGCGAATATGGTTAAAAAGCTTCTTATTTACACGTGAGCTACTACAAAAACCTGTCTTTTTATTGGTTGATTCTGGCGTGTAAATAAGGATTTTCACTTCCTTGTATACACGCCAGCGTGTCAATAGCCAGTACGCAGACATAATATGTATTCTATTTAAAAATGTTTATACAAGATAGTTTGTAGCACAGCATTGACGCCAAATGTGTGCGGAAAGTTTTCATGTAAATGATGAGCACTGAATTTGTTCGATCGAACGATTAGATACAAAGAAATTTAGTTTTTATTTGAGATTTAAAAAATTCCCCGCCCAAGGTGTGGCATATTATCGCCCATCAAAGCATTTTGCAGTCTAACAGGTTTTCTTACAAAAGAAACTTACTTTAATTTGAGGCATGCTTAGTACTGAAGACGTGTGAAACTGTTTGAAATAATATCGTCCCGTAGCTCTTAATGTCCTTGCAAACAACTTTGACATCTCTCGCCTCAGGGTGCTTATTATTGGGCGTCAGGAAAAAAGCTGAGAGTAATGTCCGTAATCCCCTGAAAACTGTCAGCTGAGCCTCCAATAATAAGCGTGCGGACAGTCAGGAAAATGAAAATGGCGGGCGTTGAAAACTCGCTATATCTATGAAACTATCACTGGAAAATATCACTTTTTTGCAGATAACTGCATGAATATCTCCATTGTTTCATGTCTGTGATGTTTACTTGTATGAAGCAACTTATAACTGCAATAACTTTTTAACTTTTTTGCGATTCATTTGTCGTCCATGTTTGTTTACATCCGGGCCACTTGTCCTGGTTCTCATTGCATGATTACAAAAGTCGTGTTTGTGCCATTTCAGAGTTCTTTTCTTCAAACTTATTACTAAAACAGATTGGTTTGTGCATGAAATTAGTTTCTTTTTCTTTTTACTTCATATTGCCTGCTTACATTGATCAAATTATTTAAAAACTACAAGTTCAGTTTTCACTCATGGAGGCCGCCATTTTGTCATCTGACATCAGCGACGTTACGGGAAGACAATCTTCCTGACAAAAAAGTGTACCGCGGTAATGTCAGGAAAACCAATAAAATACCTGAAAGTATCAGCTGAATGTCAGCTGACGTTCATCGTACCGAATAATAAGCACCCTCACCCTTGTGGAAATGGCTAAGTGCACTCCGCAAAACATGGAACACACTGGACCCGTTGTTGTCCAACAGCCAATCTTCACCGTGATTCGGTCTGTGTGTAACACCTGTTTACTCCGCACATTCACTAGGGATTCTGCAAAAATAGTACTAGATATAAATAATAAACATAAAGAGAGATACTAATTTTTAAATTTACTTTTGTGTTTATGCATTACAGACATATTCCCTCAGATGTCACTGGTTTATAGCAAATCACTAGAGCAGCAAGCGTCGTTAATAAGCCTTGTCCTTTGGGCTGTGCCCACAAAATTTTGTGTTGTGCAACTTTTCGGCTCCAGTCTCCACTGTTAAACTGTTGAAAAGTAATCAGAAAAATAGTCTAATTTTTTTTTTCAATTATTAAAATTTAAATTGTGCATTATCAGCGTAAGTGTTGTATAATCTCTCTGTATATGCATAAAAGCTCATTTTGTACAATGCCTAGATTAGAACATACTTTTTGTTATTTGGTATTGTGGGTTCGATTCCCACAGAGTGCTTGCAAGGCGATTTCTTATGCAATAAACTGGCACTGTCCTGTGGAAACACAATAAGATAAGTATTAGATTAGAACATATAACCAGTAAATGGTTAACAGATATCATCAAAATTTCCACACAGGATAGAAGTAGTATCAAAAGAAGTGTTAAATACTGATAGATAAGGCGCTATGATTTAAATTTCGGGATCAGTGTTACTAAAAGTGTGTGTGTGTGCGTTAAAAATGCCAATGAAAAACAATTTTCTAAATATTATTCCACTGAAAGTTTAGGTAGAATCATGCGAAACGATTGAATTTTCTACATCTTCAAACAAGATTATATAGGGACATCGTAACCAGCTGGGATCGACTGGAACAAAAGGCTTATAGGGTTGTTAAAATGTGATAGTAAGATTTGGAAAACTGTTTAGTGAAAGAATTTTTAAAGGCCGGTATTTGCCTCAACACTAATGGATCCAAAAAAGTAGTTAAAAATCTAAAGCAATCCGACTAAACCTACTTGCAGAAGAAGAGCTGTTTTGAGAAACTTGATTCTTACTTTCAAAGGGGAGCATAGGGTCAATTTTTGGGTGTGCACAAAAAATTAAAGATCATCTGAACAGCATTATTCTAAAATTTAGAATAAATCCAATCAAACTGTAGGAGCCAACGCATTTTGGAAGAAACCTCACAAAAAGTTCTAAATATTGGCTGGGCTTCCCATTGATTATCCCAATCCATAATAAGAACCTGCAGGATAGTAGAATGGCGACCCTGACACGACCCTCGCACCGCATATCATTGTCATTGTTTTATAATGCTGTGCATGTTGGACGCTAGATGTGACTAGTGCATGCACCTGGATGAGTCACTGTTCTGAGAAACAACTCCTGCGATCGCCAGGGGCAGGAGGCGTCCAAAGAGCGACAAGTCGACGACTCCTCAACAACCTGCGTTGCAGCTGACTCAGCGACAGTTAATAAACAGAACACTGAATAAAAACACATAATTGGCGTTCAACGCCTTCAATTCATTCTCTCTTACAGTTGATTTCTACTACTCCAGTGTCTTCCTATCAAATGTTTAGCGTTTTGACTATTGAAATCAGTTGTCGGTGCCACCACTGCGGCCTGTTACGACTCTTGCTCCAGTGCCGCTTGCACGGCCTGTGTCAACAACAAGCGTTTCAGGCTTTGGCGCGTGTTATGACTCTTGATGGTCATGCCGCTTTGCCTCATGCGTACACCAACTCCTCCAGGGGTGGATAACGCACGATGAAGGATAAGATGCGGTGGAACACCAATTTGGCTATTTCGAATTTTCATTTCAGGAATATTATCGAGCTCGTAGAAGATAATTCAGAAGTGTTATTAATGATATCACACAGTACATTTATCAAACCATCCTTATGTGTCGCCGCCCAATCACAGCTACAAATAAGGAACGACTTGGTTTATCCACGGCTCCGTATACTGTAAATGCGTTACATGTGCATATGGAAGAACTACAAACGCTCTAAGGTACAAAGCTTCTACAGTCTCTTGCCTTCTGGAGTTTTAAGCGTCAAAGCCCCGACGAATCATTGATGTGACGGCTCGCTTCAAATTTAGTCTCTGGCGTACCCCCCGGAGCATGGCTGCCAAATATTATCCCGCAATCGGATGTGCCATTGTTGAGACTGAAGATACTTGGAGGAGATTACATGTAAGAGTTTGAATCTTCTTGCCGACCTGGCTTCTATAATGGCTCATATTGTTCATACGGAATTGGCTTTGACGGGTTCACATTTCGTTGGACTGTGCGTCACTCCCGTTGAGGTTCCCGTCAGGTCGACATCTGTACGAACCGTCTCAGCCATGGTCTTCCAGCCTAAATATATTTGTCAGGATTTAGCGGTGTTGTCCATCTATGCATTAGTGTGCCAGTAGCCTCGAGTGGTGCATTAACGTCGCCACAGTGTACGTTAAGGCTGAAGGGTCTGATGAACATTTGGCAAGATATAGTAAAAACTTATGTTGCTTGTGGCTCCAATCTCACCAGAGCTGTCTTGATTTCCTTTGCTTGTACGAATAACGTGCGTGAAGAGTCCCCTGAAGTAAGGCGATCTGATTGGGAACATAGTCTCTCTAATCCTGTGTTGCTTCATCTCAATTTTGCGATATAAGGTTTTCTTCAAGAAAAGGACGTCTTTGTTACAGGTTGGCCGTTGAGCCTCACCAAACACGTTTATTAAACCCAATTGGCAAGAATACACAAGTAAAACTTTAACGAATTCACAGTCTTGTTCAGTTTGTTGCTGCGGAATTTGTGATTCATAATGGCCCTTCTTTTAGGGTTTCGTAGCAATTCAGCATCAGGAAAACCTTCAAGAAGAAGAAAGAGCAGAAATAGACTCTGCATCCGCTGTTGAACGTTCTCTGCAACGACTTTGATGTAGCTGTTTCCGTCATGCGATAGTTGCACTCTCTACCTCGTTATTGTACCATGTCTGGGGCTATGACATTTCCATCTTGACATGGTACAACACTGCATTATGACGGGTCGATAACACTGTCTCTCTCGTTTGAAAAAAAGGTAGGGAAATCAGCTCGTAATGAACTCTCTGTTGAGTTCAAACTTTAAGACTTCGCTGTTACTCATGGAAGTTCATGGCGAGATACCACTTCACTACGCTATTACATTATTAGGGAATGGGCGTTTTGCTGGGAAAACAAGATAAAACAAAAGATTTTGCTGAATTCATTACTTTTACTTTTCCGACACCATGTATTTTAGATACTATGGTGTTGGTTTTTAATTCTCAAAGCTGCTCGTAGTCACCATGGTAATAGCTTCGTAGTCTAATATCTTTAATATAATATATGTTTCGTAATAAAACAGAAGTATTTAATTTTTTATACTCATTTTTATGAGTAAAATATTTTTTAGATCTAGAAGCCATCACTCGAATTAAAACCGCCCACCTCTCTATCAACTGGGATAGCGGTTTTCGATAAGATGGGTGTGGTTCAGTAAGGTCACTGACTCTGCACCGATGCTGATTGGTCGGTTGGTTGCCAACACATTGCAAACACAGTAACTATCAAAATCGGTTCAACGTTTTATTTGCGGTACTGTTCCACAACATTTCTATTATGAATTGCAATAATCAATAATAATTCATTAAAAAAGATATTTTACTCATAAAAATGAGCATTAAGAAATTAAACACTTTAGATATAATCCATTTTGAAGCCATATAATCCAGATCGAATCCATTTGATCAGACCAGAATTTTACTGATATCAATTCCATACTTTCTTTTCACCAAGAGCGGTGATTAACTGAAGCTGATAATTTATATGAACACTCAGTTTACATAAAATGATCAGGTAAGATTTTACCTGATCAGTTTGATTCTTATAAAACCAACAAAAAGCATGACCAGCGTATTTGGTGTGTGCAAATAAAACAGACATCGTTTATCCAAAGCACAGTGTTGCTGTTAGGAGATGCGCAAAACTTGCAAATGTTGCTGCAGCCTTTACGAGTTGCATTTCTGGATAAAATACTGTTTTTTGTTTTGCATTTTAATTATGTGAATAAAAATCAAAACGAATAACAAATGAGGTGCAGGACGTCATTTTAAGTAGTTCTAAGGCCAGTATGGTCGCGGGAGTAGTAAAGAGAAAAGACAAACCAGTAAAGAAAAAAAAAGATTGTCCAAGGCCAATGCCCTAGCTCACAAATACTGATATCACGTTTTAAGAAAGAACCTTAACCGTTAACCGAAATGTTAAGACAGCAAGGATATATATCTGCTTGAAAGTCATAATTTTAATATAAGAATGGTTTGCCAACAATATTTCTGTCAGTTTTCGGAAAATCACAAAAAACGCAATGGCCAAACAGCGGGGTGACACTATTCCCTTTCCTTCAATCAAAATGTTGAGACGTTTCAACAAAGATCCACGTAGGAACTAATATCTGCTACCTTTAATAAAAAAGTCAAAACTATGACACATATCTCTGGTGTCGTTAAGATAACGATTAGAAATTTTACCCCGATATTTCGATTATTTTTTGTACACTGGTGCACCTTACATTTAATCAAAATTATATGACGTTTCCAGAAAAATACTAGGATGTTTTACGTTTAAAAAGCTGGTCTTCGGTCAAAATTTCCGCCAATATTTAGCGTATCAAAAAGTAAAAATAATAGCCAGGTTTGCCTTTGCTCTGTACTGTCAATCCAAATTTTAAGACGTTTTCAATAAATTCCTTGGAGATATGCTCTCAAGAAAATTGGAGTTTGGTCAGTATTCTCACTATTACACTGTATTAGCCAAAATTTATGGACAGGAAGACTATATCCCTGATTTCACTGAAAACGTGATTTTAGCCCATTCTTTCGCCCCTAGGTATTTGGCTAAGTACGAAATAGCAAAGCAGGTAGTAATGTCCGCTACATTTAAAGGCCCAACGAGGACTATAAAAGCAGCCCTTAGCTCCTCCCATTTTCATTATGATTCTGTAGCTCAACGAGGCAACATCAGTTCCTCGCGTACTTATTTAGCGTTTTTACTCAACATTTTGACAGATTTTGGTAAAATAAAATGGTCGATGAGTAAACAATTACTTTCTAACCATACTAAAAGCATTTTAACGACCGTTTGAAAAGAGATTACATCAAAATTTAACTTTAAATCATATCACAATTTTAAAAACTGCCCAACCTCATTGTAAATTCTACGTGTTTTACGCGACCTAATTGTTGCTTGATTGACGCTGTCAAAACATTGACCCATTGATGCTCATTAAACAGCATGTTATAGGGAGCCTCCCCAAGCAAAACTGATTTCACACAATTTCCTTTCAACTCGTTTGTCTAAGCTGGACTCATAGTGTGGATACAAATATGCTGCATAAATTAACTGTTACCCTCAGTTGGTTAGTTCGCACATCGCACAAAGACATTTATCTTAAGGTTGTAAAATCTGTATAAAATTGATTGATGGCCTTTTCCAAGAAGGTGAGAAAAGGGGCGGACTCGGTGCCATGGCTAAAAGCAGCGTTTCAGTTGGTCCTTTAACCAAAATTTCTAAAGAGTAAGGTAGCATGGCTATTGCCCTCACTTACGATAAAAGAAATTTTTTGGCAATATGTCCGCTCATTTTGGCTAAAAAAGCAGCAAGCAGTTATGTTCTCATTCCGCTACCGTTAATCAAAATTTCAAGACAACAAGCTTCAGTCAAGTTTTGAATAAGAAATTGATTTTTTTCTCCAATATTTCGTCACTTTTGGGGTGAATAACGAAAAAAGTGATGCCCACGCACCAACTGATCTCTGCTACCGTAAGCGAAAAATCAAGACATTCATGCTAAAAAACTGGGAAGAGATACGCTTTCAACTTAAAAAATTTTCAGCTTATTTGCATACGCAAATGCGCACCTGCTGATAACGATCGCTATAGCCCCTGCTTGTGTAAGAAGCTAGGGCTAAAAGCCAGGTTGCAGTTAACATGAAGCTCATAAAATCTTAATTCCTGAGGTAAAGTTCCTAAGATATTTGCTTGAATATATGACATAAGTAAGCTGAAGCGAAGCAACTCTACAAATTGCAATGTAGCAAATCACCACTACGCACCTGCCACCTCTTGCAAAAGCACTATATAAGAAATAACGCACGTTAAACAATCATGGAAATCATAATCATGTACAGTAGATATAAAATATACAGTATACAGTATATATAAAATATACAGCATACAACATCTAAAAATATACAGTATACAGAACATATAAATATAAAGTATACAGTATATATAAAATATACAGTATACAGTTTTCATAAAATATACAGTATATATTATGCATACAATATACAGTATATGCTAAATATATTGAAACAAATCAGCATGAAAGAAGAACAAGAAGAAGAAAAACAAGAAGAAGAAGAAAACATTCTTACAAATTTAAATATCACTGCTCGACTCAACTGAAGGAAATGAGTAATTTATAGATAGAGAGTCGTACAGATTAAAAGAAAAACCGTCTAGCACAAGAGAATTTGATACATATGGAGAGGACTGTGCCATAATACAACTCAGTCCTTGATATAATTAAAAAAATTATTGCAAAAATTATACAAAAGCACAGCAGTAAATAAATAAATACATTTTATATTATGACAGATTTAGAGAAGGACTTCTCAAGAAGGTATAAAATGCTGGAAACAAAAGTCGCAGTTCCACTTTAAAAAAAAACAACAATATTCAAAAGTTAACATTATTTTCACTCAGCATAAATATGCTAATAGAGCTGTCAGGCATGATATTTCTATAGGAGCGCATGCTGATAAGGATATCTATCACTGAAGCTACACAAAACTGGCACAAGCAAATGAAGGCCTGTGATTGTTCACACAGAATTTATTTCGCCATCTCCATGTCTGTCCAAATTGTTGTGGAAAAAACTCAACCTCGGCATCATTAAATCTTATCTCCGTAAAAAATTCTTGTGTTTAGTTGTGCGCCCAGATGAGCACACTTGGTGAACGATCCAAAAACAATGCAATTTTAATGCACTTACGTTTGGTATGCCGTTTAAACACTTAATGCTTATTTATAATATCAAAATATAATTATAGATATCAATAAATCAATGTAGATATCAGTAATTCATATTTTGCTATCAATAATTGAATTTTAGATGGCAAAAATTTATTTTTGAGATCAAAAAATCGTTTCAACAAACTAAAAAAACTTAAGGGAGACACACATTTACATAAAATATAACGAATCGTCAATTAAATTTTTTGAAAAAATGTGAGTTATTGAGATCAATAATACCAACACAATTTTTTATCTCAAAAATTGCTTCTATTTTGTATAGTAAAACATTTAAAGAAAGATTCTGCATAGAAGGACCAGTCTTGATTTATTTACAGATGCGTGTTTCCGAAATTTTATCTAAAAAATAGACACATTTATGATGTAAAAAATTAATTTTTGAGATCAAACAATCGTTTGCAGATTTCAAAATACAAATTAAAAAAGTATCACTCTTATATAATGATATCTGAAGTAAATTCTTGATATCAATAAAAAGAAAATAAATTATTCAGCTCAAAATTGATATTTTGCTGTCAAATAGTTCATTTATGCTACCAAGAACTGAATTTTGGATCTCAAAACATCTATTTTAGATATCATTAATCATTTTTATATCAATAAATATTTCTTGATATCTCTAAATATTTATTGAAATTATCAAATTATTTTTTGAGATCAAGAATACATTTAGAGATATCAAAAATACAATTACAGATAGCAAAAATTATTTTTGATAACAATATATGAATTTTTTATATCAAAAATTAATTCTTGTTATCAAAAAATTAATTTTTGATATCAAAAAATTATTTTTGATATCAATAATTCCCCAATAAATATGAAAACGGCACACTATACTTACGATTATTCCTCCATACTGACAAATGTATCGGAAATTTATCGCTTTGCAACCTGTTACATTCGATGATTTCCCATGGTTTAGTAGAGCTTTGTCCCAAACCCCAATTCTCTTGTACCTAGGATATCTTTCACGTCTCAGACAAAACTGGTATCCCCATTGCCATCTTCATCCAGGTCATCTAATAAAACATCGTTTCTGCTGCAATAAAACCTTAGCCTAAGCTCTGCGTGTAAAAAAAAACAGGATTCATTTTCAAAAGAAAAACAATAATAAAATGAATAAAATCAACAAAAAATTTTTTTAAAAGTTTATATATAAATCAAGAAAACTAAAAAATAGAGGATTAAAATGTAAAAAAAGTAATTTTTATAACTTTCAACCAAAATTTCAAGGCAGTAAGGCTATAGACCTAGTATCACTCAGGATTTTAATACAAGAAAGAATTATCGTCAATATTTCCGCCAGTTTCTGGCGAATCACCGAAACAGTAACAACCATGTAGGTGCTAATATTCGCTGCCTTTTATCAAAATGTCAAGACATTAAGACCAAATCAACATCCCGGCGTTCACTAGGGGCCGGTGGTTTTGGCCAATATTTCCTTATGTTTTGGTAAACTACCAAAAACTACTAACAGCCAGGTGGGCAATTGTGACAGATTGTCAAAGAGGAGTAAAAGGCAGGTACTAAAGTCTGCTCCCTTTAACGAACATTTCAAAACAGTAAGACTATTTCCCTTGCGGTAGTTCAGATTGTACTCATTTTTTTTTCAATTCTTCCGTCAATTGCTGGCAATAAAAAATATAACCAAGCAGGTAACAATGCCTCCTATCTGTGATCAAAATTTCAACATATGCTAGCGTCAGTTAAGATTGTAATAAGAAAATGTTTTTTGTCAACGTTTCCGAAAATTTCGGGTACCACAAACAGAAAGTACGAGCCAGGAAAGTGCTAGTGTCCTCTGCAATTCTCCAACATTTTATGACAGTAAGATTATATCCTTGGCGTTTGTTAAGAAATCGCATCTTGACCAATATTTCTCCCAAACAATAACAGTTATGGAAAGTTAATTATCAATGACCGCTATCTTAACCAAAAATTGTATTTTTCTGGATCGATTGAGGTTAAATTTAAAAAATATTTTGTGCCAATTTTTGGGCGAATAAATATTTAATTAATAGCCAGGAAAGTATAAATGCCAGCTATTGTTATTATAAATGTTAAGAGAATAAGGCTTTTTTCTGACGTCATTTAAGATTTTACGAAAAGAATATTAGTTTTTGTTCATATTTCCGTCATTTTTTCCGAATTACAAAAACAGAAAAAGTGAAATAAGTACCAATGACCGCCAACTTAAACTAAAATTTCAAGACAGCAAGGTTATTTTTCTGACCTAATTTACGATTTTACAGAAAGATCGTTTTGCCAACAATTCATTTAATATCTTTTTAATCCAAAAAAAGAAGAAGAAATAACCAGGTGGGCATACATGCCACTACTTCCCATCAAATTTTAGGACATTTGTATTTAATTCATGGGGTGAGATACTCTTTCCGCCAATCTGAGGCGAATACCAAACAAGATTGTCCAGGAACATTCTGACCAGGCGAGTTCTAGTAAATCACCTAGCAGTATACTTGCATGGTTGCCAAAAAGTAGTTGTTATATTGTTGAACACATTAGTAAAATTCGTACAATATTTACATAAAGGCATCTGGTCAAAATTGCGTAAGAAGCATTTTGAAAATTTGTTACTCAATATTTTTAAATTCACACCCCCCCCCCCCCCCCACTCTCTTTAGCCAAGTTTTGGCGGATCCTCAGAAAAGTAATTTTTCGAAAGAGCACCGCCTAAAGAACATTCACGACAAATTTGAAGACAACCCTATTAATATCGTGGAAGAAGTTGGCCACCGAAAAATGCCCACCAGCCCCTCGCACATTTCACCAGAATTTGGTGGATCGCCAGAAAAGTAACCTTTCAACAAATGGTAGGTTAATGAACATTTATGCAAAATTTGAAGGCATTCCGATAAAAATTGGAAGAAAAAACCTTTTGAAAACTGGCTGTGAAAAAAAATTAAAATGCCTACCATTTTGCCAATTTTTGCTGTTTCGACAAAAGGATAAAATTTCAAGAGAGAACCATCTAGGGAACAACCTTTCAAAATTAGAAAAAAATTAATCAAATTGTGGAAGAGGAATTTATAAAATTCGCTGATAATTTTTTTTAAATGCTCCCCATTTTGTAATTTTTTGGTGGATCGCCAAAAAAAAGTAACTGTTTAAGAGAGGATCGCTTAGTAAACATTTATGCAAAATTTCAACACAATCCGATCAAAATAGTGGGGAAAAACCTTTCTAAAATTTGCTTTCAAAACATTTTTAAAATGTCCCTATTTGAGTAATTTTTGGTTGATCGCAAAAAGTTTTCAAGACAATCCTATCCAATAAACATCCCTAAAAAATTAAAAGGAATGCGATTCAGGTCGTGGGAGTAGAAACATTTTGAGAATAGCCACCCTCCCCCCCTATTTAAAAATGCCCCCAATTAGCCAATGTTCTTTTGGATCGCCAAAAAACTAGCTTTTCAAGCGAAGAATGCCTGGAGAACATTTTTGTAAAATTAGATGGTAATTCGATATAAAATCTGGAAGAAAATCGGTTGCAAAATTGTTTACGAAATAATTTTAAAATATTCCGAGGCTAGAGTCTCAGTGAGACAGGATCCCACGTGTAAGGTAAATTATATACAGCAAAAAATACGACTCTACAATACGTATATTTTCATGGTGCAACGTTGCACGTCCCATGACAAATGATAATATGCGAATTGGTGCGGACAAAACATTGCAGAATTGCTGTGTCAAACGTACTTTTTGACAATTCTTGACGATCTGTCCTTTTCCAGTTTTTTTTTGAAATTGGCAACCGAAAACTTTACATGCCCTATTTTTCTAATTTTTGGCGGATCGCCTAAAAGCAATGTTTCAAGGAAGGCCTACCCAGAGAACAATAGTACCAAATTGGAAGGAATCCAATTAAAATTGTGGGAGAAGAAGCATGCCAAAAAATTTTTGAAATGCCCCATTTTAGCAGATTTCCAAAATAAATAATTTTTCCAAACAGGCTTACCTAGAGAATATTTGCACAAAATTTGAATAAAATTTGATCAAGATTGTGGGAAAAGAAGTATTGTGAAAATTGGCAACCGAAAAATTGCCATATTTAGCCAATTTTAGGCAAATCGCCAAAAGGCAATTTGTGAAGAAAAGCCTACATAGAAAACATCCATGCATACTTTGAAAGGAATCCAATGAAGTTAAAGGAGAAGAAGCATTTTAAGTAAAAGTTTACATACGTACACACGTACATACACACGACGGATGCGCCCCTCTGTTGATGTGATAAGACCAGCCAGGCAAATTCGGCTGGTCTGAAAACGTAGTAGCCAAGTACCAATGCCCGCCACCTTTAATAAAAATTTAAAGAGAATAAGGCCATATACCTAGAGTCATGTGCATTTTCAATAATGTTTTTAGTGAATCACCAGATAGGTACTGATGTCGTCATTGAAATTTGAAGAAGGTAAGATTATGTACCCAGCGTTAGTAACGATTTTAGCAGGAATTGGTTTTTCCGCCATTTTTTCCGAATTACGAAAAACAGCTACAGCTTTGTAAGTACCAATGACCACTATCTTCAATCAAAATTTAAGAGAGTAAGGTCGATATCTTTTGTGTGAGTTGGGATTTTACTGAAATTATTTGGTTTTTCGTCAGATTTTCAGCAAGTTTTTGCCAATCGCAACAAGAAGTAATTGCCAAGTAGGTAATAATGCCTGATACCTTTACTTTAATTTCAAGACAGTAAGGCTATTTTTAGTTATGATTTAAGAAAACAATTTGGACTTTCGACCGAAATTTCTGCCAAAAAACAAAGAATCTCCAGGTGGCACTTATTCCCTACATTCTACAAATATCCAAAAGGAGATACGTCTTAAACAGAATTGCCAAGAAATAATAACAATGTTAGTACTTGTTTTCACTACCTTTTACCCGAAATTCAAAAGATTCAGGCTGGAAACCTATGAGGAGAAGCGATTTTCAACTTAAAAGCATGCATGTGCACATACTCATCATTGCCAACATAAGCATATATTTTTAACGAACTGCTATAGCCCTTGCTTTTGTAGAATATGGCGCTAAAATGGCCCGCAACATTGGCCCATACCATTTTAATATAGTCTTTGAACTTACCTAATGTTAAATATTATTATAAAATTATTATTACAAACTGAAATGTTTAGATGCTTGATATTTTACTCATAAAAATCAGTATTAAGAAATTAAATATAGGTCTCACCGCAAACTGCCCATTCCATAATAATAACAAGTTTCATGGTTTTTCATCACGACCTGCCCATTATTAACAACGTTATATGCTCAAACATAAGTACTGACAGCCTAATACGAGCTCATGTCTCCTCCTCTTTCTTTTTTCTAAAAAGAGGCGATACGTAACATCACTAGTAAAATGCGGTTCTAACATTGTTTGCCGACCCGTCACAGTGCCGTGTTAAACCATGTGCAAAACCTCACTATCAAAATACGACCATGGTACAAGACGTGATTGTGCAGAGTAGACACAATCACGCTGAGGTCGAAGTAATTCCGAAGAGTACAGTGAAACCCCGCTATTAGGGACAAAAATGATTGAATAATTTTTTCCCCAATGGCGGTGTGTTTCTAATTTCGAGGTCCTGTCAATTTGAGTCATGGCTGTTCAGCTAATTTTCTCACACTTTTTCCATCACTAGCTTTGATTATTTTAATTTTATCAGATACCGTTTTCTTTTCACACCACCCATATTACGATTTAACACCTTTTATGAAATAACACATTGTATAACAGCTTGTCTTATGTATTAATTGAGTATTAGGACAACGATTCACTTCCTCTCTTATACGCATTTTAAAAGATAGAGCACATGTCAATAGGGATTAGTCGTATAAAGCTTCTCTCTTAAACACACATCTTTTGTAATAAGCCCTATTGTCTTTACATGCACTGTGTTCAATGTAATGTACTCAATACCCACAGATAACAATAGGGAGAAAAAACAAACACTACCGAGCAAGAAACTGATAGGGGTTGTTTACATAATGCACAAAACACAGTAATTTCACTGTCCGCAATAGAGGGGTTGTGTAAATGTGTAACCCTCTTACGGGATAAAAAGAGTGTCTCTGACTCAGAATAGAGGGGTTTCCGCAATAGAGAGGTCTAGATATAAAAGAATTCTATGGCATTTTAAAACAGAGAGAAAAATGCTGGCCATAATTCAGGTCTGTCCGTAATAGAAGGTGTCCATATCTGGGTTTTACTGTACACCAGAAGGACAGAGTCTATTTGGCAACCTTCTTCTTGAAGGTCTTCTTTCTTCGAGATTGCTAAGAAATCCTGCAAGGAGAAGGATTATCATGAATTACTGATTCAGCAGCAGCGAACGGACCGACTATGCAAAAAAGCTAACGTATCAGTTTGTAATCTTGAAAACAGTGTTTAATAAACGTATCTGGAGAGACCCAACAGCCAACTCATAATAAATCACACATTGATACACCATTACTGCTGTGCAAAGAGTGCGCTACATGTCTGACCTGAACAGCTTTAACTGACAACTTCTTTTGCATTACATCCTCAGGTTCTTTCACAATGTCATCATATGCTAACCATATGAATATCTTCATATGATAAGTTACAGATGCTTTAGAAAGATTTACTGTGATACTACGCATGAAAGATATAAATAGGCGATACTTCAACGTGCTACGATAAGCACTCGATCGTTTACTATATGCACGTAGAACGGATATGGAGCATTGGGACGCGGTGTCGACACTGCTACGCGATTTCACACTCGGCAGGGCTGGTATCACAGTTTGCTTAAATGTACCTAACTTCTTGGTCGCAAAGTGCGTCTTGCTCAGAAAAGAAGGTAATATTGGAATGCGGCAACTTTTGGTCAAATCGCAGTACTCAGTCACCGTACCACAGGCTGAAGTCAGCCGCTCCACTACTCGACACTGTGCCAAGTCGTCGCAACCCACCAACGCTTGCATGAATTACACTGATGGAGATAATAGTTGCACCTTTCCAAGGAAGGTTGGCTTAGTATCGACAAGGTGGAGTGCGCAAGCTAATCAGCAAGGATTCAACTGCGTGTCCAATTACTCTACAATGTCCTGTAGGAACAACTGAATGTAAACTGTTTGCTGACCATCAAAGAACTCCTCGAGATAGGATTTTTCAGGAAATCGCTAAAAAAAACCTCAGTGTAAATTACTTGTAACTCACACTCAAGTTCGTGATTACAAGGAAGCATTTATCAAACGAAAGCCGGTTTGATAAAACCCAGAAATAGCACGTGTAGGAATCAGCAGTCAGCAAAACGTAAATCTATAAATCAAGATGAAACTTACAGTATATATAAGTATACTGTCCAAGATAAATAATATCAAAAATTATACATTTCCCCTTGAGTTTGATTCGTCATAATTCCAAAAAATGTAGACGAAGAAAAATTCCTGCTTATTGGATCAGTTGGGTATGGTTCGATCAAATGACTGGCACTGCACCGACGCTGATTGGTCGGATGACAGCGCATTGTAAACATAGAAACGGATGGACCAATTCAAAATCTTCTTTGCAATGATATCCCGCAAAATTACGATTATTGAATATGATAACAAATGTTAACACATTGAAAACCCAAAGCGGTGGTTTGGGGGTTATCAAGCCGATATTTTGGAAATTAAAAATAACCGTACATTTTGAGCATTCAACTTCACCGCTTTTTAAAACTATATTATGATATTCTACCCAGTGAGATAATTTATTTGGTGGGATTGATAAAGTTTGATTTGGGTTTGTTACGACTGGCTAGCGGAAAGTGTTAATAACAAGGACTCCAGGGCATCCGCCAAAGTAAAAATTTCGACTTGGAACGGGCAATAAAATTTAAATTACCATCTTAAAAGTGACTGGAAACAAGAACTCCAGAGAATAATTTTTAGAAAGTAACAGTTCTTCGGAAAACGAAATGCAATGAATTATTCATTACATGATTAGACTATGACTACATTATGACTAGAATCTACAACATTTCATATTCGAAGTGTTACTTGGCAATTGAAGCTAATAAAGTTGGCATTAATGCAATTTATTTTTCGAAAAGCAGGTTGTCGACATTTAAAGAATTTTAATTTGGTACAACAATTTTGTTTCGTAAGTTAACTAAATAAATATGTGAAAGGTCATCAAATGCTGCTAAGCCAAAAGTCATAAAGCAAACTCTCAAGGACAAAATTTGCTTCAGGAATTACCCTAAGAGATAAAGGCGTTTTCCTTGCGGATATAAGGCAAAAACCATAAAAACAAATGTTTTTCGACTACGTAACCTTATAGTTTGCGTCCTTACGTTCACAAATACATAAATGAACGCCTTTTTTAACTAACGTATTTCAATATTGTGTCTTCGCTGTCATGCAGGAAGGTAGAGTGTTGTTTTGATGACTCAGCAATAATATCATAAAAAGAAAAAATAAGTGACTGGCATCTGATGAGTAAATTAAGGCATGTGTCTTATGTCTTAATGGTTTCAGGCATTAGTTAAAAGGAAAGAAATTTATTTGTAAGACCAAAAACGACTTTATGTTTTGACTTTTGGCTTAAGCAATTTGAATAGACCTTAACTCTAAGAGTTTCACGACCCCAAACCAACCTATCAATGGATAGCCTGACTGTTTTCAAGCCATTTGTTCTGACCCTGATTGAATTAGGCCATTCAGACTAAGAATAGATAGCCTGGTTTTAGTCATTGCCTGTGACATATATGGTTTTGAAAATATATCATTGTTTAATATATTTCGGCAATGTTATTAACACAAAATTTGCCTAAAACTTACAGCTGAGACACACGTTGTTTTTATAATTTGTATCTGTTTGCAGACTAACGTAAACAAAGCAAAAATGTAAGATTTTTTCTTATTTCCCAAATTTTCACCGGCGTTTATCATATATTATTAACGTTTCTTAAAACCTGACAGTCTATAATTTCGTTTAGATTTATTCCATGAAAAATGTTTCTTCTTTCTTATTGATATATTTCAAAAACAAGACAGCTCTACACGTAGACTACACTTATATTGTTCTTGAGCTATTAACTGCCCGTTACTACCTAAAATAAAGACATTTCTTTGACCGAAGAGTAGAAAATGATATAGCCAAGTCTCAGAATAAACAGAATGAAGCAAGAAGCCACTAATTAACCTAATATCGCCCGTGTAATCAAAAGGTCAATCAGGTTCTCACTCGTAAAATGTTCTTCCGTTGCAGTGGGTTCATGAGTGATGGCCATCCAAAGGGTAGGAATGGGGGGGGGGGGGGGGGGGGTCTGAGGTTAGGTTTTGATTGGAACTTGGCTAGTCCTAGATGACTCTTGCAGTCTTCCTATGTCCTAGGAAGATAGAAAGGGTCCGCTGGGAGTAGAACTTGGCCTCAGAACACTAACGGGAAAATAGACAAATAATTCTCAATTCGTTCATTTAATTAACCACGTACGTACGAGGGAGAGGAGACAGAATACTCGTAAGCCATTTCGTACACAAGGATCCTTCCGACGGAGGTGTCGTTTCGATTGCAATTTTGCAGGATAAAGTATAAAGAAATGATAAGGGAAAAACATCATAATTCAACCTACTCACTTTCGAATTGAATAATTTTTATAAAACTATTTTACATATTATTCGGCCCTCTTAATAGCCGGCATGTGAATATGTTTCTGGCAAAATGGAATTTTGTTGAGTTTTGTCAGTTTTTTATTATTTTTTTATATCTGAATTCATTCGAAACGATAAAAATTTGTCGGCAAAAGTCAAGTATTAAGCCGCTTATTGTTCAGAGAAGAATGTAATTGGTGACAACGAAATGTTTTCGATTTCACCAATTTGGATCTACTGTAACTATTCGTTCTCCTCCCCCTCGTAGAGATGTACATAGATTTTCACAATCAATATGTATTCTAGTCTAAAAACTACAGTGCATAACACAAGTCAGAAATTAGCCTAGAAATTAACCAGAATCGACTGACCCAATTCTATGAAAAAGAACTCGAGAACTTAGTCTTCAACTGGTTTTCTCCATCTCTCTAAAATACCGCGTCCGTTAACTTCAATGTTTATGCCTTCGAGGCTAGAAAAAGACGGATAAGACGCCCTTGGTTAGTGCAACAGTATTGATTGCATGCAATCCGTTGTGGGGATTGAACTGGGAAAGGTACACTTGTCTATCTCAAAAGAGACCCTGTGTGTCCCTTGTTCTTCCAAGTTTGGCCCAGCTAAGGCTGTCTTTCGATAGTGCTGTCAGAGGAGACTTCTAAGTACTAGTTTCGACTAGAAAAATTACGCTTACACTGTTGAAACGCTTCGGATGTTGTCTCAGTATACTAAGATAAGGTCATATTGATGGATATCTTACTCGTATTTTTGCATAAAATGGCGTGTTAACATTAATTTTCTTCCCAACTCTATGTCAAGACTTATAACCTTTAAAATATATGAAGAAATCAATTTGTCTAAATTTTATTAGCACACAAGGTGAAATTGATAGGTACAGTATTATATACTATACGGTTTATCGTGTTTGTGCTGTGTAAAATGATGTTAAGTCTAATTTTTAAAAATTATTGCACAAACACGGGAGTAAATAATTCTACATTTCAATGATCTTGATATTGCACAAGTAAGCGCCTAATGTGTTCTGGAATTTTTTGCGCTGGTGTCAACATAAACAACGCTAGCAACACAGTCGTAACCCTCCGCGACCCGAACTAGTTCACTTCGTTACCACTTCTTTTACCACCAAACACCACTTTGAAATATATAAAACTTTAACAATTATTGTAATACCAACCTTCTGATATTTCACCAATAACTACATTCAAAACGCTGAAAATTTGCCATTTCCCCCTATTTTTGTGAATAAATTCCTACACATCTGCCAAGGCAACATGTAAACAACCGCAATTTTCAAATGCGAACATTAAATATGCATTCGATTTTTAAAGGTTTTGGGACGTTATTCAAACCTCCCGGAGCTGAAACGAAAATATTATTAAATTTAATAACTCCCTTCGTACCATAAAAAGGTAATTTGTATATACGACTGAACATTGAAAGTCGTATATTCCGTGTATATACGACCGAACATTATCAAGTTGTTAAGTCGTATATTCCATGTATATATCACCGAAAATTGAAAATCATATATTCCATGTATACAAGACTACTAAATAAAGTTTTAAACATCACTTTCATTTACGGTTTTACGTTTATGTAATTTACTATGGCGTCAATTACTAATTGCCACTAACCAATTGCTCTGAAAAAAAAAACAGGGTTCTTATTTGCTTGACATGTTCTTATTTTAAATAATAGCTTGTTGTATATATATTGAACAGGATCGTGTGTGCAAAATATCTCGATAACGGAAAGTCGTATCGACTTCAAATTTTTTATAGATATTCCTTGGTTCAGTCGGACGATTTTTTCAACTTTTTGCGGGTGTACCGAAATAAGAGAAAGACGTACGACGTTATCACATTAAAATCTTGCATGCAAGATTTCTCAGCCGCTGAACATAGGAGATATTTGAAACTTGGTGAGTGTTTTTTTTTCTTGCTAGATTCGAAAGATTCTGCCGAATTTTGTCTCGAGTACAACGAACCAGTGGGACATATTACGTCATCACGTGAAATGTGCAGATAATTTGGACAAGATCTTGTGTGCAAAATATCTCGCAAAGGGAAAGTCTATCGACTTAAGTTTTGTATAGGTATTCCTTGATTCAGTCAGATCTTGTTTGCAAAATATTTCGCTATGGGAAAGTCTATAGACTTAAGTTTTATATGGGTATTCCTTGGTTCAGAAAGACGACTGTTTCAACTTTTGACATGAAATTAAGAAAAGCATCATTACGTAATAATATAACTCTGTTAAGCAAAATATCTCGATAGCGGAAAGTCGAATCGACTTCTAACTTGGTTTAGTTGTTCCTCGGATAAGTCGCACGGTTTTGGTTAAACATTAAACTCGTATAAGAATCAAGTCCCCTCCCCACCTTCCCATTTTGTCGGCTCCTGGATATTTCGGCGTTTTCCGGAAGATACTGGGGTGTTTCTGCTTTCTTAAGAATGCTTGAAAACAGCAACAGTGTTACTATCGGTCCATTTCTATTTCTTATTGCCTGAAATTCTGCTTTTTGTGCGTTTCTCGTTCGCGGCTTCTACGTAACAAAGCACTCAGTCAGGGTCAGTGTCAGTTGCAGTGCATGATGAAGTCGTTATCTACGAGATCATGGAATGTTGTTGTCGTTATATAGGTCTTAGCAGGTCTAAATATTTTTTTTTTCGCCGCATACTTGATTCGGTTGCCAAGCTGTTTCATATGTAGGAGCTATTTTGTATCGGTTAGCATTGTTTGCAGTACATGGAAGCATTTTTCTTTTTTAAGTGGGTCGTATGATATCTTGTGTTATGAGAATCGGCTCATCATTTTAGCAGTGAAATGCTGCCCCCCCTCTCCCCCCCCCCCCCCCCGCGGTGAATCATCCAATGCGCAGTTATGAAGAATGTCTTTCTAGTGCTTTTTGGCCGATGGGAATGCACGAAGACAAGGTGAGTATATCATGACTAGAACTACAGTTAGATTACAAACCGTTACCGTTACCTTGGGTAAAGGGGTTAGGGTTGTGTTTACTCTCGTATCTACATTAGATGGCAGGGGGTGCGGGGTATGACGGTTAGCAAAAGAAAAAAAATCCACACCACCTTCGAGACCTAGAGAAAAAGATGTAAAGTGAGACCTGTTTGTTGTGACCCCTTCCAGATTCGGTACGTAGGTAAAATTTACCTGTCTTTACCAGCCTCCAGACCCGGATGAAACTGTAACGTGCAGCAAAACGTTTTGGCAACCTTCTACACTCAGATAAAAAAGACGTGCAGTAGCATCTGTTTTAGTGATCACCATCTGGAAAAGGAAAATGGTGTTTGGGGAGTTATGGGTTTAGTGGCGGAGACATTTGTTTTTGTTCACAAAAACAAGAAACTAAATGGGTGTCGATTGAAAGTGTGTAATATAAGCCTGTACACTTACGTTATGTGTGCACTGTTAAATATTAATTTTTCAACATTTTTATCTGTGCCATTTTGTTCCCTCCAACTTTATTGGCCATTTTTGGCCAGGCCATCTTGGCCAGTGCCATTTTGACACCCCCTCATTGCACTTTCATTTTGGAGCGGGCCATTTTAAACCCGGATTCAGTAGAACACATGTGTTGCAGGTGTGCAACATCATGTTATTTTTAAATGGGACGTTATTTTTGCATCGAAATTTTTTTCTAAATAAGTGCTCAGAATTTTTAAGGTCTAGCTTTTTTAAAAATTTAGGCCTGAAGTATATAAAGTGGAGACTCGCAACATAGTATTATTTCGAAATCGGACAAAAATTGGCTCAGCGGCGCTTTCACTATTTCTTCATTCTTCCTTCTCTTTTTCCACTTGTTTCTTTAGCAAGTGCGTCCTAATACAGCCATCCTAGTTGTTGAGGGGAGGTAAACACCAAACAAACATACAAACAAAACTTTGATTGGAGACTCGGGGGATTTCTCGAGGCAAGTTTTCAGAAACTACTAGGCCAAGCTTGTTGAAACATCACACGGTGATAACATGTATGGTGCAGATGTGACCCGTTAAATTGTTTTTGAAATCTGCTTAAGGCTGTATATATATATATATATATATATATATATATATATATATATATATATATATATATTTATATATATGTTGCAGACGTTGTGCAACGTTGTTTTCTTTATTATTTTTGAAATTGACCAAAAATCGACTGATCGATTGTCAGATATTGATAAAAATTCACACATTTTGCATTAAGACTTGAGAGTGTAAAAGTTTGAAAAAGTGTCAGGAAAAGTTTCAGATTGTTTTTGAAGTGATTCCGACACGTTAAGGCCATAATAGACCCACACAAAATGGCTATGGCCCTGCGGCAGTAATGACCTCAATAAATTCAATTATATGTTTATTCTTGTGTTTTATATGTGCAGATTAAACGTGTTACATGTTTAAATTTTGCGAGTGAGACCACAGTCAATACACCAAAGACGCGTTGGCATTAATAATTTCGGTTATGTGTTTTCACAACATCGTAGTGTGGATAGTGCGCCTGCACGTCAAAATAAACCAAGTGAAAGATTCTAAGGCTCCTTTGTATCTTATTCAGCTACGATGTCGTTGACGGACTGAATGCAACTCGAAATTAATGTTGAGGATAAATAAACATGTTTAGCAGTAGAATTACAATTTGGACCAGCTGTCTTCCATATTGTGATAGAATCGCAATGCCAGTTCGTTTATGGTTACTCTGACGGCACCTGGGGCACCGTCATTTAACGGTCTGCTATTTCTTAAGTATAAAAACGTCGAATATTAACGCTAACTTTTCTGCCTTGAAACTTTTTTTTTAAACTGTTATGGTCCATATTTAGTAAAGACCGCCATAATATTAAATCTGTCAAAGTAATTGAAACTACTGTTAGTTCACCGTTAAGAGTTACGATGCAAATGTTTTTCTCAGTTGGGATTACTGTTAGAAGAAATTAATGCAATGCCAATGAGCACTTCAGCGCAACAAGTGTTTAATTATATGGTAAACTGAGGGAAAAATTAAGATAAAGAAAATCATGACGAGTATCTCAGGCGAATGCCGGATAAACCTTCAACGGCCAAAATGCCCATGGTCAAAATGTCGACGGTCAAAACTTCCACGGTCAAAATATCGACGATCAAAACGTCGAGGGTCAAAATGTCGACGGTCAAAACGTCGACGGTCAAAATATAGACGGTCAAAACATCGACTGTCAAAACATCGACGTTCAAAACGTCGACGGTCAAAATCTCGACGGTCAAAATCTCGACGGTCAGAACGTCGACGGTCAAAGTTCGACGGTCAAAACGTCGATGGTCAAAACATCGACGGTCAAAACGTTTACAGTCAAAACGTCGACGGTCAAAACGTCGATGGTCAAAACGTCGACGGTCAAAATGTCGACGGTCAAAATGTCGACGGTCAAAACATCGACTGTCAAAAGCTCGACGGATAAAACGCCGACAGTCAAAACGTAATGTAACTAATTGAACTTAACTAGTTTTACAATTAATATACCTGTGATTTGGTCAACTGTTCGGCTATGTATTAACACTCCCCGCCATCATTATAAACACTGTCAGTAAAATGCAACTCCAAACGAAAGATATTTTGCCCCAGTCTGAATTCTGAACAATAGGTAGAGAAACCACAAGTAAATTAAAGCAAAAACTGGTTGCCGTCCTCCAAAATAAATTCAGAATTGATGTCTGCTAGGGAAGGGGGAGAGGGCTAGACTCCAGGACGTTACATTGGTTATTAAGTTCTCAGTCATTTAAACTGCTGAAGGCAACACAACTCCTGGTCAAGCCATCGACCTATCCCTGCCGCGCCAGGTGACTTTGATTGCGGTGGTGGGAGGTGTGGCTGTTTAACAGATTAAACACTTCCAAATAATACTGGGTGAGGAGAGGACCCCTGGCCAAGAACAGTCGGCGTTTTAACCGCCTTTACCCTTGTCGACATTTTGCCCATCAACGTTTTGTCTGGATACCATCTCAGACATGTCGAACCGCATCGCCATGAGTACACATTTGCAGTGGTGCATAATGTGTCGTTTTCCATACTGGAAGAGCGGGGAGTACCGCTATGCGTGTCCGCGCATCATATGTACTACAAAAATACCACTAGTTCCTTTGTACGCGCACTGCAGTCATAACTTAAAAATATCGGAGTCACGAATTTCCTTGAACGATTGCGTTGGAATTTAGTGTAGTGATGCATGATCTCGATGTGTGCACCCGAATTAGCGGCGTGACCTAGATAAGTCTTGCACTGTTACTGAAACAAGAATTCACAGCGTCTGCACGTTGCCTGCGTATATACATATATAGTAGATATTTGATAACTCGAAATCGAAATATATATATGGTTGCAAATATGCCCAGTGAGACTCTTACAGCCTTCCGAATAACGAAAATTACACTTGGGGCCACAAAAATACGATTCTGAACTCTCAAAATTCTGAATCGAGCATGAACTAGGAAGTCGAGGTCGGATCGTCTTTTAGGCCCAAAAGGTCCCAAATAAGCTCAGAATCGCTACATGTCGAGATAACGGTCAACTTCCGGTTTTTCACCTTGACCATGACCGACGACGTCAAGGTCACCGAGATATCTCTTACAGATCGTCTTTTAGGCCAAAAGGGTCGAAAATAACCTCAAAATCACTCTATCTCTAACCGTTTTCGAGATAATGGTCATCTTCCGGTTTTGGACTTTGTCCATGACCGAGGAGGTCAAGGACACTGAGGTTCCTCTTACATATCGTCTTTTAGGCTCAAAGGGTCGAAAATAACATCAAACTCACTCTATCTCTAACCGTTTTCGAGATAATGGTCAACTTCCGGTTTTGGACTTTGACCATGACCGAGGAGGTCAAGGACACTGAGGTTCCTCTTACGTATCGTCTTTTAGGCCCAAATTGTCGAAAATGAGCTCAAAATCGCTCTGTCTCTTAACCGTTTTAGATAATAGTCATGGTAGTGGTCAAGGTAAAAAGAAATGTGGATATTATGCCTCCTCATCCTGTATCAGGATGCCAAATTTCATCTTTCTAAGTGAAATAGCGTAAACTAAAAATATTTTTTTTTTAAAAGCAGCATATACAGTGGAACCTCGGCATCGGACCACCTCCCTCTTGGGGCCACCTCTGAATTAGGGCACATTTTTTTCGGTCCCGAATGCGCTCGATAGTCTTAAATGGTTAAGAAAACTCCCAATTGGGACCACCTCGGATCGGACCACTTCGGGCCGCTTTTTTCGATCCCGAGCCCTCAAAATGCCTGAGATCGGACCGCTGTCAGTCAGTGGGGAATCCACTGTATTTTTGCGGCACATTACTTGCAACGCTGAGCATGTTGCCGTTTTAGATATTGTTGCTTGGGATTATGGTAGAAAGTGTGTAACCAGACAGGGGTTTAGTTTTGTTATCTATACTTTTGTACCTTGTCTAAACAATAGCGGCTGACAATATACAAACCCGAGACATCTTAACTTATGTGGTGCCTATTCTTTTAGTATTTAGGCCGACCCAAATGCCATCGAATTCACAATGACAATTAAATGTCAATTTAAGCCATAAAGGTAATTGAAATCGGAAAAAAATTGTTAAAACTTTCTCAAAATGGAAAGTAGAGAAAAAGTTAATAGAAAAAGAAAAGACATTAGTCTCAAAGATAGAATTGAGATAATTAATGACAGTAAATTGATTGGTCAAAGAAAATTAGCTGAAAAGTATGGAATTTCGGTAGAAACAAAACTGGACTCGTTTGCTAAATAAAGTTGCAAAAGTATGCAAAATAGAATGCCTGTGTGTGTCTATAACGGGGTTTGGTCAACTCGGCGACAAACCTACTCGGCGACAGGTCAACCCGGCGACACTGAAAGTCAAGATTGTTGTACAGCTGAGACATCATAGATGTTATTATAAGTGAATATTACTTTCTTTGTGTTTGGACATCAAACTTGAATCTGCGGTCAACCCGCAAAATTTTACCCAAGTAGGACCAAGTCTCCCAAATGGGACCAACTCTGAAATAGGGCACATTTTATCCGGCCCCAAGGGTGGTCCGATTTCAGAGGTTCCACTGTATATATGTATTTCTTTTAGACCCAAAGGGTGACGACTCGATACTCTTTAGCAAATGGGAAAAACTGAAACGCTGCAGTCAACATGCACACAGAAGCTCTAATCGCTATCATTTTGTACAGTTGGGCGATCGATATGCCTATGCTGTTATCATACCAGGCCCCTTGACTGCGCAATCAAAGCGTTTGCCTGCCTTATAATGGGCGTGAATGGCAAAATTCCAATGTCCATTTTTGCATATTAAATGTTAATGAATTTTGATAAAAAAATTGAGCTGGACCACCTACACATGTCACATGTCTCTGCCAAATTTGATCGTCCTAGTCCTGGCCGTCTCAGACGAGTTCGCGTGACAAGGTTTCGGCGGAAAAAGTGAAACATACGGAAACACTTTACCGAGTCGTACGAAAGCAATAAACTAGGGGATTGAAAATTCCCAAGTGTAAAAAAGACGACACTGTCTCGTATGTCATTTATTGAGTATTATCATTCACGTTGTTGTTTTCATTGTTCATTTCAGTATATGATGTTGTTTATTGTATAAATTTGTCTATAAGATGTCGAATGTTGTGGTCAGTTTTAGAAGTACAGTTCTACTGGAGCTTCACCAGACCACATAAATTCAGCGATTCCCAGCAACACTTGCTGCAGCGACGTTATAGAGGGACTGATTAAGCCAATGACTAAAAGTATAAAATGGGTAATAATGCAACAGCCAACCAAGGAGGGAGAGATCGTTCTCGTTCAGGAGAAGACGGTCCTATTATAGGAATACACCGGAACACTGAGCCTTCCTCATTGAGTGAGAGTGGAGAGTTTCCGCCAGGCACATTCAAGGTACGGATAATTTTACTTAACTGTGTGATGTCTTTGTCTCTTTTTTTTTTTTTGACCCCTCAGCCAGGGCTTGTTTTGATGCCCATCCGTCCATCGCCGACTGTTACTCTCTTCCTAATACTGTAATCCGTTTTCTGTGATATTTTGTATATGGATCGTAGTGGATAGGTGCACGTTATTATGCCCCGCCTGACAAATGTCAGCGGGGCATATAGTGTTTGACTTGTGCGTCCGTCCGTCTGTCTGTGTACGTTGCGCTTTAGGTACCAAATTTTGTGGATCGCACTGTAGCGTAGCTATTTGGCCGGCAACTTTTTTGTTTTTGGGATATTGTTCCTAATGTATTGAAGTTGTGCAGGGCGTCGTCCTTTTGTCCGACGAGGCGTTTATTCGGTCGGAATTGGGGTTTGAACTTAGGAAATTTTATTGTACTTAGATGTTTTATGTACTAAGTTTTGTGGATCGCACCTCACTCTACATATTTGTTAGGTGATTTATTTGTTTATAGATTATTGTTTCTAATATATTGAAGTTGTGCAGGACGGCGTCCGTTTGTCCGACGAGGCGTTTATTCGGTCGAAATTGGCCTTTGAACTTAGGCAATTTTACTGCAGTTAGGTACTCGGTACTAAGTCCGTGCTTATTCATTCTTTCTTCAAGAAGCATCACATCCCCCAGACTAAGATTATGTCACTGATTATCCGCCAGGCGGGGCATTCGTGCTTCGATCGAACACACCTCTAGTTTTTATTTTGATCTTGACCAAATTTCAAGGTCACAGTGGTCGTCATCTCGGATTTTCAATTCCGTTTGGGGCTGTGCTTTCTGTCATGGCCTTTCCCTGTTGTTCTAACTTTGTATGCATTAAAAATACTTGGAAAAGCCAGATTAAAAAAAAAAATGGATTGCAAGGATCATGCCTTTAGTTCAACAAAACGTTGGTGGTCGTGTCCTCTTCAGGTTTATATAATATTTGTTATGTTCAAACCTGATGGAAATTAGCCAGCCGAACGAAAACAAAAATGTCGATAAAAGGCAAGTACTCAAGCTGCCTTAGCTGATTAGGTGGTCTTGTTGGTGACATTTAACAGGTGGATTGGCATGCTGCAGGAGGGGCCAAGGCAGTATTAAGTTGTGTTTTTCTCTCATTTCGTTACTAATTTTCTTTTTAAAAAGTGGTCTCATGACGTATTTTACCCCGAAGCTGTATACGCAACCGTTGTAGAGACAACTGACCTCGAAAATTTCATCATGTTATAAGACGTGGATGATGACTTCCTAGGTCAAAAAATATTTCGAGATAAAAAAAGATTTCATGGTCTGTCGTGTGCAAATTTTCATTTTCCTATCTGGAGTAGTTTCAGTCGGAGGAGATACATGAACAAAGACAACAAAAATTAATAAATAAATAAATAAAAGTAAAGAACTTTCCGGATTGTCTTGAAAAACAATAGCTCTTTGGTCTTGCAATAAGAAAATTTGCGAAACTACCAACACAGCTGTGTGTCTATCCCTAAGCGACGTTCCTCAGCATTACATCGCTATAATACAGGCAGTTATTGCGTCACACAATTTACTGCTAAAACAATAGGAGCAAACAAGTGGAAAAGTAGACACATGTGGAAAACTGTATGCCAATACTGTGCAGTTGTGAAATTTCTTTTGCTGTAACACATGTAACTCATGTCAGAGTCGCCCATCGTATTGATAGTTGCCTGCTCGGTGACTAGCGCTTTAAACAAGGGTATACGTTTGCAGCATCCTGTCTGAAAATTTATTGGCAAAGCAGACCGAAAACGGAAGTATAAAAATGGAACAGTAGATACTGGAGAGCGACACAGCGCCAAGCAGTGTGGGTGGTAGCACCAAGAACATATGCCTTATACTCAGGGGTGCACATAAGACCTTCGCATTTCGCCATGGCGAAGGTGAAATCCATTTGGCGAAGGTAAACAGATTCACCTTCGCCAATTTGGCGACGGTGAATTTTAGGCAAAAATTATAATAAAATCAAAATATGAACTGAATAACTACCGATGTAGTTCTGTAAAGACATAAACTGGACCATACAGTTAAGAATATGTATGCTTTAGATGCAATAAACAAATTAAGTTACAGTTTTAGTGAAAGGGTTAACTTGGCGAAAGTGAATTTGATTTGGCGAAGGTGAGCTGAACGGCCTTCGCCAAATTGGCGAAGGTGAAAAAATCCTTATGTGCACCCCTGCTTATACTGTCGAGAGAAGTGGGCAAACTGCAGCATTAAAAAGAAGTCATGCAGCCATTATCACACCGAGTAACAATTTTGTAGATTTATAGATTTTGTGATTTTGAGGCAATCAAAACCAGGGTGTGTCCCCTTTTTATTCTGCCAGTACTGAATTCATTTTGTTTTGGCGTAATCAAACAATGAGGCCCCAAATTCACGCACTCGTCCGACACCCAGTGTGTAAAAATTTAGCACTGACGTCAGAAATCACGCAGTAATTTAAAATATATGTGTGATTATTTTGCCTACGTTTGAAAAAATTGTACACACTAGTGTAATTTTACACGACATAACCCATTCCAAACAACAAAAATACGTTATACGGCAGTATTTGAAAATGAACAAAAAAAATGGCAGAATAAGATGCGGTTCCCTAAACTCAAACAGCCATTTTTGGAGCCATTTTAGCCGGCATCCGCTTTTTTAGGCCCCGAATGGGAACTAGAAGTTTTAGTGTTTACCGTCTGCCTGTCCGTCCGTACATCGCCGGCTGCTACTTCCTCACTAGTGATCCGTGACATTTGGTACATAGATGACATATCGTACTGGATAGGTGCACGTCATTATCATTTTGATCTTGACCCAATTTCAAGGTCAGCTAGCTGTCTTCTTAACCACACTAGCTTAAACATTTCAATATCGATCAGAAAGTTGACCACCAGCCGTCATCTCGGTTTTACTCCTTAAATTTCTTGGAAAAAATGAGAATTTATAAACAACATTGGGGATCGTCACCAAATTTCAGAGAAAGGTGGATTGTCTGAAACTCGCCCTATAGACTGGATCTCGGTTGAATAGGAAAAATACAAACGGCCGCCAGCAGTCATTTTGTGTTTTCAAAATGCGCTTCCTCTTGCAATTTTAATCGGATTGCTTGTAAGTTTTATATGAATGTCCTTCAGGCAATCGTTTATTTAAACGTACTTTCTTTGGCGATCCGCCAGATATTTAGCCAATTTTTTTTGCGTCCGTACTTTTCAGAATGCAGTTTCTACTGTAGTTTTCATTGAGTCGTTTGAAAAATCTATGTAATGTTTGGCTACTTGGCAAAAATGGACACGGAGAAGAAAAATAGGAGGAAGAAGAAGAAGAAGAAGGTGAGGAAGAAGAAGAAGAGAAGAAGATGAAGAAGAAGAAGAAGAAGATGATGATGATGATGATGATGATGATGATGATGATGATGATGATGATGAAGAATAGAAGAAAATGATGATGATGATGATGATGATGATGATGATGATGATGATGATGATGATGATGATGTCAGCTGAGGCGCATTTGACATTCTTATTTCGAAACACCACAGTGGGCATGTGTTCTCTGATATATATACACACACACACTTTCCCGCTGAACAATGTTCACACTATTAAATCACAAAACGAAGCCGACTGCATTGATCTCGTTCACATAAAGCCTGGTTAGCGTGCAAAGTCGGTGCTGCTTGTTGTCAGTGCTAAACTCGGAAAGGTCACAAGCGAGCTAAGAGTTGCTGTGGGCGTATGAAACTATAGAACGTCTAGCTCTTTGTTCACAAGCTAGACGGTTCAGGAGGAAAAAAAAAGACTTTGGTCACGATGTACCAGTTTCGCTGGTATCTGTTCAGTTTGTAAACAAGCCATCGATGGATCAGTTTCCGTAGCCGCATTGAATTTTTTGGAAAATTTGATTTCGTCTTTTGGAATATCTTGTACGATTCTAGACATGATAAAATTAAATGGCTGACAACAGTTACGTGTTCACAAGAAACATCATTATGATGCAGAATAATTACAGAGTGTGTCTGATGAGAGTTCGTTCCTCAATTCTTATCTGTAATTTTAGTGTGTAACCCACTGCAGTGACATATCGGATACTTAAACTGGAATGATAAATTCATAGCTATAAGAAGGGTTTGCTTTCACCAAACAATGACAGGGTCGACAAAATGTGTGTGAATATGCGGGTTGCCTCGCTGTAACAGTGTTGTTTTAAAGGTTTATTATTCAACGCCTTCTGTGGAAAACGGAACAGTCACGTCACAAGTCGAAATGTACGAAGAGGGTGTGTTCAGTGCTTTAGAACAGGACATTGAAGAGAGAAAACAACTGAAACGGAAACTTTATGAAGCGGATTTTGAATCCGTAGAAAGTCTAAAGGGCTTAGATCTGAACTGTGATAGGATAAATGGAAAGCAAGAAATAAATGGCGACTCCTTTGAGGAACCAGCTGTATGCTCTGGTTTCTCCATCGGTCCTCGATCTCACTGCTGGAATAATGTAGGTCACAAAAAACGGGAGGTAAGGGCAGACGCAAAAGGAACACTTAACAGTTGTCCAAGTAAATTTTTAGGGAGGAGATTGAAGTAGTAACTAATCAATTAGCAGGGAAAAATGCAGCGTTTCGGGTGAAGGCCTCGTATAGGGATGGGGTACAGGAATCAGAAAGTCGGAAACTAGGGAGAGGTTTTCGGCCATGCAAAGGCGAAAATTTTTCATCGGAAAACATATTGAAGCGAAAAGTGAATTTTTGTTCAAAATTGTAGTGTGTGTGTGTGGAGGAGGTGTTGGGATTAACATCAGAAGTACTGACTTTATCAGGTGTTTATGTTGTCAATGTTCAGATAGCATTGACCTAGTTCGAACACGCGGAAATAGGTCAAATGATTAGCAACACTATTTTGTTGACAACCCAGAGTACTTTACTAAACCCAACGCTTTATCAATTTGATATCCATGCACACATTTGTGCTTTTGTTAATGTTTGAAATGACGACAAACATTACCACAAGCTTTTATAAAAAAAATATTAAGTACAGTGCCACCTCGTTATAACGACATGACAGGAACCGAGGAATTACAGGTCTGCCGTTACATGCGATAGGTCGTTATAACCGATACTTGTAAATCTGAAAACAAAACCTTAAATAAGACCACCAGGTTTTGTGATCTCATCACACCGGCTCTTTAACGTTACGGATGACATGATAATCCGGTTCTCCTGTTGCTTTAAACAGTTCTTTTTTTTCTAAATGAGAATATATTAAGCAAATAAGAATTCATATAGTTTTTTTTATTTGCGAAAGAACGAAGTGTTGTCAAAGTGAGTATATTCTTAATAGAGTACTTATGACAGTACACCTCCGTGATACCTCGTATATTTCAATGATGCTGAGTATCGTGAGTCTATTTCATCGTTTCGACTCGAGTGACTAAGTAGTGCCTTACTTTGCCCAGGACAAAAAATATCTGAATTCTTATTTGTACATTCTTATGTTAAATAACAGCATGTTTTAAAATCTTAAAATCGTTGGGGCCAAGAAGTTCAAATTTGTCTCCAACAGAAGGTACTCCTTTTTGCCTCGCTTTCAGACGACGCGACCCCGAGATATAGCCGACCAAAAAGCGCCTCGGCAACGGTCGATAAGCTTATCACAGGGACCCAACAAAGAGGACCTGCATCTGCCGAAAAAGTTACCCACCGTTTTCAAGTGGGAGCGCGGCGCTAAGCAAGTATTCATCTCCGGCAGTTATGACAATTGGAAGACCAAAACACCGCTGTCTAAAAGGTAATCCCTCTTGAAAATAGGGGTGTTCCTAGAGTTCGGCTGGTCGTCAAAGTACGCCATTAGTAAGCTATATTCGACGGTTCGAGACATTAATATATACATAGGAACTTTTGCCATGTATAATTTGACTCTTAGAACACGGTATAGCACCCGTGAACTAGAAGAAGATCAGGGAAATAATTATTAGTATCCTTAAGTGTCCTTACTTCTTACTACTAACGACACTAAATTCCGCTAGAGTGCGCTGCAAATGCACTGAATTAAAATTTTATAAAGAGCGCCTTGACTTCGGCTGAGTGTGGGGTCCTTGTACATTCCTTTAGCTCTTGCAGGCTGCAAATAAAAAGCCAAATACGTTGTGGCCGGAAGAAGAAAAATTCCTTGCATTTGCTACTAAAATTGAATTCAGTAAACCCTTTTACAGTTTCGTCCGCCATTTAAAAAAACGGGAAAATTTCAGGTGAAATTCCGGGTTCATATTAGAACGGTTTGCAAAGAAATGTGTATAAAACTTCAGTGAAAGCTTGATTTAATGCCTTCACAGATAAAGTAGATATTGAAAGGTTTGTGAACAATAGCAAACATATAATTTAAGTATAAAGTCACTAATTCTGCCTCCATGAAAAAAGAAAGAGAAAAAAAATGAATGCTTTGCTTTATTCCTCACTGATCTCATTTATTTTTGTTCTGCCGTCACCCCGAATGTTGACTCGACCTGGTTTCGAATTCTTTGCTTGATTGAGTGTCGTCGACACAGTGAAAGGGCTCATATCCCGGTCTCAACTAAAAGTGCAAGGATTCTACGCGATGCAGTGTAATTTTCGGTAATTCCGTCACGAACTTCGCACACACACACGTAACCCGCCAACTCACGTGACCTAAACAAGACCATTTAATTGCAAAAGACGATCATATGAAAAAAAGGGAAAGTACCTGTTTTCACATTGTAGCCATGGAGATTTCTACACCATTATCGAACTGCCAGAGGGCACACATCAATATAAATTCCAGGTAGACGGCCAGTGGATCTGCGATCCTTCAGAGGTAATTCTTGCATCAATATAAGATATGTTAAGACTCGGGCACGTTTACCTAATATTGTGTAAGGGTCAAGAGAGGTGTGTTATTTAATCAGTTGAATTAAATTGAAGTGAGTAACAATTCACAGCAGTTGAAAAAATATGTTATGGAGAAGTAAATAAATATCTTTTTAAACGACAGGAATAACGGCCTGGCGAGCAATTTTGTCAGCTTTTATGACTAAGGCGTTTCACTGCGCTGTAAGAGACTAGTCAGTTTGCGAGTTTTTATTTTTTTATTCGTGGGGTTGGTTGAGGAGGGGGGGTGGGTGAGGTCGATGGGGGCAGGTATGTTCTGATATCAACCAATGTTGTCTGTGCATGAGTAAATCAATATTGTACTTTACAGAGGGTACAGAGAAAATATATTGTCACAGTTTTACAGTTGTATGGAATTTGCCTACCTCTGTCTGCGTCAGCATGACACCTTCAGTGTCTCCCTGGAAACCGTTGCCGAGCATGCGATCGTCTGTTTTGTCATTGTTTAACATACTTCAAATATGTTTTTCAAAAAAAAATGCTTGAAGCCCATCTTCATTGGCTAAGCTGACACAATGCCCACTTCCGACTGACATAGTGCTGAGAACCTGCTTGCTGCCGGCGTAAGCTGCCTCCATTGTTTTTTTTTCTGCAACCGGCGAGCATTTCTTTAACGAACTTAGTAGTATCGGGTTAATCGGCAATTGCTGTGATGTCTGCATAGAGCGGAAGTTCACGCTAGTTGTTCAGCTTCAATCTGTGCTTCTCGATTTGAGTTTCCGTCTCATTACGTTTAGAGCTTTATACGTAAGATTAATTTCAATATGTTCGTGATAATTTTTTCACCGTGGATTACTGTTAGTCTCTTATTTTTCCGTGTCAGGTAGTGTAGCGATGTCAAGAATAATTTGTGGGTGTCAGGCACGAAAAGTGTTAGTTTGTCAGTTTTGTCTGGCAAACATTTCTTCGATTTTAACCAGGGTATAATAATCCGTAGAATTTAAGCAGGTTAATTCACATGCTGTTCTCTTGCCGTTCTCTTCAAGCAGTCACCCTATGTTGCTTGCCCGATCGGTCGCAGTTAACTCTGTAAACAACGGTCACGTGCTTCGTTCTGTTAATTATTCACTGATGCTTTGTTATTTTGTTTAATGATGTGGAGGATAGCTGCATGAGAACTTTTAAAAAAAAAATGGTAATAAAAATAATAAGTAGATTATGATAATTTACAGGTACCCGATCATTGGACCAGTACTGTTGCGGATTCGATGGCTTATAAAACACAGAATAACACTTATATAGTTTTTCCTTACAATGTACAGATCTTGATATTGCTTCTTAAAACGATAGTTTTGAAGGGTGTTCTTCAATACACGCGTAATATATGAAGCGTCTAACAGTGCACCACGTGCCTACGATAGGGTTAAATACCGTTATTGAATGGATTCATAGAAGTACTGGACGTTTATTACTCTAATCATAACAACTCGACGGCCTCGGTTCAACGTCTCGTGGTTGATTACATTCTGAAGAAGTTAAAGAAGGAACGGACGATTTTCTGCTTTATTTTACGCGTACTGTCATCATATGAGCTGGGATTGACGGGAAGTTACACTGTCCTAATGCAGTCAAGTAAGATAACTTGAATAACAGTAGAATAAATTCACAATATACAACGCTTTGATCGTTTAAATAAACGCAAATCCTTACGCATTGATTCCGGTGATGTTTAGGTGCACTAGCTGCTCTGGTTTGGGCATAACTCTACGCTCAAAATGCGCTGTGCTGTAGGATGTGACGTTTTAGCTGTGATGTTTTTAGTGCGGGCCTCATATTATCTCCACGTATCGATTATTTTATAATCAGAGGGACAAATGGCCAATTCACCCAGTACCATTTTACCGTTGCTCTATTTTTTTCAGCCGACTGTTGACAACGGAATGGGCTCAGAAAACAATACGATGACAGTTCGTAATTCTGACTTCGAGGTGTTCGAAGCATTAGCTATGGACAGCGCCAGTACTGGCCATTCTAAAACCGGTAAGGCTGCGGCGCAACACAGAGATTTTTGCGTGTGATCGTATTGACATCTTGCTCTTGCTTAGGGATCAGTAGCATTCTTCCTTACGAGTGATTTTTGTCTTGTTCAGGTGTGAAACCGATGTGATTGGGGACTATTTTTTTTTACTGCATGGAGGTTGACGCGAACTAAAAACGCATGCACTATATTATTACTATGCTATATTATTCCGCTTATTATTGTGCTTCACTTATATTGTGCTCGAGATTTTCTCAAACAACACAACAGCTACTTTAAATTGCGTGGTCTCAGTATCTGAGAGAATCGGAGATAGCATCGTTTCCAATATTAATTTCTCTATTGCGTTGATTGAGAAGATCTCGTATTTTGCATATGCATTAATTTAAATAATTTGCTTCAAATATACCAGCTTGCTGCTAACCCAAAGTTAGTTTTGCCTTGGCTTTTAGCAAACCTATAAATCAACACTTGCGCGATTTTCTTTTTCACTGTCCCATTTGCATGTTTTATGCAACATAAATAAATAAAACAAAGGAAAAGAAAAATGATTTGTGAATAACACATTTGGAAGTATTTTCTGATTTGCGCTGGACTTTTCGGCAAACTTTTGGCAATACCTTCTTTGAACCCCTCCTCCCTGTCCAGTTTACACATCGTTTATCCAGACGAAATAACGGAAGGGGGGAGTATTGATATTTTCGAGTGACAGTGGAAAAGAAGAGACGTGCGTTCTTCCATGTGAAAATAGGTGGGTGTTGGTTTATGCTTACATGAATGTCACTGCCACTTAGCTTTCTAATTAGCAGATCAATGACGGGGCCGATTCCTTTCTTTGGCATCGCTGCCCCAGGAATCCAGCTATTAGAGCTGTAACATAAGAAACCCTTACATTCAATTGCCTGCTATGTGCTGATTAGAAAGGAATTGTAGAAGCCTTTTTTTCTGTGCTAATTCTCGCTTTCATCACTGCTTTTTATATCACTAAAGTTACAGCTCAGTCGCTTTAGTAATGTTTTCTTTCAGTGCCTGGTCTCGTAAACAAGCGAAGACAAAAGCTGATTTTCCAGCACCTTGTCATTCCAAGCTGAATACCAGTTATTGACATATGTGTTTTTTTTTCTTTTGTCCGTGGTGATTCTTTCAGCCGCTAGCCGACAATGCGGACGGTACTCAGAACAATGAGGTGACCGTCAAACCGTCAGATTTTGAAGTCTTTCTTGCTCTTAAAGCGGACGAAATCGCGGCGAAGGAAATGATCAGCAGAAGTAAGAGAGACCGTTGTTGGCACCCCCCTTCCCTACCCCACAACCAACCCGTGTATACATCAGTGTTGAGTGGTCACCTGCGCGCTGTTTCCTCTATATAGAAGTCACATTTTGTGCGAGCTTTCAGCCAGTTTGGAAATATAAAACCCGACACGCACCGTGTTTGCTTGGGGATTTGCAATCAAAAGGTTAATATTTTCCAGCACCGTGTATGATTTTAAACAATTTATTTCGGTGAAGAATATATCTACTTGCTTCAGTTTCTTCAGGTCATGTTTCTGTCTTTAGAATAACAGTTTTGGACTGTTGACTGAAAAATGCGCACATAGTTGTGACTTCTGTTGTGATTTATGTGTGTGCGTTGGAGTTTTTTTTCAATATTGTGATAACGTTGTGAAAATGTGATTGAACATGCAAAGTGAGTAGTAACATTTTACTTCAAAAAGCGTTTACGGATTATCGCGCGAAAAGAATGTTTTAAATCCTTTATGGAACTCAAAGCGTGTGACCTTTTGGGTTGTCATAAACGATTTAATGTATTGACTGATTCAAGTTCCTGGGATAGAAAACTGCCTACTTTAGTCACGGGTGTCAGCAAAAATACTCATTATTACGTAAAAATATCAGATGCGAAATAAAAGGCCGGAACAGTTAATATTGCCAGGCCACTTGCCAAATAGCCAGTGATCCCAAAGTGCGGAGGGCATTTCCTCAATTGTGTGTCTTTTTATGACATAAAAAGACAGTCAGCATGTTATTTTTAATCATCGGACCAAACTCTGTGGCTAAGTGCGGCAAGTGAGAGTTGTTAGATGGGTTTGTCCGCTGCAAGCGTCTCGTTCAACCACCGTATGTGTGCGGTCTTCATTAGGCATATTCAGAACTTGACTGTTCCGAAGACATTGCAGTATTTTGTCACAATACTTAACAACATATCAAGATCGTGTAAATCATGTACCGCTCCGGTTATTCTCTTCAAGGGTACCGGTATTATTTTTTTGACCTATGTGATCATGCATATTGGATGAAATGCTTTACTTTTGCTTCGTCTGGCCGCAGTGTCCCGGCGCAGTCTGAATCCCATGTGAGCCATACATCAGAATCAGACCATGACTGTGAATGAACGCCCGACTTCTTGGCCGTGATCTTGAATTTCAAGATCAGAAGCCACGAAATTTATATACCTTGAAACATCTAAGCGATATTGGCTTCATTTTTTAATGAAGTTTGAGTATGCTCACCAGTTCAAAGGTCACGTGATGTATGTACACGAACCTTTAAGTCAGTGACTGAGCTAATTTTACAAAATAAATGTACAAAATCAAAACCTCCAGCGTGATGTACGATTTCAACATCAAAAACAGCTTGATCCATGCGTTTCGGAAACCACCAGGTCAACTTCACCAGTAATGAAACTCCGATTCACACAAAACGACAAACACTAATCGTAATATACTAAAGCAGTTTCTCAAAAGTAAAGAGCACATAATGTCGTTGGTGTAATAAAACTTATATCTGGTTACTTAAACAGCACCCCTAAACATTGATTCAGTTGCGCGCAGTGGACAGGCAATTATATCTGCACTCTGTTGACCTAAAATTAGATTCCAAATTATAAGTAATAAGTGATTCGCGAGGCGGATTCTAACTTTTCTTCATGTATTCTTTTCAAAGCGTCATATCAATGTTAATTTAACCTTTCTGTTACTCTTATTGAAACATAAACAAAGACGGCAGATATGAGAGGGCGAATTTAAAAACAATGTTATTCAACTATTTCTCATTTCAAATCACATTTATTACATTTATAAGTGATAAAATACAAAAATGTGACTGAAATCACATAGAAATTGTTTAATTGTTCAAATTAGAACTAAATTACAAGTGGTATTAAAACGTCATTAGAAAATCTCAAAGATTTTTGTTGTTGTAATTTTAACATGTGGTTTACTACACATTTCATGCAAACACAGATAATTGAATTATATGCACAAATTGAGGAACACAATCACGTATAAATGCCGTAAAAATATTTTCCACATATCGTTCCTTGAAAATGCCTGCTAGTAAATTAAGAAGATGCTGGCTTTGCCCTTGAGCTGGGTGTGCATTTCACACCCAAACTTGAGAGATTTATTTTAACAATGTGGATTTTAACTTCAAATGAATTTAATTAAGGTCATATATGCAAAGTAATGCAGTTTGCAAACAAAAATTAGAAAAATATGAACATTTCATTTCATCGACAGAGTCCTTAGTAACAAAATAGTCCCATTGTATCAATCCGAGTTTCACGACTGTGAATCCTCCACACAGGGCAGCTTGAGTACAACTGTTCTATACCTGACTGTACCAATAGGAATATCCTTAATCACAAAACGGATACGGCAACGATACGAGCTACAAATACAGATTTTCACAACCACTGTCTGTACTCCTCAGGGCTCGGGTCTTTGGGCTGAATGTTATTGAAATTTAAGGCTAAGTTTAAGTTTTTCGTCTAAGAAACAGCATACAAAATACAAAGAATTTGAATCTAATTGAAAACTAAATAAGTAATGTTTTTGTTTGTTTTTTGTTTTTTTTTTTTCTTGTTAAAATAGTTTTAAGGATATTTTGAACTACCTTTCGCCAAAAGGCGGTATTTGTCTAATTTGGCCTGGCATTCATAAACACATCGTGCTATGTCGGGTGTGATATAACATTTCAACTGGAAGTTATCTCACGCGAGTGTTAACTGCTCACACTAATTACATTTTTTGAACAAAACCTAACTCTTTATTTGTTATGACCATGTAAATTAACACATTATAACTCACCTGACTTGTCAGAGTGGGATTTTCTCGTCGCTGTTGGTCTGTCATCCGTTCGTATGTTCGTAAATTTGCTTCTTCTAGTTTTATTTTATAAATTATCATTTTTTAGCGAATTTTTGTATCAAAATTTAACATGTTTCTTCTCGTACAGGTACAACCGAATCGTTGTGACACTTGACTGTGTAATGTGTGTAAGATTATGGATTGTTCTTTACATATAAAATCATCGATCTGTTTCCTATGTACAGATTTGTACATTGTGCTTCATATCGAAGTTTATTGCTTTCGAAATTTTCGATCTCTCGCCATAAACAGTGAAAAAAATGATTGGTGTCACTTTAAAAAATATTTTTTATTAAAAGAGTTTATCAGCAAAAGAGTGTAAGGTTTTGTCGTCAGAGACTCGCGCTTGGCTCAGATATGTCTTCTAATTACATTTAGAAAGTTTCACTTTCGTGGTGTATCTGAGAAATCGAGATTGCTCTTTTTTTTCTCTGTAAATCTTCTCCGCGTAATTCGTTAAAAAACGCGAATAATTCGTGTCAGAATTTTCCTTGAGTGTCCAGGGAGGTGGGTGTGAAATTTGGAGGCGAAAGTTGCCTTAGATTTTGTTTTATCGATAATACCCGGTAATTTGATACCGCACTTCACTTGAACGATAAGAAAGCATCTCTGGCCTTGTGCAAAATATCTCGATAACGGAAAGTCGTATGGACTTGAAATTTTATGTGGGTATTCCTTGGGTCAGTCGAACGGTTCTTTCAACTTTTGACGGATATAGTGAAATTAATAAAGGCGTATGACGCCATTACGTTAAAATCTTGCACGTAAGATTTCTCAACCGCTAAACAAAACGAAGGAAGTTGAAACTTGGTGGAAATATTGCTTGGTAGGTACGAAAGATTCTGTCAAATTTTGTTGCGAGTAGAACGAACGAGTGCGGCATATGACGTCATCACATAAAATATGTATATATTGTGAACAAGGTATTGTATGCAAGATATCTCGATAATGGAAAGTCGTATCGACTTCAAATATATCTAGATATTCCTTGAGTCAGTCGGACGGTTCCTTCAACCGTTGACGGATGTGGCGAATTTAAGAAAGGCGTATGACGTCACTACTTTAAAATCTTGTATGTAAGATTTCTCAACCGCTGAACATCGGTGAAAGTTGAAACTTGGTGGTTTTTTTTGCTTAGTAAGTCCGAAAGATTCTGTCAGATATACCCGAAGTAGAACGAACGAAAACAGCATATGACGTCGTTGGGTAAAAATATCTATATGGCGGAAAATCGGATTGACTTTCTTGGATAAGTCGCACGATTTTTTAAAGATAGAACTCAAAGAAAATTAATAAAGGCGCCAGTCGCGTGAAAAGTATTATGTGATTTATTTTGCAGTCGGCGAGAGTAATACTTAGAAGAAGCGAAGTGCAGCTGTAATTATGGCATGCATGTATATTACACTGACATCATATTATGATGTACACTTTAGCTACTGTTTGTAAATCTAGCGGTGAGCGGTATTAAAATTCATGAAGGATATCAGATGAAGAAACAGTGGGCTCGTTTGTTTGTCCTGATGATATCAATGGTTAACAAATCAGATTTGGCAGTTTTTTTGTCTCGGACATTCTGATTGGACAGCAATTGATATTATCAGGTCAAACATGCCCACAGAATGGGGAGAGGAATGTAAGTAATAAATCAAATTTCTGGCATGTTTATATTATTGAAATTATGTGTTGGATCGCTTCGGAGCAGACATGCAACCAGTGCATTATTGAGAACATTTTTTTTTTTGCGGAGTTACACTTGGTTGACAAGATGTCTTATGTATGAGTGTTGTATGTGTCTGAAATATTGATTAGGTCTAGTTATTGATTTTAGGTACTTTGAGAAGAGTGTGCTAATGCTCGATATCCCGGGGGTGGTTTGAGAAGAGTGTGCTAATGCTCGATATCCCGGGAGTGATTTAAGAAGAGTGTGCTAATGCTCGATATCCCGGGGGTGCTTTGAAAAGAGTGTGCTAATGCTCGATATCCCGGGGTGATTTGAGAAGAGTGTGCTAATGCTCGATAACCCGGGGGTGCTTTGAAAAGAGTGTGCTAATGCTCGATATCCCGGGGGGTGCTTTGAGAAGAGTGTGCTAATGCTCGATATCCCGGGGATGCTTTGAGAAGAGTGTGCTAATGCTCGATATCCCGGGGATGTTTTAAGAAGAGTGTGCTAATGCTCGATATCCCGGGGTGCTTTGAAAAGAGTGTGCTAATGGTTTGAGAAGAATGTGCTAATTCTCGATATCCCGGGGGTGCTTTGAGAAGAGTGTGCTAATGCTCGATATCCCGGGGTGCTTTGAGAAGAGTGTGCTAATGCTCGATATCCCGGGGATGTTTTAAGAAGAGTGTGCTAATACTCGATATCCCGGGGTGCTTTGAAAAGAGTGTGCTAATGCTCGATATCCCGGGGTGTTTTGAGAAGAGTGTGCTAATTCTCGATATCCCGGGGCTGCTTTGAGAAGAGTGTGCTAATGCTCGATATCCCGGGGTGCTTTGAGAAGAGTGTGCTAATTCTCGATATCCCGGGGGTGCTTTGAGAAGAATGTGCTAATTCTCGATATCCCGGGGGTGCTTTGAGAAGAGTGTGCTAATGCTCGATATCTCGGGGGTGCTTTTAGAAGAGTGTGCGTATGCTCGATATCCCAGGGTGCTTTGAAAAAGAGTGTGCTAATGCTCGATATCCCGGGGGTGGTTTGAGAAGAATGTGCTAATTCTCGATATCCCGGGGGTGCTTTGAGAAGAGTGTGCTAATGCTCGATATCCCGGGGTGCTTTGAGAAGAGTGTGCTAATGCTCGATATCCCGAGGGTGCTTTGAAATGAGTCTGCTAATGCTTGATATCCCGGGGGTGGTTTGAGAAGAGTGTGCTAATTCTCGATATCCCGGGGTACTTTGAGAAGAGTGTGCTAATTCTCGATATCCCAGGGGTGCTTTGAGAAGAATGTGCTAATTCTCGATATCCCGGGGTGCTTTGAGAAGAGTGTGCTAATTCTCGAAATCCCGGGGTGCTTTGAGAAGAGTGTGCTAATGCTCGATATCCCGGGGTACTTTGAGAAGAGTGTGCTAATTCTCGATATCCCGGGGGTACTTTGAGAAGAGTGTGCTAATTCTCGATATCCCGGGGGTACTTTGAGAAGAGTGTGCTAATGCTCGATATCCCGGGGTGCTTTGAGAAGAGTGTGCTAATGCTCGATATCCCGGGCGTGGTTTGAGAAGAATGTGCTAATTCTCGATATCCCGGGGGTGCTTTGAGAAGAGTGTGCTAATGCTCGATATCCCGGGGGTGCTTTGAGAAGAGTGTGCTAATTCTCGATATCCCGGGGTGCTTTGAGAAGAGTGTGCTAATGCTCGATATCCCGGGGGTGCTTTGAGAAGAGTGTGCTAATTCTCGTTATCCCGGGGGTGCTTTGAGAAGAGTGTGCTAATTCTCGATAACCCGGGGGCGCTTTGAAATGAGTGTGCTAATGCTTGATATCCCGGGGTGCTTTGAGAAGAGTGTGCTAATTGTCGATATCCCGGGGGTGCTTTGAGAAGAATGTGCTAATTCTCGATATCCCGGGGTGCTTTGAGAAGAGTGTGCTAATGCTCGATATCTCGGGGGTGCTTTGAGAAGAGTGTGCTAATGCTCGATATCCCGGGGATGCTTTGAGAAGAGTTTGCTAATGCTCGATATCCCGGGGGTGGTTTGAGAAGAATGTGCTAATTCTCGATATCCCGGGGGTGCTTTGAGAAGAGTGTGCTAATTCTCGATATCCCGGGGGTGCTTTGAGAAGAGTGTGCTAATGCTCGATATCCCGGGGGTGCTTTGAAATGAGTGTGCTAATGCTGGATATATTCCGGGGTTGCTTTGAGAAGAGTGTGCTAATTCTCGATATCCCGGGGTGCTTTGAGAAGAGTGTGCTAATGCTCGATATCCCGGGGTGCTTTGAGAAGAGTGTGCTAATTCTCGATATCCCGGGGGTACTTAGAGAAGAGTGTGCTAATTCTCGATATCCCGGGGTGCTTTGAGAAGAGTGTGCTAATGCTCGATATCCCGGGGGTGCTTTGAGAAGAGTGTGCTAATGCTCGATATCCCGGGGGTGGTTTGAGAAGAATGTGCTAATTCTCGATATCCCGGGGGTGCTTTGAGAAGAGTGTGCTAATACTCGATATCCCGGGGGTGGTTTGAGAAGAGTGTGCTAATGCTCGATATCCCAGGGTGCTTTGAAAAGAGTGTGCTAATGCTCGATATCCCAGGGTGCTTTGAGAAGAGTGTGCTAATGTTCGATATCCCGGGGTGCTTTGAGAAGAGTGTGCTTATTCTCGATATCCCGGGGTTACTTTGAGAAGAGTGTGCTAATTCTCGATATCCCGGGGTGCTTTGAGAAGAGTGTGCTAATGCTTGATATCCCGGGGGTGCTTTGAGAAGAGTGTGCTAATGCTCGATATCCCGGGGGTGGTTTGAGAAGAATGCGCTAATTCTCGATATCCCGGGGGTGCTTTGAGAAGAGTGTGTTAATGCTCGATATCCCGGGGTGCTTTGGAAAGAATGTGCTAATGCTCGATATCTCGGGCATTATTCGGAACCGTCCCTCAGGGCCGGAAAACTTTAAGAAACCTAAGCCTAAAAGATACATTGAATACACTGAGTGACTGTTTATATACGGTATATAATTAAACTAGAACCTCACTTCGCTAGCGAAATGTTAAACACTTGACAAAAATTAAAACGCACAAATACTTCCTTCAATGGGTTATTTCTTGAATAATATATTGCAAACAACACAGCTTGAATACGTCTTATAAGCCGAGTAGTGTTTGGTTTCTGTTGACTTAAGGTTTTATTGACTGATCTAGCATACGCCGCGTTATCTATTTACGCAGTGAGAGCTCACACAAAGCTCACTGAGCAACTGTGTGTGATGTGGGTTAAATGCTACGCATTTACTTGCAAAAAATACACTCTTTTCACATGGCGTTTTAACAAAGAAAACGAAATCAAAGACGAAAATAAAAAGTGACATGCACATGTTCAGATCAAGCTCTTCTTAAGTCCCAAGTTTCATGGTCGTAGGGCCCATAGTGTCAGAGAAGAAGAAGACACAAAAAATCGGAAAAAGTGTCAAGAAGAAAAAAAAAAAAGGACGAATTTTGCTCGCACAAATTCATATAACCCTTGCAAGCCAAAGGCTTGTCAAGTGTTAATTATGGCTGGTGGTAAACGGGAGAAAAAAACTTTTTAGATTTTCGAGGTAATATGCAATTGCTCTGGCCTTCACTTGGACCGAAGCCAGGCTGTTCAATTGTCGTATTTTCTTTGTGGTGATATTTGTCATTTCAAACCTAAATTTCTTCGTTTTTTTTGTTTTTTTTTTTGCCTTTTTTTTGTCATTTCAGACCTAAATTTCTTTGGTTCTGATACAGGCCATTTAACCATAAGGGTTATGTCCACCTCATTCCCCGAAACCCGATCTTAATTTTTTATGCTAAAGGAGGCGCTTTGTTCTCAACGAATGTGGTTGGGACGGGTTTTCTGGATAAGCCGACCGACCGTCAGCACTGACAAAAATATTCGATCCTGATATTTCAACTCCATGTGAAATCCGGAGAACAAATATATTGCTTCGACGAATCCGGTACATGGACTTCACAAATATTTTGTGAAGTATTATTGCCCCCGTCAGCTCTTGAGAACCTGTCTTACCAAAGTCCGAAGATTAAGTTAATTTTTAATGCCTGCACCCCTCTAAAAATGCAGTAATTCTTTGAATTCATTAAAGTTTTGATGTTTTGTGGGTAAAAAACCTCTTAAAGTCCGGTCCTTTCCGTTTTACGTTTTTTTGTCTGCCTGTGTGAGGACCATTGGTGTTGTTCCAAATGTGTACAACATCTAAATGCGGTAGCGGCATCGCATTTCAATATAGAAAGGAAATTTGCAAATAGCATTAGTCTTGCCTTGAATAATATTATTATGTGTGTGCGTTTTTTTTCTGTTTTTATCGTAGTCAATTTAACAGATAATAGATGTTTTTAAGTAACACCAAACCATTATGTTTGTTTGGTTTTTTTTTTCAAAATGTCTTCGTACTAATTACTAGGGTTAATATTTTTCAAAGAAGGCACTCCATACACTTAACTAAAAATATGATCAATGACTGTCGTTGTATTCCATCGTTGGCGCACATAAGTTTTGTAAATTATATGTATTTTTTCTGTAATTTCGAGAAGAGATAGCTTGAGTATGAATATTGATATCAAGAATTATTTATGTGTTTGCAAAGTCATACATAAGGCGTGTCTCAGTTTCCACTACTGTGTGCGAATAAACGCGGCACCTTGTGTCTCCCAAACAGTCTGTATGTGCTTGGTAACCTCCACTGACCTCCCGCACTAACTTGGGGTTCTGTCCGTAATGATGGGGAAGCTCCCTTACATTGATGGGATCCTCCAGGCTGTCTGTAGTCAGTGGGAAACTCCTGTACATTCAGGAGATGCTCCATGCTGTTTGTAGTCATGGGAGAGCTCCCGTATATTCATCTGCTGTGCTTTCATGGGGTCCTGCAATGGCGCCATAACCGGGGATGGATTGTCCAAGCTCTGCATAATTAGTGGGGACCTCCCGTACTTACTTGAGTTCCTGCAGACTGTTCCTAAGCACCGGTTATTTCTTGTGCGTCCTGGGTATTTCCAAAGTGGGAAAATTTTCCGCTCAGTTGAGACCATACGTTTATATTTTGGCAGTTTATTTTAACCTCTACGCCCTCATGCATAAAAGAACGGTTATTTTTTTTTTCATGCTATGGCATGAGTGTCTCACATGTATGGTAATGCGTCAACTAATGTGACAAATTTGTTTGTAATCGTCTTGAATTGTATATTTAATCAAGAGAAATGATAAATTGTGGTACTATTCCACAGCACGTGAGTTGCACCGAATGTACAGCGATGCTATAAATGGTTTAATGTTTTTTTTGTTTTGTTGTTTTTTTCTCCAGGGATTGCCCACTCACCGCCGGGAGACTACGGTCACCACATTCCGCCCAGAAGCCAAGGACTGGGATACCACAGCGGGCCGCCTATCCTACCCCCACACTTACTACAAGTCATTCTCAATAAAGAAATTCCTCTTCACGTAAGTTTCAACTAACCATAAAAACCACAGACCTGCGCATGTGTAGTAGAGCTACATAAATTTTTTCTTTCATAAATTGGCCAAATTTCGACATTTAAAAACCGTTTTGTGAGCCATCGTCCAAAATGCGTTGCCTCCTTCAGTTTTGACTGGATTTTCCTCCTAAAATTTGTAATAATGTCCTTGAGGTGATCATTTCTTTAAAGATTGCTTTTTGTTTTTGCGATCCCTAAGCAATTGACGTGATCCCGGCATTTGAGAAGTTTTAGGCCCAGTTTTTATAATGCATGCAGTTTTAGTCAGATTTCTGTCAAATTTTATAGGAGTGGACCAGAGTTAGGCCTCTCCCGAAAATTGCTCTTTGAGGGGGTCCGCCAGAGACCTGGAAAATGCGGGCCTTTGAAAAATCCAGCAACGCGTTTTTAAATGCTTCTACCACTTTTTGGTGACCCTCCAAGTCTTTTGATACTTGATTATCTAGATCGCAGCTGGTCATACTGTCCCTGGATATTCTTGTTAAGGTTAACTCCAGTTTTCTGTTATTTATTTTACAAGCATGGAGCAGATTTATAGGTCATAGTGAGTGTTAGGGTAAGAGGTAAGCAGTCTGTATAACATCGAAAAATATCGGCTAATGAACGCTCGACAAGTTGAGCACTGAACACCATTGGGTTCTGACAAACTATTCTTTATGCAGCGGTATTCACTGAATAGAAAGAAGTGGTAAAAACCAAAGCAACTAGATCAAAGCATGTTCAGCTGACAGCTCCATTTCTCACTTATGATTGGCTATTTACGACGTGCCAAGTGTCACGTGGACACTCTATCTGGTGTTTACTATTGGAGCCGAATTTCAGACTCAGCATGCATGAACTTGGAAATTAACTGGTGCAACTGTCGCTTAAGTGATAAATTCGAATGCCCTTTGTATTTTTTTTTTTTGACAGTGTGAGCCGACCTTGTTACCGGAACCAAATCACGTGATGTTGAACCATCTGTATGCACTTTCCATCAAAGTAAGTGGCCGCTTCTAGCACCATGAATTAAGCGTGCTAAGGTCAAAGCTGATTGCATTCTCCGAAAAACATCGGGTTTTGTTTAGTAATAAATAAGACATATTCACAGGACATAGCTGTGAAATTTCAAAGGTAGAATTATCAACTATGAGTCAAGTTTGTTTCTTTTTTTTTTCTCATGAAGTCCTTGGAGTATATATTAATTGTTTACTGGGGAAGCAGCTGAATTTATAACTTGCTATTAACATGTAGAATCTGCAGATTTCAGTATCCTCGAGTTTAGTTGCTTTCAATGGCATGGTCGTGAAAAATTACCATTAATAGATCTAACGAGGCTAGACTTTATTGTTGCTATTCATTGTGTTTTTGCCTCGTTAAATTATCAAATCACCGATGATACTGGTATCAAGGTGCACAATCTAAATACACATACAGTGATCATGATGTTTTAAAATTGTTTGTGTTTGTGTGTGTGTGTCTTTTGTTTTTTTTTCATCATCTCACGTATATCGGAGGGATATAGTTGTGAGCTTGGCCGCCTGTCCGGATGCGGTCCGGGCTAAATCTCTGAAACTATAGGTCGGATTGTTTTGAAATATTACACACGGATAAAACACATGTGAAAAGAGTTCAGTATCGGATTCATGAAATAGTGACAAAATGAATGATTTTTTTTTCGATTATTGAAAAATCTGACACATGGCCAGAATACATCTCAGGTGTGCTATGTCGCATTTTTGTTCGGATTCATGAAAATTTTAAAAATGACAGTATTTTTAAATTTGTAAAACCTTCCGTTTTTGATACAGTTTTTTCTTTGCAGTCGAAGGTGTCGTCCAAGCTGTGTGTCCAAATCTATTTTTCTGATTTTTTTTAAAATTTCACACACGGATAAAACAGATATTGAAAATTGACAAAATGTCTTTTTTAATAAAAGCTTGTGAAAAAGTAGCAGTAGTATGGCACAGCACCGATTTTATAGGCCATCCGCGTTATATGGGGATTTTGTGTCTCTGAAGCTCTAGTTTATTTTTCGTTTGTTTATATTTTTGTAAACTAATGAGCATGAAGGAGACACGCTCTTGGTTTTCAGGATGGTGTGATGGTTTTGAGCTCAACACACAGATACAGAAAGAAATATGTGACGACGCTCCTGTACAAACCCATCTCTTGAAATGCGATACTTCAGTATTGATAGCATACTTCTCGTTGTGTGTACTGAGCTCGCTCGTAGAGGCGATGTTGTTAGATACTGACTGTGTACTGCGTTTATTGACTGTGTACTGCGTTTCCTGTGACTGTTTTCATATCATGAGAATTGTGATCAATTCAAAGGTATTTATTAAAGCACGGTGTTTGGAGCGAGTGTGGGTGTGTGCGTGTGTGCAAGGGAGAGAGAGGGGGGAGAGAGAGAGAGAGAGAGAGAGGAGAGAGAGGGAGAGAGGAGGAGAGAGAGGGAGAGAGAGAGAGAGGGAAAGAGAGAGAGGGGAGAGAGAGAGAGAGAGAGAGAGAGAGAGAGAGAGAGAGGGGGGGGGAGAGAGAAGGAAGCAGTGCGAGGTGTGTGTCAGAGGTATAGTCCAAACGCGAGTGCCAAGAAAAAAACTGTGTCCAGGGTTATTAATTCAAAAACGTTATTTTGTTGATTGTACTTGCATAATCTGTCTGTAAAGTATGGCGCTCTGTTCACAGAGACAAAGTTTTTATGGATCACAACTTTGTGTACTTGTAAATTGGCGCTACAGTCGCAAGGACTTAGACAGTAGTTTAGGGCTGTGTTCCGGATCACCTCGGGCCGGGCCGGACCTACAGGCCAAGCTCTCGGGTCGACCAGTTATACCTGTTACTGACGGTCAGTATTGCAGTGTTCACTGTCGGAAGACGAATGTCATAATGAAGGATAAAATTGGATAGAAAGGTTTTAGGTTGTTCACTAATGAGAGGTGTTCGCTATTGGAGGTTTGAATGGATATATAAATATTTTTTTAAATCTGAACTTTTATTTGTATAGCTGCAAGTCTATTTGAGCAAAAATTGGAATGCTCAAATGACGAGTCCATAAAGAAATGCTGTCTGTAATTGAAATTAAAAATAAAACTAAAACATTTACGATATATGTAAATAGATGAAAAATAGAGTTTTATGGGAAACATTGCATTAAACATAAATTGTCTGATATTTTTTTTAGCTTAGGCTTATCCCTCCTCCGCTTTGAGTATTTTCAAGACAGTGATAACATGCCTAAATTTAGGTAGATTTTTTTATGAAAACTGTGTGCGGCATTTCTATTATCGAAGCAACTTGCAACTAGACCGATTTGTAGCGATTAATTTACTCCGGAGCTTCACGGCGAAACTTTGTTTTCTTTTGTTTTGTTTTTTTTTTTTTTGTTTTTTTTTTTTTTTGTTTTTTTTTTTTTTTTTTTTTTTTTTTTTTTTTTTTTTTGTCGTAACTGTTGCCTACGGAGCACGATACAATATCGCCTTATTGCATTTGTGGTGTTCCGAACACAAGGGTTGCGTTGGAGGTCAGTGGCGTTCCGGCCAATAGCTTTAAAGGGATGTATGTGTAATGCATAACATTTTAAATATTCAAAGCTATTCTTATCTATAAAATACAGCTGGTAATAGTGCTTGCTTCTTAAACGCAAAAGGTCTTTGGCATTTGGACTATCATACTATTGGGTTTTATCTGGGCTCACTTTCTGCAATATGGCTCAGTTATGCTTGCTTCTACAATGCCAGCATAAATGTGTGCTTAGTAAGCCTCATAAACATAGCATGCTGTTTTCGTATTGAAAAAAAAAGAAAAAAATAGGTGGACGGTCAGTTCTGTTGGTCAGAGCGCTGGTCTGGTAAATCCCAAGTCCCCGAGTTAGAATCCTATACGGGGTGGTAACTAGGGGATTTATGTTGGCTTCAATTGCCTAAGGCAAGTGAATGCAGAGGGTTTGATAACGTATCAAGGGATTCAAAATCTCTTTTTCTCCCTTTTGTTTTTGCACTTTTGCATCGTAGAAAAAAAAAAAGCAATAAGAAGAAGTGGAGTTCCATCGTAATTAGTCTACATTTCAAATAAGAGATCGATTTCAGTGATTGTTATCGCTGAACAATCGAAAACTATTATCAAGTTCAAAACTTGTTACAGTGATGTATACATTTCACAGAATCAAAGGTCAGGCAACGACTTGTGTAATTTTCCAGGCTTGTAACATTGAACAGACCGTTTCACAGTGTATTCACTCTAATGTTTATGCATGTAGTCATTTGTGAAGTCACGAGTAAAGGATTTTATACACTCATTCTTATTGAGTATATATCCGGGGTGAAGAGCGTTTCTGCTGTTCCTTTGTGGTCAAAGCGGGGGGGGGGGGGGGGGGGGGTCATGTCTAGCTATGACTTATTTATGTCACTACATGATGTAGATAATACTGATATCCCAAAATCATTTTCTTTACACCTTAAATCTGAAATGTGACATTTTCATATCCGGAAAAAAAATTTGAAATGGTAAATCTAAAGAACGAAGGGTTTAGTAATTAGGAATAAATGTGAAAAAGGTATTAAATATCCGGTGAGAAGCTGGCAAGGCAAAAAGGTACTGTTGTATGACTGCAGGCAAATTTGTGGTAGACATATATTTTGCGGTTACACGATAAACGTAAACAACACCACATCACACTCTTTAAAATGTTTTGCATGAAGCCAAAGGTTACCCCCCCCCCCTCCCCCTGCTTTCGATATCGTTTTATTGTGTAAATACTGTGCGTTGCTATTTCTGCAGGTCCCCCGAGTCAGCGGTGCTGATTGCGGTGTGAGTAGTATCCTGCTCAAGATATTGATATCGGTCATTACTGTCCCATCAAATTGTCCCTATGTCATAGGTACTACGGAATGTTTGAAATCCGTGTGGATAAATTGTGATTTTCTCTACTTTCTCTTGTTGTGCCTCTGTTATTGCAGACATCAAATCTGCCTCTTTGTTCATGTAATAACATTAAACATTTGTTATGCGTAATTCTGAGTTGTTGTGAATTTCTATAACAAGAGGAATAAAAATATTCAGGAATTCTAGTTCTTGATTTTTTTTAATTAGAGCGTCATCAGCTGAGTCCCGAAATTGGTGGGATTAATCCCCGTCAGCCTGGTATCTCCCTGCCCGTGAATGTGACGGATACGCTCTGTATTGATATATCATTTTAAAATGTGATCCCCCCCATGAACAATGATACAAGTGTACACTGGCCGCTCTAATGTTGCCCCTTTTGACATACATTCTCTGCTTTCTGCAAAAAATGCTTTACTTATTGAGAGCTCCCACTTTGGGTGGGGGGGGGGGGGGTACTGCGACCTCGACGTTGCCTTGCGTTCTGTTCTGTTCAGTATCTTTTACATACTTTAGGCAACTTTTGTATTGTCGAGGTTATTATCCAGTGATAAACAACTGTCCTGCTTCTCACAGGGGTTTTGAAATCATGTTATATATTTCTGTACAAGTTTTCAGAGACACTACAATAATGAAACAAGTGAACGCCAGCAAATACGCGCACTGAAAGCCAGTGTATTTACAAATTCTCATTACTGAGAAAATATTGGCATCTCCTACATTTACCGTGATAAAAATATATTTCATACCATATAAAAAAAGCCTAAACTCGACAAACTACAAATAAATAGAACTGTTATAAGTGCAGTTCATGCGAGTCACTGGTAATTAAGCATTATTTGAATGAAGTGATTCAAATTTTACGGTAGTTACGGTGTGGTGCTAATACAAACTAAGCCGAAGTTACACGTAAACCTATTTTATTTTGTACCCACACATTGTTTGCTCAATCAATATTTTGTATGCTCAAAAACATTAAGAAACACAGTCAATAGAAGCTATAGCGAATTCACTTGTAAAAGGTCAACTATTGTAATATAACAATATGAAAGATACTATTGGATCAGCATATGTGTTGGTTTCAAAAAATATTTTACTCGTATTCTGAGCAAATTGTCACTACACAACTGAACAAATACTAACTTGTATGCCATGCATAACATCATGTACAATAAATGCCCGTGCAAGTCTCCGAAATGCAAGTAAAACTTGAATAAATAGTCTTGACAACATTTTACAATACTTGGTTATCTGTATAGGAAGCATTGCTACTTGTGAAGTATCAAAAGATCTAACGAAAACAGCCACTAAAATGAGCGAGCAAACCTCCCTCCCTCCCCCAATGCTCTCTTTTCCTCCCTTCCCAACCACAAGCACAGAAGCGGTTAAGGCTCTATACCGACATCTTGCACGGAAACAGCAGAAACATCAGGGAACAATGCACAGAAAGGTTGAAAAATGTTTAGTTTTGATAAACAAACGTACATAATCAATGGACATAATCGTTCGTCATTTTACAAAATGGCGGCGCATTGGTATTGTTTTCATTCTGAATCCAATATATTCTCGTAATTGTCTAACCTTAATATTGGGTCAAATTGCCCTTCATTTTTATTAATTCCGAAATACGATCGGGAATAGTGTCGTATAAACTTTGAATTCGGGTTCGTGGTGTGTTTTCCCAGATGTGTCTGATTTCAGCCATTACCTCTGTCTGGTTGTGTATTCGATTTACGGCTTCTTGTAGCTTTCTTTTGATATATAACCACATATTTTCTATTATATTTAATTCTGTCGTATTGATATTGTTTTCGATTAACAAATTTTGTACAATTCGAGCCCTGTGAAGCGGTGCATTGTTATCCATAAATACATAATTGTTTTGAGGGAAATGTTGTGCAATTACAGGCCAAAGGTTTTCGTCTAGTATATCTATGTATTTTTGACCATTTATTGTACCTTCAACTTTGGTAATTGTTCCTACCCCTTGATAGGTAACACATCCCCAGACCATTAAACTAATTCTGTGACGAGGTGTAGGGCACACGAGCTGGGGGTTGTACTTTTCGTCGCCTTTTTGACTTTCATCACTACGATTTTCAACACCTTTTTCTTGTTCAATTTTTTCAAAATACTACAAATTGTAGTCCGAGGTATATTAAAAATTCTTGCCAAGTATTTCTGTTGCGTTTAGAACTTTCTACAATTTTTTGTTTCAGTTCACTTCCATATTCCTTCCTACCGGAAGCCATCTTTATATGCTAAAATTTTACATGTAAAATCAAAACAATTTGTCACAATACTTAAAAGAACGTAATCTGCATTAATTTTACTATGGATACAGTCACTCATGACGCAACAATCACTTTGTCAAGTATTAAAATACAACGCCCTAATATAGAACACACGCGGTGCCCAACACGAACTCGTACAAGGTGACGAACAATTTTGTCCATTGAATATAGCTCGTGTATCTCGTTATCTCACACATTTAGCAGTTAAGTACCAGGCGCACTGACCACATTTTGAAAGTTAAATAATTATAGTTATGTGTTCACCGAAGAACTGAAGATACATCGTACAGAAAAACATCTTGAAGACACTTTATTAGCCTGTCAACTGACTAGCGACACTGTCAAATGAGTGACTTCATGAATCTGTCAGATCCGCATGTAATATAGTGATTGATATTTGCAGTTTATAAAATTAATTAAAATTTGGTTTGTGGCAGGTGTAGATTTATAATTTTAAAGTTGTTTGATATACCCATTGCTAATTTTAAGCCTTTGTTTGTTTTCTGTCAAAACATCTTTTAAAAATAATACTAATCGAAAAAAGGAAGGTTGCAAAATTAAATGAGCACTTTATATACAAGGTTTTTGCTTAACAAGCATGATATATACTGCGCGTCACTAATTATTTATACTTGTGTTGGGCGGGCTGTGGATTTCAAAATTGAGCAAAAAAAGTAAAGAAAAGAACAGAATATATAAATTCAACCATTTTACTCTCGCCTTACCAAATTTCACACTTGAATTCCGATTTGTTTTGTGCAAATTACACGTTTAAAGTTGGAAGGGTATCACAACGAAATTCACACAGTGGTCTTCTAATAATGTGTATGTCCTCCTGCGGCGTGAACACATTCCACACATCGCTTGTGAATACTGTTTATGAGATTGTCGGTTTGCAGGAACTTCTTGTGTAAGACACTGATTGCTGGCTGGGAAACGTCCAAGTCTAACGCCACTTCTCTTCGAGTTCTTCCTGCCTGAAGTTGTCCAACGGCAAGGGCCCGCTGCCTGGGGGTAAGGCGTTGGGCCATTTATTTACGGTACAGACTGCAACTCAATATGGTCCATAAAATGTTTTTAGGGCCCATTTTAGCAAGACTACAAAGTATTGTTCAATTATCTTTTCAATTAAAAGAAATATTCACACCTTGTTCCATACAACCAACATAGGAAATGAATGGCACACAGAAAATATAAATAATTAGTGACGCGCAGTATATAACATATCTTTCTGGTTCACTAGCACATTTTGATTAAACGTTGACAACTGTCATTGTTGTTTATTATTATAAACAGTATTTTCTGAAAATTGTACAGACAAATGTTTAGTGTTCCATAAGCTATCATAATTTGACACATCCATTGAAAATTTCAGTAACTGATTCGACAGAATCACTGTGATATATGGCTCGCATCTTCAATAGTGTGCCTATTTCTCACTCAAGAGGTTTCACATTGTTTTACTTGCAATGTTAAGGTGAAACACGTCGAAAACATTTAGCATCCCAAAGAACAGCATCTTGTGACCACTTTCAAACAAACATTGACTGGAAGATCTGAGAGCTTCAGTCCACAACCAAGACACAATATCAAAGCAAAAAATGTCATTCTTGTTCATGGTACTGCTATGTAATCATGTATAGCATTTTTTCAGGTAATGCACTTTCACTATAATGAAATATACAACAAGAAGTATCAAATCTAACCATACAATCTTCTTACAATTTTAACGACCACGCAAAGTATTTCGGCATATTAAAGTTGCTTCAACAACACTAATCTTTTTATTAGGCACTTTTAATTTCATTTATTAGTTCCTGCTTTCAATGGGTTTCTGAAGTGAACATTTATGGTTCATTTCAATCACATAAACACACATAGTAACAATGTAACACCCAATACTTTCTTTCAAACATAATATGTGTACGTTTGTTCAACTTTGATATTCTATAAGATCTCCAACCATCAAGCAGCAGTTCGCCTGCCAAAGAACAAACAAAGATTATTAAAAAAATACGAAAGATCGCCCCAAACACAGTATCAGAGTTATGTAGTAGATATTGTAAAAGCACAGGTGAATGTATACACAGAGTACATTATGTACTCGTACATTCAGTCTGTACAGGTATCTGAGATCACAGTGAGTTTCTCACACAGCGCTGCACGGATCGTTGTCATCGTGGGACAGCGTCAGGTGAAGGCCGTTATGATTGGCAATGACCAACGAGTCATCGTCGCCATGGTGACCGCTCTCGCGGGCGGGGGAGGCCTGCAGTGACGTCACAGACGATCGTTGACTATGGTCTAGCAGATTTCCTGTCGAGCTGCACATCTTGGAACTCCTGCAAAAATACCCAGAGGTCGTTACACCCCAGATACACAAGAAGCATTGATACAAGGCATTGATTCACTGCATGTTACCGAACAAGGCAGATGCCACCAACTATTCTAAACGCAAGAAAATAATGCATCAAGGAAACAGAGATGAAAAAGACATCCTTTGAACTTTTCCCGTTGAAGGCAAACGAAACAAAATAAAAATCACTTTCTCTCTGTTCTAATATCTAACTTGTGAAGTAAACATTCTGAATTGCAATTATATTTTAATAACCGTGTTATCTTCTTTTTTAATACTAAAATGTAAATAACAACCTAGCAAAAACTCCTTTGATAAATAAATCTGCGGTGTAATAATGCTGAAAACATATCTACGATCAAAGAGTGTTGAAAAACATGTCTATAATGAAAGATTCTAAGGAAGAAACTATGGTACATGTTACAGGCAACCTTTTAAACAGGCATTCTACAAAGTCCCTGAAAATTTCAGGCTGTTTGCAAACTGACTAGTTCGTCGCCACTTCATAAAGCGTCTGGGATTAATGTCCCGAAATATGACAGTTTGGTTGAAATGGTTTATACTCTGGGGTATTAACAGAACGTTAATTTGCTTTTAATTATTCACCACAATAATTAAATAACACACTCCCCGACTTTTCTTAATCTTGATAACAATGTTATTGTTTGATCTCTGGAGAGAAGAAACTTGATAACAGTGTCACCTAAACTGCAGTTATGTATCTTGGGCTTGATACTGCAATTGAAACCATTATTAAAGATATCTGTGTTTAGATTTCCGATGACTTTGTAGGAAAGGGGCGGTTGCAATTTAGCATTACTTTGCTCCAGATTGCAACTGAAACTTTGTGTTTGAAATGTGTGAATTCAGTGTTAATTACAGTTTATTAGGACGCAAACAGTGAATAGTTAGTGATACATCATTAACCAAACATCTTTATACTACCTCTCAAATTGTGTGGGAACAAATAAAACAGATCAAAACTCGAATTTCAGTGTGCATCATACGCTTCTTGGCAAACATATTTTCTTTTTAGTTCCAAATAAAGCAATTATTACTGCTCAAATGCTCCTAACGTAATTTTTTAAATGAAAACCAAGCTTTTGTAAAATACCTTTCTTCTTTAATTATTATCAAGACGTAAATCTGATAGAGTACGCGGCTTTGATTTGAATTTTTTTTGTCTGCGGTCATTTGACTTTAATACGACTGTTTATTTAAAGAATATCACTGCTTTCTTTAACTAGAGCCGCCAGTGCAAACAAAACATAGAGCACAAGCTTATATTACACACTATCAATCGACACCTATTTATTTTCTTGCTTTTGTAAACAAAAACAATTGTCTCCCCGACTAAACCCATAAATCCTCAACAACCATTTTCCTTTTTCTTATTACTGAAATAAAGGCTTCATTGCCAAAAATTCGAAAAAAATAAACAAAACTAGATGATCACTAAAGCAGATTCTATTGTACGTCTATTTTATCCGAATCTGGAAGACGGTCGCTAAAACGGGTTTTACTGTAGATCCTTTGTATCCGGTTCTGGAAGTTATTCGCAACAGCAGTTTTAATATACGTTACATTTTTATCCTGGTGTGGAAGACAAGACAGGCAGGTTTTACCGTACGTTTTTTTATCCGAATCTGGAATGAGTCATAACAAACTGATTTTTCTTTACATCTTTTTATCCGGGTCTTGAAGGTGGTCGGTACAAATAGGTTTTACTGAATTCTTTTTCATCCGGGCTTGTACACTGCTCGCTACAACATTTCACTGCTGATTTTTCTTTCTTTTTTTCCTAATCGTCAGCTGGATATTTTACGTAATAGCTGTAGATGAGAATGCACTATAAGGTCAATTACAGGCAATGAAACAGCCACAGGCAAAGAAATAGACATGGCTCGATAGCAGGTCGATAGTAAGCTGTTTTCAACCATTTTTAAGAATGCAGGAACACTCGAAAATAATCTGGAAAAACGTTAAAATCCCCAGTGTAGTTAACAATTATGCTCGGTTAACAGCAAAGATGACGCAACGGGGGAAAGGGGTGGGGGGTTGGTGGGGTACGAGGTGTTGGTGACATCATACACCAGTAGCTGCACCAAGTTTAAAGTCGATCCGACTTTCCGGCTATCGAGATATTTTGTTTAGCAACAGATAAAATTTACGTAATTACGCCTTTCTTCATTTCATTACAGTTGAAAAAGCTGCATAACTGACCCAAGGAATACGCATCTTGTTCAAATTATATGCAAATTTTACGTTATGACGCCATGTACCGTTTTCGTTCGTACAACTCCCAACAAAATTTGAATAATCTTTCAGACCTACCAAGCAACAATCCCACAAGTTGCAACTTTTTCCGATGTTCAGCGACCGCGAAATCTTACATACAAGATTTTTCACGCAAATGACGTCAGACGCCTTTCTTAATTTCGCCCCATCAATAGTTGATACAGCCATTCCACTGACCCAAGAAATGCCCACATAAAATGTGACGTCGATAGTACTTTCCGTTATCGGGATATTTTGCACACAAGACTTAGTTCAAAATGTATACATACTTTACCTGAAGACGTAATATGTCGCAATCGTTCGTTCTGCTCGCGAAAACATTTGAAAGAATCTTTCGGACCTATCACGCAACAAACCCATCAAGTTTGAACTTTCTCCGATGTTGGGCGGCTGAGGCATTTCGCACACCAGAATTTTACGTAATGACGTCATACACCTTCCCTAATAAAGTAATATGCCACAAGCCGCCCGACTTACCCAAGGAATAAACACACCAAGTTTGAAGTCAATCAGACTTTTCATTCGCGAGATATCTTACACACAACATTTTGTTCACAACAGACTGACACACACACATACCGTACAAACACTATGTTTCCCTTTTATCGGGGAGACACAATTAAAATCTTTACAGTATCTTCCGATGAACACGAAGCCCAATTTACAATTAAATTTGTAAAAATCAACCAACGTTTTAAAACATCACACTGAAGTCCAAGTTGAGAAGTTTCTCTCCAATAAAATGATCGATTTCATTGTTATAAAGAGCAAGTAAATCCGGAGTAGGTTATCTATCAACAAATGTTCAACAACAGGAAGAAAACAGTCGCTTATGTAAGCACTACCACGTAAATAACATTTCACGCAAACTGCTAAATTTTAGAGCCTTAAAATTAGGCACTTTAGAAAGTGGCTGAAGGAACCAGACAGTTTACAAACTGCCTGAAATTTTCAAGCACTTTTTAAATTGCCTGATTTGACAGTTTGACTGCATGACAAATAAGTTAGTCATTCTACGCACTAAGGCAGCATATAATACCAGTAACAGAAAAAGTTATGCTGCATCTTTTGAATTCCAGTAATTTCATTGCGCGTTTCATATTATTAACCAAAGACGAGCCAACTGTCAAGCCGTCAGGAGACTGCCCGACAAATTTTGAAGGCAAACTAAACATTGCAGAACATATCCGGCATCAGTTTAACAAATTTCCCCATCTCAGTAAGTTCAAAGCACATCTTGCGCGATTGCCTAAAATGCTTCTTAAAAATCTGATAGACCTGACAACCTGGCGTTAATACTACTCGTGCCAATTTCAATAATATGTGTTCTTCTATACCCAAAATATATATGAACTGGGAGTAACCTTTAACACAATTTAAGTTAACATTAAAGCTTATCACATAAAAACACCGCGAGAATCAGACTCAAAACTGGGCCATATAAAAGAACGATAGCCTTTCAAATGAAATAAGTTTTACTCCATTACTTCGAATATTAACATGGAGGAGTCATAACCCACGAAGAAACCCATAAATATCAAACGACCCTTCTGAGTGTTAAATCACTGTTCTGCACATGGCAGATTTGGCGACACCTTAAACTTGAGCAGACAATGCCCAAAACATAAGGGTGCAGGCTTCTATTATACACTTTCAATCACACCAGTTTACTTTCTTATTTTTCTAATTTTTCCAAACAAACTATATGTCTACCCTATTAAACCCATAATTGTCAAATAACCATGTTACATTTTTCTTTATTCTGAAATAAAAGATCATTTCTGCAAACATCATCATAACTGATTGTCAAAATTTCAAAAATAAACAAACCTTGGGCGGCCAGCGCTCACCAACTGTAAACCCAAACATGCCAAAAACTTTTATTAGCCAGCAGTTGCCTTTCTGTTTTTCTAAACAAAAACACATGTTTCCTCCGACAGCCCTTTCACACACTTTTATGTGAATCAGTTCGTACTATTTTCAGAATAATAAGACCTTTTACTTAACATAGATGCCTCTCATGTGCCCAGAAGTCAGGTTGTATATCACCTTTATCTAATTTTTGAAGGGTGGAGGCGGTACGTAACTGATTTGTGGGGTTGTCAACCTTCTTTTTTTAAATAAAGCCAGGTGTAGATGCTTTATCGGGGTCTGGAAGATCGTCACTACAAACAGGTATACGGTACGTACTTTCTTCCGGATCTAGGGTGGTCACTAAAAGAGGTTTTACTGTCTATTTATTGTCTGAGTCCGGATAGTGGTCAGTACGAACAATTTTTACTGTACGTCTTTTTAGCAGGTCTGGAAGGTGGTCATTAAAACAGATTTTACTTAACGTCTCTCCAATACGGGTTTGTCTATACGTGCATTCAGGGTTGCGTTTTGGACCGTCCAAAAGGTATTTTGGACAGGACATGGTCTAAAACTGGTTCTTAACCGTCTAAAAACGTCTGAAACTGTCCAAAATGTCCAAAACCTGTCCTAAAAAAATTAATAAGCTTATCATTGCATTTATTTTTCTGTAGATCAAAACCGAGTACACTGAACACAAATATAATGAAAGTTTTAAGTGTATCTCTGTAACTCAACACGCTATTAAAAATGTGAAAAGTGTCACATTTAAAATAAAAGTTTGCAAATCACATCGACATTTTTTGTCAATACTCTCAACAATCCAAGTTCCGATTGCCCCTGAGCATTCAGTAGCAGAACACCAATTTGGCCACTTACTTATTTCCGAGACGATTCTGGAGTTTCTTTTGAATAAATCCAAAGTTTAAGAAAATTCGCTCTATAGAGGCAAACGATGGCGGCGTGGACAACAGTTGTATGGCCATGGCAATAAAATCAGGATCCAGTGTACAGCTCAGGAGCCCCTTCCACCATGTATCAGGGCGCATTTCTGAGGAAATGGATGCGACTTGCCCTCAAACGCTATTAAGCCGGAGACAAAACTCGGGTCCGTTGCTGAATAAAAGAAGGCACCTCAGCAACCTGCTCCGGATTCAGCTTCTCACCACGATATTTTGGGTGCAACTTGTAAGCGGTCATGTGCTCAGCGGTGACGACCTGTCTGAATCGCTTTTCAATAGCCTGCTTGTGAGTCGCGAGGGGTTCATTTTCGCCATGTGTGACAAGCCTCCGCTACTGATGCGTGATCAGACTGACACGTTTATGCCGCAAGATAACTCGAAGACAAGTATAAATAATATCTAATCGGGAGACAAAATGTCTGGAGAAAAAACACTTTTGTACATAGAACTACCCTCGACCCAACATTTGTTTGTATAGTGATACTTGCTCATTGTTTACATTGGTGAAGACAAGGATTACTTCTTCACTACTTCGTCAAACACAGACGTCTCAAGTACTGAGGGACAAAATAGCAATGGGCTTTAATACTGGATGTCCAAAACCTGTCTTACACTGTCCTAAACCTATTTTGGACGGACAGTGAAGAACCGGTATAGAACCATGGTTTAAACCACCATGTCCAAAACTTGCCAACCCTGCGTGCATTTTATCTGGGTCTGGAAGGTCATCAAGACAGGCAGGTTTTAGTGTTTATCTTTTTATCCGAATCTGGAAGTGGTCGATGCAAGCAGGTTTTATTTTATGGTTGTTTCAGGCAACTGAAGGTGGTACTTACAAATAGGTTTTCCCGCAGTGTTTTATACAGGTCTGGAAAGTGGTCGTTACACCACCAATTCCTCAATAACTGATGATTTGTTTTTTTTTAAATGTTTTTGCCAATCGGCACCTCCCACCCTCCTCCCCCCGCCATCTAATGTAGGTACGGTTCTAAACGCAACCCTGTCCCTTTAACCCAAAGGTAGGGTAAGAGCCTGTATCGTACGTGTAGTTATAGCCATGCCATATACCTTGTCCAATCTACCAAGCAACAATCCCACCAAATTTGTGTATTCTCCGATGTTCAGCGGCTGAGAATTTGACATACAAGATTTTAACGTAATGACGTCACACACCACAAGTCCGACCTGCCAAAGGAATAAACAGACCAAATTTGAAGTCGTTCCGACTTCTCGTTCTCGAGATATCTAGCGCAGAACATTTTGTTCACAACAGACTGACACACACGTACATACACAAACAGAACGTACAAAAACTAAATGTTTCCGCTCTGATACATAATTATTAAATTTTAGTATTTCACGATTAGAATAGTCCCTCCACACCGAAAAATGCTATCTAACTAATAATTTTTTCTCAAACTGAAAAAAACATACAAAAACCCAGCATGTGCGTAAATTGGATTAAGTACACGTCTACGCATTGTAAGCTATACCGCAGCAATAGAATGTTCCCAGGTCCTTCAGCGCAGACTACCGTATGAGCTTCAACATTCAGAAAAGCAGGAAATGACACATGAAATTTACCAGACGGTTATGGTTAAGTTAAACATAGTAAGCAGTTTAATCAGGTATTTACACAGAAAAGAAGCCCAGTCACAAAAGCTCCACATTATTTTATGATATACTTCGTGTAGTATTAATGTGCACAGGTTTATGGCAACTAGCTAAAGCTCTGGCTACGTGAGGAAAGTTTTAGATAAAGACAGAGCAAAGAGTCATCAATCGTGAATGACATAGAACTTTGACATTGGAAGAACTCGGCACTTTGATAACTCGGCCATGCCTACTCAGCACCTTCGGTACCCACTCGTGCCATCTCGACACCCGCCCGAAAGACCACTAGGCACCCAATTTCCAACTCACCTCCAGCTATAACTATTCATATTCTGCCTTTTTCGTTCTTTTCTCTGCTGTATGATTGTTATGTTTCGATCTCACAATGTTGTTTATACTAGAAGCTTTGACGACGTCCTGAATTTCTTGAATCATGTGTCGTTGAAAATATTGAGTGAACAAAGTGTCTGAACGGTCAAAAGAACGATGGCTGATTCTGATTGGTACATACTAAAATGTAGAACACTAACGCATGTGCTGAAAACTTATTTTCATGGCCTCACTTTATGTACTGAAGTATGTATAAAAAGTGATGTGTATATTAGCGCTGTAAAAAACTGGTGCCGAGATGGTACCTGGGGGCCGAAGTGTCTTATGCTGGGTGCCGAGATTTCCCGACAAATAGGTGTGGACATATCCAAAATGGGCCGAGATGGCAGGGGGCCGAGTTGTTCAAGTGCTGAATTGTCCGAATCCCGGAGCTAATCCTAGGTGTATTACACCAAACACCAACTGCCCTAGAAGCACGGCCAGATGGAAACACTTACTCCTCCTCTACAATTGGCTGTTGAAGTTGCTTCCCTTCAGTTTCTTCACTGATTTTACATAACATAATAATATAGGAGCCTCTTTCTCTCTCTCTCTCTCTCTCTCTCTCTCTCTCTCTCTTGTTCTTCTTTTTTAATTTTTTACTTATTATTAAAAGTGTTCTTCAAACTAAATTGTGCAAAAACCTTGGAAATGAAAAAAATATGCATTTCTTGAAGCTTTGTTCAGTCGCCAACAGTTCGCAAATGAAGAGCTGTGCCATATAAAGTAATCTTACTGAAAGGTGCTTGTTTTAGAAGCAGAAACCTGAGTAAGTCAAAATAAAAAAAGACAGCCTTCCTGCTCTTGTATTGAAAATAAACATATTTTAAAAAATCTCTTCAACTAGTTTCTAAGAAAAGAAACTTCATTGTTAAACAAGCACACTGCACACTCACTTTTTGCGGAAGAATATGTTTTTGAGTGACTGCCGTAAGGAAGGCTTCTGTTTCTTTCCCAGGTCGCCCATGCTTTGTGCTGCTAGCCTTTTCTCCCGTTCTTTCTGTTGCTTTTTCGAATCTATAGCCATGAATATTTTAACCATCATAATTCTCAACAGCTCAAAACTACGGAGGAGCAAAAGTATCATGGAAACTGAAGAAATTCAAAAAGTAAAATTTAACATTTAATTAAGTCAGACAAAAATAATTATTTTTTTTTTTTCCAATTTAAACAAACATTTCGCACCAGCCTAGATCGAGATCATTGTGAACAGCTTATGAGATATTTTGTTATTTCACATGCATTCAATATGCTTCACAGAGGTGGGTATCAATCAGTCAATAACCTTTTCTCTTTGAGCCAAAGACTGAGGTATCCATTGTGCTGGTTCCTGTCACCGATGTTTCAGCGCCATCTCGCGACTGCCACTCCTAAAAGTGAAAACCAAAACTAGTATTTGTTTTTTTTTAACACTATACGTGTACTTTACATACATTCTGCACTGTTGTGACGTTTTGCCACAGCGCTTCTTTATGATAAGATTGCTATAAAACGAAACTATTACTTCTCGCAAACCCGAGACTACATGACTCATGTACACCGCTGTTTCATGGATATTCGTGCAGTGAACACCATATAAGCTGAAATTTTCCGGATTATCCAGATATTGGCTGGGGAAATGGACACTTCGTACCTTTGCCCTTTCACATCCTTACAAAAGATGCTTCGTACCCTAATTTTAACCACTTCGTACCCTTCAGAAAGACACTTCGTTGCCCTGCCTACTTCGTACCCCAGCATTACAATGACTTTTTTAATATACTAAAGGAGCATAGAACACAATTCCCATACTTATAATTCACCATTTATAATTTATTTTTGGCAATACCGCGAGGCACTTGCTCTTCTATCGGAAGACAGTCGACATGAACTGTTACACGGCGGGCTTCACGACAGAGTAGATTCAACTTAAATAATTACCGCTTTATAAAGTAGTCTTTAAAGGCCTTATTCTTAGTGCATTAGTCGGGCACCCATAGTCTCTAAAACTGACCAAATTGTGGTGGCTAATTTTCAAAACGATTCTTCTCCCACAAACTTAATCTAACTGAAGTCAGATTTTGCTTAAATATTTCCTTTGTAGTCTTCCCTTAGAATATTACCTTTTTTGGCAATCCACCGAAAATTGGCCAAATGATAACGTTTTGATCTTTTTAGACGCCCTTTTCCAAAATCATGCACTCCCATCTACAGTTTTGATTGGATTTCTTCTGAATTTTACAAGAATGTTCTTCAGGTGACATTTTCTTTAGAGATTTGAAAATTTTTTGGGGACCAGTTTTTCAAAATGTTCTTCTCGTGAATGTAGCTTTTGATTGCTACCTCGTTTTCAGATTGATTTCAAAATTTAAGGAGTGTTTTGCCCGATCCAGACTTTGACTTGGACTTTGATATTTTTTTTTACTAATCCTCTTTTTTTTAATCATCCAAAAATGGGGCGAATCGGTAAAGAGCCGAATCATCCAAACCCCTACGTACCCTGTCGGGATTGCAGGAGACCGTTGAGGCGTTGCTCCACCGCTCTCGCTCGGTACCCTGGTGCCACGCCTCACAGCCCACCAAGCTCGAAGTGGTCCGCAGCGACGGGGTAGGGCTCTCAAAGCGCTTCAGCGAATGTCTTTTCGACGTCAACTTGCTAACAGGCCGATCGATATTGCCCATCTTTGGCCTATACTCGTAGCTGCACTCCCGTGGGAGTGGGCGTGAGTTTTGCAGCGGGTGTGAATTTGATGACGTGCTTCGAGTAGACACGGGAGACGGGTTTGAAAGATGAGGCGAGCTCGAATCAGCTCGAATGGTTAAGCTTTGAGCTAGTGCTGCATTGATGTGCTGTTGGGTAACCGAGTCCACGTCGGATGCGTTTCTGAAATCCACAGCACTTTGCGATGTCAGTGGTTTCGCAGTTTCTCGGAACTCGATCACACTTTGCGATCTAAGCTTACTGTAAGCACCATTGTGGTCAATTCTAGAGTCGTGACTAGACGCTGCATGTTGTGACGACGTATTAACAGTGTACTGGTTGCTATGCTGCGTAGACGCTGAAACACTGTTGCCAAAGTTACCTGGGTACGGTGGTAACAAATCAGTGTCACTTTCACTATCGTTACCATGGTGACCATATTCGTTAAGGACGCGCCGTAAATTCTGGTGATAAGAAAGGGAACCATTCGTGTGCATATGGGAGCCGCGTGACCGTGGGGAAATGGGAAAAGGCGGAGGGGGCATCATACCGCCTTCCGATTGTAACGTCACAGTGCGATCAAGCTGAGGCGTCCCAGTGACGTCAGACTGATAGCCAGTGTGTTGCATATAACGTTTGCCGTGAACACTAGACGGCGTCGACGTGTTAATGCCATGATGCGGTCCTTGCTCATCCGCCAAGCTGTCCATGCAGATCGAATGCGGTCTCTGTTGATAGCCGCGTAGGCTCCGTGGAGAAGCACAAGGGCTGTCCGCGGCGGCTAGGCGCGGCCGCATCGCGCCGTGAAAACTGGAGCTGAGGCAGAGTCCCTGCTTGAGATCCGACTTGGAAGCGCGCTTGACTTTCTTCTGCTTGACGGGTATCAGCCTGCCGGTGCTGTCCTGTACTAAGTAGGCCGTGTCGGGCGTCAGCACCGCGTCGTTCCGCGCCACGGCCACAGGGATGGCTTGGAGCGACTGAGCAGAGGCCAGCACGACCCCCGGATAACCGTGCACCGACAACGGGCGGACATGTTTGGGTGACGACACTACAAACCTAACAAAATGTAAGAAAATGACGTTACATTTCATATATATCTCGAGTACTTGCCAGGCACTTTATTTAGCCACATATGCTGGTCTGCTCTGCAACACGCATTGACTCCATGTGTAACCACTGGCAGTTATCTCCACTTGTAATTATCACAGAAATCCTCATTGTTTTACGTTGACTCAAAATTTCAAAATACAAAACAAAGATGGCAAACGCCTCTTGAGTGGCTACCTTCCACCCAAGGAGTTAACTAGTGCCGAACCATCCAGACTGCTGTCAAGACCGGAAGTATCCAGCACATCCGCTGTATTGCTTCGGCGGAAAGACGGGAAACGCGATTTCCTGGAATGTAAATAATCATTTCTTCAATCCCTGTTTTCGCTTTCTTTCAGTGAGACTGCTGAGAATTTCACAAACAACCAAACCTTATTTATAATGATTTGTATGAATGACTCAATCAGAACGGAACATATATAGTGCTATTGAGAATACCTCATTTGTTAAGCTTTTATTTAGCAGATCACTCAGGACAAGATCGAGTCAGATCAGTTCTCACATATATCCCTTTCTGAAACTACTGCAAAGTGTGCCACTGAAAGCAATATAAATAGACTGGTAGCCTTCTTGCAATGCTATACCGGAATGCCGAAAAGCCCGACAACAGGTGAATTTCGTCAACAAAGAAACAATACAGGTTACTCACTTTCTAAGCTTCGGGGCGTCATCCTCGTGGACGAGTTTCATGGAGCTTTCGATGGAATCGTTGAGCTGGTTGAGGAAGTTGCCGAGGCGCTGTAGCGAGGAGCTGAGGAAGTAATGGTCTGGATGCTCGCTGTCTGTTTGCTTCAGCAGTTGCTGTAACAAGCAAAAACACAGCGCTTTATTTGACTTCCAGAAGCACTTCTTCCACATTCAGATTTCTCTCTCCCTTTATTCAAGTCCGTAATATTTATATTTTTCTTGTGGATATCTGAGCTAATGGAAGCAATTTTACATGCACATTATGGTTTTTATAAGCGAAGTCTCTGCATTGATCACCTGTAGAGAAAGAAAAAAACTTGACGAAAGATTCCCCCTAACGTTTGAACGCCATAGCTGGGAGTACTGACCTTGAGCTAAGAGCAGGTATCTTCACAAAAACCGATTTGAATACTCGTCTTACGTTAGTTTACCATGGCTTGGAGTACTGACCTTGAGTAGGAGCACGTATCTAGGCACCCTCTGCACAGGGGTCAGCATGAACGCGCCCACATCCAGGCCCGCACAGCTCGGGTGATGCTGGGCTTCCTGCAACAACCAGGCACCGACTTCTATCACATCACAAAAAACATGGCCTAAAGCATTTCATTTACTTTTTTAATTTTGCAATTTTACAAGATTACAGGTGGCGTTGTTTCTCAAAGACGTATTTGAGATTGCCCGTGCAAAGAATCTTTTTGTGTCTGGATTAACAAAGTTTAAAAAAAACCAACCCGAAGAAATTTTCGGAACTTTGACGAATTTCTACAAGTTTTCCTGATGGTGTGTAGAGCACTGGGAAACTCATTCATGTAGTTCTGGTACTGAGCCAGCAAATCATACTGCAAAGTAACCAAAAGCCGTGTTAGTAGTTATGGATAAAATCAGCGATGTTAGTGGATTAGGAGAGTGAGGTGGAGGGAGTGTGGGAGTGGGGGTGTGATAGCTTGCAGACACCTGATACCCTACTTCTTAACTCCTTGAAAAATAGATATGCACTTAACGACTAAATAGCTACCACCGTAAGTACGTATAAAATTGCACGTTATTGACAAGAAAAGTCGAATTTTTTATTGACATCTGATGACTATCTCCACTACAGTTACAATTCAAGTGTTTTGCGAAAGTCAATTCCTATTATGATTAAGAAGGTGTAAGTAATTTCGCATTAGCACCAAAATATGGATTAATACTGCGACTTAACACCGTTAAAACTAAGAACTTAATCTCATATTTTTTTGCCAAATTGCTAGTTGAATTCACAAACACCATGTAAACATGACCATTTTATTTATCTGTTGACTCGGTGAACCCTTTCACTATGAGAATTTGAAGTATTTATACCACGATTTTCTCATTAATCTTTGTGTTTATTAAAATTTACAGGACAAATTTCACACGAAGACATGCCTACAATTCGCCTGTAGATAAAAATGTACCCCCAATCCCGCCAGCCATATCAGACGATCAACCGCGAATGAAACGGCACGCAACAGTAAAACCCCACATCACAGGCAGAGTGGTTGAGGATTGTTACCTCGGAAGATTCTATGAAGCGGGAGACGACGTCACCGATGACGCACTGCCACTTGCCGTTGTCTAGCCTGTCCTCTAGCTTCTGTAGGAAGGCGCAGTGGTGCTCGTAGATACGGGATAAGCAGGGCGGGAACATCTGGCTGCATGCAGAGACCAGGCACAACGTGTATTAACAAACCGACGTATGCTACACGAGGTTTATAGACAAGTCGTACCCAAGACAACTCGTACCCAAGACAGGTCGTACCCAAAATGGACAGGTCGTACCCAAAATTTTGTGGACAAGTCGTACCCACGTGTGGACAAGTCGTATCCACGAAAAAAAAAATTATGAGAGTAATTTGTACTTCTACTTTATAACAAATTGATGAATGATTATATGTCTTATGTAATTTATTTATATTTTTATTAATTTAGTTACACATTTTCTCAGTTTATTTTCAGTTATATACACTGGGATAAATCCCATAACTTGCTTGCAGAGTACGAGATTAATTCACATGAAATTGCAGATCTTCTGTCGATTAATAAAATAGTCTCTACATTTGCATTTCACACACCTCTCCAATATCCCTTTTCAGGTAGCTTCCAAATTCCAATTAAATGCAAATTCGACAAAATGGGCCAATTATTGTTACAATTCTGAAGAATATTTTTTTAAAAAGTTAAGAATTTTTAGATTTGTGCAGCTATGTTGACAAAAACTTAGACCCATTTTAAAAACTCGCTCCTTAAATATTGCCGAGAATGGACCTTTACCTGATGTCTTTGTTTGAAACCATGGCACTATCACGGAGTCTGGCTGCAAAATGGTCAAGCAGTGTCCACAGGCTCGAGCAGTACTTCCTCTCTGTGTCCACCAGCTCCCTCGCCACGCGGCCACGCAGAACTGTGTAACACGTCACGAACAATGCGGCTTTACGCAACGCTACACTCTCTCTGCGTATTAGATGGAGGCGATTCCAGGATTTGATTCCAGAAATAGATATAATCACTTGGACTTTTGAATGGGGAGAATTACACCAAAGTTGCACTTGCATTCAACTTTATATAAAGCTTAAACCAAACGCCTAAAAAGTTACCTTCTTTGGCGTTCCTTTCGTGGGGTGCCAATCTATTTGGTGGCGTAAGAGGTCGTTTGAAGGACGCAGACTGAGCTTTCTGCCTTTCCGGAATTTCTCCTGGAGACGACGAGCCCTGTAACAGTTAATTTTCTTTTCTTTCTGTTTATTCATTATTCTAATGTCAATCCTTAACCCTTCCGATGTCGCCTATTTAATCAAATGGGGCGTAAAGACATTGCAGATCTGGCAAAGTACCGAACAAAGTATCGGATGTTATTTTGGTTTGATCAGGTATCACTTGCCCGCCCTGTTTCAATTACAGCATGTATGAATCTGCTCGAGTTCTTTTTTTTTTTTTTTTTTTGTCTTTTTTTTTTTTTTACTCTTGAACTGAATACAAGCATGTAAAGAAATCGTATGGCGGTCACATCCGGTTGTCGACCCTCGAGCACTGAAACACTTCATAGGCTAGAATATTCTCCTATTTCTATGATTCAGTTACTGAGACCCATCTGTCTAAGTTTTTCCACTGACAAAAGTTGCTGCGGCGTGCCATGGAAAAATCTCACCAATTTGTTAAGTTCTATAGCAGCATTTCAATAGTCGACGCTTTAACGCCGAAAATATCTTTGATAGGTACCCTTAAGAACAATCTTACAACTTACGGAAGACAGTTCGCCATCGTCCTTGGCTGTTTCGGCCTCATTGTCTTTTTCAGTGTCACTAAGGTCAAGGCCAAGTTCCTGGCCACACGCGTCACCAAGGGAACGACTCAGATCAAGGCTTTTATTGGCTGCGGCAGTGATTGACGAGTCGGACTCGTCCTGGGAGTCCACCTGAGTTGGCTCTTCTGTTTATAAACAAATAACAGTTTTTAAAATGTTGAAGATAGAACACAAAGCAGAACTTGGTAGTTACAGTCAATATCTAAAAAAAAAGAATCTACTCTGTTTTAGTTAATCATGATGCAATTGTCATCGGTTGCACGTGGAATTCTGAATTAACATGACCGAATCAAGAAAATACATATTAAACCAGAGCTCATTTGTTTCTCACTTAACGTGCAAATACACACCTGCAGCCAGGTTTTGTTGCTGTGGTAACGCTGCTATATACGACTGCATCATTGGCGACAGGGCGGGCGGCGGCGACGTGACGTCATCACAGAGATCCGCTGCCTGGCCTGACGTCACTCCGCTGTCGCTCGTCACGCGGCTGCTGTTCTGGCTGCCCGTGCCGCCGCCGCCGCCATGGTTGGCTTGGAAGGACAAGCGAGCGCGCTCGAGTAGGCCACTCAGGTTGCTGCTGCTCTGGTTGTGATATAACCCCTGAGGACGCTCTCGCCCTGAGTGGTATTTCTCACTACAGTACAAAAAGAACGGTCTTGTCCTTTTGTGATTTTCTTTGATGTTATTTCATGAACTGCTCCTCTTTTTCCTGTGGCTTCACTGAAAATTACTCTGTAGGAACAAGACTGACAGGTATTGAGTCTTAGTTTAACATTGAGCACAAAGCTCTGTGTCGTTTATTTATTTTTTATTCCCTACAACTGAAATCCCACCACTGTAAAACGGTTAATCGCACAAACCGGTTAATTACATTATTAATTCAAAATTCCTTGCTGTTTTTGCCTGTTTAAAATATAAAAAAAAGTAATAGTATAAATGGGCTCTGCGATTAACCAGTCTCGACTCGATTACTTAATAACTATCCGATTTTTTTATTTGTCATGTTATGCACAAGAATTCAAGATAGAAGCGTTATTTAAATAAATCCATGGCGTATCCAGTCAATTCATAAATAGAATTTCAACAAGAACTGTCCTTTTTAAGACCTCAGCACTGCGCGGCAAGTCTGGTAAATCGTGCATTAATGTGTAGGAGCTATCAAATGCACCTAAAGTTAAAAGTCTTTTAAATAAAGGCTTATTACTTTTGACTAGGCATCGTTCAAGATGAAATATCAGTGCCCTTGCACAATAAGTTTACTTAAAGATTTCTTCAGTTCGAAGCACGTGAACCTTATACGAATCCTATTTTAAATCCCTTGTAAAAAACGTCAACCCTTTTGTTTTGTTTTGTTTTTTAATAGGGGTGAGTGATAGCGGGCCGGTATCGCAGTAAAAAATCTAAAACCAAGTTTATGATACAATTATGTTATACGATAGTGCCTTGGCAAACACAACGGTTTGATTTTTTTTCATAACTTTAACACTTGTTTATGATGAGGGTGCACCTGTTTTTATGTAAAAAAACTGTTCGGTGTTGGGGGCAAATTTCTTGACGAAAGCGATCACAATTTGAAATAATAAAACCTCAATTTAATCTGCCACAGTTCAGGCACATCTCAGCTTGTCACCAGGCAGTGCACTGAAGGCTAACATTGCAGCAGTTTTAATGCACGAAAAGCAATCTTTCCCTTAAAATGTTCATTTTTGTTAATTTTTATTATTATTATTATTATTATTATTATTATTATTATTATGGAATGATTTACCACTTTAGCATGCCTTGGCTGGACATATATAAGGCGTTTAGGAGTCCATCTTGGGTTCAATACAACCCTTTCGATTTTTTAACATTTTTGCTATTTTCCCATTTATTTTATCTTCGTTAGGCTATATTCAGCAGTACCTGCAAAAATCTTTATTCAACTTGATGCCAAGATTTACTGCAGCATCAGACTATTTCTGGCACTCTTCGACCATGAAAACTATGCAGTTGGAAAGTGAAAGTAACTAGAGTGGGATTCAAATGTACAGGTGTATAAAAATCTACCCGCTTTCCAGGTTTTAGTCTCTTTTTAATAGTACTCCATTCCTAATCTGATATGTTTTTTTTTACATACACTGCTCTCACATAAGCGTATGAATCGAAATGATATTTATCAGTTTTTCGGTATTACAGATTAAATTACACTGAGATGTAGGCTGTATTTGTAAAGCATAAGTTTTACAAAAGGTTTTCTTTTATTGGGAGGATCATTCAGATACGCTATTACTTTGCAATGCCAAGTATTTGTCCTTGCTGATATACACTATCAGTATAAAATCCACTTTTAATTTTAATCTGGTCTGTTTTTTTTTTATTTGCCATTTCAGTACGGCTACGCCCCTGGGGTTTTGTATCGTGTAAAGGGAAATGCTCCTACGTAAACTTGAATCACTGACCTCCCCCCCCCCCCCCACCCCTTCTACGTAAACTTGAGTCACTGCCCTCCCCCCGCCCTTCCCCCGTTTTGTACAGAGGCTGAAGTTCCAAGTAGTGCCAAGGTGCAGGGAACGCAAAGCCAAATGTTGTCGCTGAGAAAAGTGGTGATGTGAACAATTTAGCTGATGCGGTCATTTCAATGAGCCGAGGAGAGCGGAGTGAAACGTTATGATGCGCTGGCGGTGGCCGAGACCAAGCGGTTGCTGGTCTGAATGCACACGTTATGTTACTTCTGTGATAAAAAAAAAAGCACAACAGTGAAACGTCGTTATTGATCACATTGAAGCTTCCAAGCATGCTGCAACAGCTTGTGCATGCACTGTTGAGTTTTTCTCACATTTTTAAATTATGCGTGTCTCTTGTGGATTGTGTATGTGATGTTGGAGAAGGGGGGGGGGGGGGGGGAGGGGCAGGGGGGGGTGGCGAGGATGGCAGCATAAAAGCTGATGTGGTTCTGTTCAATAAAGTTCTACTTGCATTTAAAACGTCCATACTTTTAAAATAAAAACTTCACTTCCCCATTGAGCTGTCTCTAGATGTACCTGCATTTGATCTCGATCAAAAATAACAAACCCATAAAAATTTGAAAACAGCCGAAAGCGTAATTATTTAACTTCTTTAACTACTTTGAAATGTAGGATTAACTCTTGAGTACTTTTTGATCTGTATACACAGTACTGTGTTCAAAACTGCAAAACAAAAACAAAAAAAAATTTAAAAAAAGACTAATGCCCGTTAAAAGAACGTGCAACAAAACGAGGGTTAAAACTTGACAGGTCTACAAGGGAGTTTAATTTTAGTAGCGATGTATTACACTCATGCCAAAAGCTGACGGCCACATTTTGCAGTGGCAATTTAATCTTGTGTGTTTTGCCCGAGGGCTTGCGTAAATAACCAGGACTGCGTTGTTTACTATATCACATGACACAGAAAAAATACCCAGAACCTTCAACAGGCGAAGGAGTGCCACCACGTAACGCCTTGAAGGCCACTACTGTACAGCCATTTTGACGTGTCAAAACAATGGGCAATGGGGTTAACTGACAAGGAGAGGTTTATGTGACATCTAGGTCGGTTGGCCGATGCCAAATGTTACCCTGGCTGAGATAGTCCGGTCGCTTCTCCTGGCTGTTTGCCATATTGTATAGATGCTTTAACATGCGTTTGTTGGTTTAAATGTTCCCCGGTCAGATGAACGTTTATGACATACAAATACGGATTTTGACCTTTTTACCAGAAAGACTTCATTCATCAAGAATGAAACTTCTATGTTCGATGATTTGTATTTTCTCCAAAAACACTGGCATGGTATATACATACCCGATCAACCTGAACTCCGTAGAACTTAAACATAACTCAAACAACGCCACTGATTTTATGATTTACAATTTCAGCTAAAGCACAGCCCGTGGTGACATGTCAAAGTTACAAGGCAATGTACCCTTTAACTGGCATGAATTTTTTGGTTAGTTTCTTTAAATATGATATAAACGCATTTTTTACAATTCCGATAAAACACACGCAAGCAACCAAATGACTGAAATTTGAAAGATTCAGCAATTTCCCTGGACGGCAATACAATACAACCTCGTTATAACGGCATGAAAATATGTCGCTACAACTGATATGTCGCTATAATGTATAGTTTTTATAATGGGGAAATTTAGTTGTGACAAAAAATACGTCGCTACAGGCGGCATGTCGCCATAACCGATGTCGTCATAAAGAGGTTCTACTGTACTTCGATACTGAGCGAAGAAATGTTCCAAGTGATAAAGTATTCCGATTGATAGAGGGACCGTATAAAGGAATGATAACTAAATTTTACATTCACGCCAACGTCTTGGGAATAACAGAATGTGATGCTGACAAAGACTGTGCGATGAAACCCTTTTGTTTTGTGTAGAGGGCGCTGATATATGCGGCTCACAAGCGATGGCACTGTACCGTTAAATAGCTGAGAGGGAAAACGGTCATTTCCGCTCTGTTTTGGCGAGGATGGCAGCATAAAAGCTGATGTGGTTCTGTTCAATAAAGTTCTACTTGCATTTAAAACGTCCATACTTTTAAAATAAAAACTTCACTTCCCCATTGAGCTGTCTCTAGATGTACCTGCATTTGATCTCGATCAAAAATAACAAACCCATAAAAATTTGAAAACAGCCGAAAGCGTAATTATTTAACTTCTTTAACTACTTTGAAATGTAGGATTAACTCTTGAGTACTGTTTGATCTGTATACACAGTACTGTGTTCAAAACTGCAAAACAAAAACAAAAAAAAATTTAAAAAAAGACTAATGCCCGTTAAAAGAACGTGCAACAAAACGAGGGTTAAAACTTGACAGGTCTACAAGGGAGTTTAATTTTAGTAGCGATGTATTACACTCATGCCAAAAGCTGACGGCCACATTTTGCAGTGGCAATTTAATCTTGTGTGTTTTGCCCGAGGGCTTGCGTAAATAACCAGGACTGCGTTGTTTACTATATCACATGACACAGAAAAAATACCCAGAACCTTCAACAGGCGAAGGAGTGCCACCACGTAACGCCTTGAAGGCCACTACTGTACAGCCATTTTGACGTGTCAAAACAATGGGCAATGGGGTTAACTGACAAGGAGAGGTTTATGTGACATCTAGGTCGGTTGGCCGATGCCAAATGTTACCCTGGCTGAGATAGTCCGGTCGCTTCTCCTGGCTGTTTGCCATATTGTATAGATGCTTTAACATGCGTTTGTTGGTTTAAATGTTCCCCGGTCAGATGAACGTTTATGACATACAAATACGGATTTTGACCTTTTTACCAGAAAGACTTCATTCATCAAGAATGAAACTTCTATGTTCGATGATTTGTATTTTCTCCAAAAACACTGGCATGGTATATACATACCCGATCAACCTGAACTCCGTAGAACTTAAACATAACTCAAACAACGCCACTGATTTTATGATTTACAATTTCAGCTAAAGCACAGCCCGTGGTGACATGTCAAAGTTACAAGGCAATGTACCCTTTAACTGGCATGAATTTTTTGGTTAGTTTCTTTAAATATGATATAAACGCATTTTTTACAATTCCGATAAAACACACGCAAGCAACCAAATGACTGAAATTTGAAAGATTCAGCAATTTCCCTGGACGGCAATACAATACAACCTCGTTATAACGGCATGAAAATATGTCGCTACAACTGATATGTCGCTATAATGTATAGTTTTTATAATGGGGAAATTTAGTTGTGACAAAAAATACGTCGCTACAGGCGGCATGTCGCCATAACCGATGTCGTCATAAAGAGGTTCTACTGTACTTCGATACTGAGCGAAGAAATGTTCCAAGTGATAAAGTATTCCGATTGATAGAGGGACCGTATAAAGGAATGATAACTAAATTTTACATTCACGCCAACGTCTTGGGAATAACAGAATGTGATGCTGACAAAGACTGTGCGATGAAACCCTTTTGTTTTGTGTAGAGGGCGCTGATATATGCGGCTCACAAGCGATGGCACTGTACCGTTAAATAGCTGAGAGGGAAAACGGTCATTTCCGCTCTGTTTTGGCGAGGATGGCAGCATAAAAGCTGATGTGGTTCTGTTCAATAAAGTTCTACTTGCATTTAAAACGTCCATACTTTTAAAATAAAAACTTCACTTCCCCATTGAGCTGTCTCTAGATGTACCTGCATTTGATCTCGATCAAAAATAACAAACCCATAAAAATTTGAAAACAGCCGAAAGCGTAATTATTTAACTTCTTTAACTACTTTGAAATGTAGGATTAACTCTTGAGTACTTTTTGATCTGTATACACAGTACTGTGTTCAAAACTGCAAAACAAAAACAAAAAAAAATTTAAAAAAAGACTAATGCCCGTTAAAAGAACGTGCAACAAAACGAGGGTTAAAACTTGACAGGTCTACAAGGGAGTTTAATTTTAGTAGCGATGTATTACACTCATGCCAAAAGCTGACGGCCACATTTTGCAGTGGCAATTTAATCTTGTGTGTTTTGCCCGAGGGCTTGCGTAAATAACCAGGACTGCGTTGTTTACTATATCACATGACACAGAAAAAATACCCAGAACCTTCAACAGGCGAAGGAGTGCCACCACGTAACGCCTTGAAGGCCACTACTGTACAGCCATTTTGACGTGTCAAAACAATGGGCAATGGGGTTAACTGACAAGGAGAGGTTTATGTGACATCTAGGTCGGTTGGCCGATGCCAAATGTTACCCTGGCTGAGATAGTCCGGTCGCTTCTCCTGGCTGTTTGCCATATTGTATAGATGCTTTAACATGCGTTTGTTGGTTTAAATGTTCCCCGGTCAGATGAACGTTTATGACATACAAATACGGATTTTGACCTTTTTACCAGAAAGACTTCATTCATCAAGAATGAAACTTCTATGTTCGATGATTTGTATTTTCTCCAAAAACACTGGCATGGTATATACATACCCGATCAACCTGAACTCCGTAGAACTTAAACATAACTCAAACAACGCCACTGATTTTATGATTTACAATTTCAGCTAAAGCACAGCCCGTGGTGACATGTCAAAGTTACAAGGCAATGTACCCTTTAACTGGCATGAATTTTTTGGTTAGTTTCTTTAAATATGATATAAACGCATTTTTTACAATTCCGATAAAACACACGCAAGCAACCAAATGACTGAAATTTGAAAGATTCAGCAATTTCCCTGGACGGCAATACAATACAACCTCGTTATAACGGCATGAAAATATGTCGCTACAACTGATATGTCGCTATAATGTATAGTTTTTATAATGGGGAAATTTAGTTGTGACAAAAAATACGTCGCTACAGGCGGCATGTCGCCATAACCGATGTCGTCATAAAGAGGTTCTACTGTACTTCGATACTGAGCGAAGAAATGTTCCAAGTGATAAAGTATTCCGATTGATAGAGGGACCGTATAAAGGAATGATAACTAAATTTTACATTCACGCCAACGTCTTGGGAATAACAGAATGTGATGCTGACAAAGACTGTGCGATGAAACCCTTTTGTTTTGTGTAGAGGGCGCTGATATATGCGGCTCACAAGCGATGGCACTGTACCGTTAAATAGCTGAGAGGGAAAACGGTCATTTCCGCTCTGTTTTGGCTATCTAAGGCATGATTTTTATTTCATATATTTCCTTTTTTTACCTTTTTTTTTGTTGCAGCAAACATTAGAACAAATGGATTAGGTAATATTAAAGCACTCCTAAAGCAATCTAATGGTTATCTTCGTTTGTCAATATCAGTCAACAAAATTTCTTGTAGATAAATATTTTGGACTTGATTTATACGCAAAATACACGCAGCATACTCAAATTGTTGTACATCTGTGTGTGTAGGGGCGGGGGGGGGGGGGGGGCAGGGGGAGTAAGGGGAGAAGGGAGGGTTGTTCAGAAAAGAGTATAGATATTCAACAGTTATGAATTTCAGACTGATATCGAAGAAGGAGGGGGTGGGGGAACTGTGGAGTGAGGCTGACGATTCCTAACTATTTCAGGGGGTGAGGCTGACGATTCCTAATTATTTCATAGAGCACAAAAATTACTGTTCAAAACTGCCGGGTTCTGCCTGCATATACCAAACAACTACGCCTGACTTCTCAATGAGGCTATCTCACGGAAAACTAGATAAGAATGTCCATGAAACATTAAAGGTTGAAGTAGATAATGCACACACGTGAAGGAACTTGAGCAAAACAATGTATTTACTTATCTATCATGCCGCTTTTCAATGCAGCAACGGCAAGGGAGCGGGCAATGTTTGCGTCTGTACTGAAGGATACAATATGACTGAATTCTGACGGTAATGTAGAAGGGGCAGGCGGATGGGGTGTTTTTTTTTTTTGGGGGGGGGGAAGTGATGAATTTGAACACATCGCCGATGTTATACGATGAATCGACGGCGCTTGGAACATCAATTAATTGTATATTATATTCTGTTTAAATACGATTTGAATACGAAAAATATTTGGTCCACGGTGTCTACGCATTAAAAGTCCTAACCAGTATCAATATTTCAACAAAGGAAGGAGGCGGAACCAGATCACATCGCCGCAATTCTTCGTACCTAATTTCCCCGAATGCTTCATGACCAGCAAGGCCAGTGTAATAACAGCACTAAAAGCCAAAACGCAGAGATCGATATTATGAACAGATGATGGGGCGTTGCAGTAGATTAGCCTACGATCTGACGAGATTGGGACGTCATCTAATCCAAGGTTCTTACATTTAGGAGCACTTTGTCCAATCTGCTCACAGTTTGTTTGTGTCAACTCTTACTTGGTTTTCTTATCTTTTAAAATTTAAATCCCTTTCAAGCACAAAACTTGTGAACTTCGGGATTATAAAAAGCACAAACGCACAAGTATGTGTAAGCTTATTGGAGTATTTAAGCGTCTCTGTAATGTAAGACAATGTAAGACTATGGAAAAAGTAGTGAAAAACTGGAACCCTGCTTCGGCAATAGAATACTTCAACTATACGTGATATTAATGGAAACTAGTAAAAAAAATAATACCGTAATTGTTTAGAAATTGCTCCAGCTTTTTCAAGCTCTTCCAGTAGAATGTCCCGTTCGTATTGCAGACACTCCACCTGGTGGCGAAGCGCCCGCTGGCTGTCAGTGGCGGCATGAAGGTCACTCAACACGCCTGCAAACTCGCTCTGTGGAAGAAATTGAAAAGGCAATGTTAGAACTATATGCGATTGAAATGTCTGCAAATCCGAAAACAAATCCGATAATTTTTGCCTTTTAAGCTGCAGTTTCACTTGTTTACCCAAATAATTAAAACGTACACACAATATTTTTTTTTATAAAAGGAGTAATTTTGCCCATCATTATTTTGTTCTGGGCAATAATATAGGAGAAAGAGTGAATAATGGCGTGTCCGATAACGAGCACAGTGTGTTTCTTTTATTGTGCACAACGCACGAAAGTGGCACAACAATCTTTACGGTATCCTGCAGATACATGTACATGGCCCACTGTATTTTTTATCATTAAAAAGCTAAAAATAATTGCTGGCAAACGCATAAAATAAACCTTTTAATATTTTTACGGTTAATAGGGTAATTTTACGCCATGGTAAATTTGAAAACAAACTGGGAGGGGGAGGGGAGGGGGAGGGGGGAGGGGAAGGGCTCTGCAATGTGTGTGCTCTTACAAGGACACCGAAAATTCGAAATCTGACGCATTGCATGCTAGAAAGACAGGTCAGATAAATCTGCTTAAATTTTGAAACACACGACAAAATGAATCAATCCCAATTATTTTTCTTATCTTTTTCATGCATCTCTTTATTGTATTTATTTATTTGTTTATTTTAACATAAAATATGTAGTTGTGTGTGGAGACTAGTAAAATTAAAAGACAGTGCCTGCGGTGTAATGTTTTACATTTCTGCAAAAATAACTCAATTATGCGACCTCAGTTGCACAAGTATTTTTTTCTTTCATTATTATTATTATTATTATTATTATTATTATTATTATTATTATTATTATTATTATTATTATTATTTTGTTTTGTGTTATCAACAGCGAGAGACACATAAGAAGACGCTGTAATAACTCACACAAGCCAAATATCGAAGCTTAACGTTACATCGAATTTTCTAATTCACATACACTTGTTGATAATTTACAGCTGTAACTTATACTCAGTCACAATCTCAGTCTGAACGCGATTCACTGTGTTATTCATCGATCACTGAAGCAGCACGCCTTCTCAAAGAAATCATAGATTATCAATATTCTCTTCACAATTTCTACGCAACAACTCTTAAAAAAAAAAAAAAACGCTTTGACCCTGACGGTCACCGGAGGAAGACGACAATGAACAAAGTAAATTCTTCTCATTTCACTTCTTAAAAAATATAAAAAAATGGAATTATCAGTTTCTTCAGAGATTTTTTATATCAGGTTCAGTGTGGCAAATCAAGAATGGTTTTATCTAAAAAGAACGGATCTTTGTCAACATAACTCAGCATTTTCCCAACGATTTCATAAAATAATCATTCTGAATATCCTTTTATTTCTGACTTTTCAAGTTCCACTTTAAACACTTATTGAAATAAAATGAGAACAAATTATGTAACTGAGAATATGTTGGGATTTTTCAATTAAGTTTTTAAAGTTTTCACGAACTAACTTGAAAAACATCTTAGTTCAATTAATGTACTTTCAAAGCATTAAACCAGGTCACTTAATAAGTAACCAACCACGGCTACGGTTCTTACAAAGTAGCTTAGTTCCTTTTTATGTCGGGGATAAGGTTTATAAAAACAAAATTTGGTGCTGTATTTTTTTATTTTAGCATTGAAAAAATTCTAAAAAATACTTATTTAAAAAGACCAGCTAGCACTGCCCGCCCCCCAGCTCCCCAGAAAAAATATCTTTAATTTTACATACCTCATTTACTTCGCCGGGTTTAAACAGCGGTGTTTCTTTTATTAAAGAAACCACGGTGTTTTATAGTTATGAGAAAATATCTTGTTATCTGGCATGTTACGAACTTTCTTCTGCAGTCTACTTTACGGTAAACACAACAATGCTGTAATCACAGTGTCACGAGTAACGAAAAACGTCACAGTGCGTCACCCGCGACGTCATTTTCCCCGGTAACGATCTGCGTACTGCGGAAAAGTTGTTTACCGAACTGGTTCGTTTTGTTACTATTTCATGTTTTAAAAGTTAAAGAAAAACAGTTTCGAAAAAATTTAAATTTGAATATTCCTAACTTGAGGTTACTGAATAGGTTGGTTCGCAAACAGTGTTTTTATTCATTTGGAAGTAAGCAATGAAATGTTGTAAATTATAACACCAAAATGTGAATGTCGTAAAATGACATAAACCGCCATGTATAAAACAAACCTTTCGAAAAACGCTTTTCTCTCACAAAAGGTGCCATTCATCTAAAAAAAAAAAACCTCTTTTTCATTGCCTATTCGTTTAGTTTTCTTTTTTCATAGGGAACTTTTTTGTGGCAAGGGATGCTATTATTAAGAGAACACCTAAATTCGACCGGTAATTTTACCTTTAGCGAGAGGACCATTTGAAGCACATCGGCCAGCTGCTTTTCGTATTCTTCTTTGTTCGAGTCTACGGTTTGCTGTAGCTTCTGGTCGCCGTACTGAATGTCGGACAGGGCCTGCATGGCCGTCACGAAGCCGCTCTTCATTTCCCCCACGATTTCTTGCAGCTGAAGTGACAAAAGCGCGCGATGAGACACAGTCATACTGTACTAAACCGAATAGACACATGCACAGCAGAGTAACGTGATTAACAAAAGCAAACAGAAATTTTCATTTGTTGCTGAAGCCACATTTTAAAGCCGTGTAATCAAACACCGAGAAAGGTTAAGTTCCCATGTTTTATGAGTATTAGTAATTAATTAATTAATTTGTTTATTTATTTATGTATTTATTTAATGCTGTTCCCTCATACGAACAAGTTCCCTGAAAAATTACCCTGGCGATAGGCAGGACTGCGGACTGACCGCCAAGTTTAACATTCCCAGTGACTTCAAGACAAGTCTTACCGACGCACGTCGACAAAAACATGAACCAAAGCGAGTGAACAAATGTATAAAACGAGACACTGAACCAACCACTCTTCTAAGGCTTGCCCGCTTGGGCCTAAATTATAGCTCCCTTCCGGGGCCTAAAGTTCAGATCGGAGGGCTAAAAACGTGTGGACGGACAGGCAACAAGGCTACATGGAAATCAAGCGAACAAATTTGATCAAATGTTTAACATTTCCTTAAGAAATTATGGTAACTCCAAGAATAATCAGTAACATTTCGGATAAAGATCCCATATATCAATCAAATAATGTATTCAGTCATGCACTCTGGGAACAAATTGCCAATATTCTTCAAAATTTCAAATTAGGACATTTGTCCCACGTAATGACATCAAATTTAACACGCCACTTCATGCTAAAAAGGAGGAAAAATCCATACTTTGCCCTTCCTACGTGGGTCTATTTCTGTCTCGCCAAACTGAGCAACCAGCCTAGTGAACTACTCACTTTCAAAAGCCAATGTGGGCAGCGATTTTATATCGAGCCACTATCACCCGCAGCGGTTATTTCTCAACCAAACCCACTGCCGCTCAACAGAAGAAACCTTAAAGTGGGCAAAAGAAAAGGCACCGGCTCACGCATCTTGTGTCTATTTCATTCCTTTCTAGCATTTATTTCAACAAAGCAGGTGACTTTCCTGCAACAGAATTTTTTTGTCCTTCGGTCTTTTACTCCCCTCTCCCTCCAGTGTGTATATATATATGTTACAGCGGATCTGTAAAATTCGCGAATTTGCAAATTGAAAATTCACTTGGCGATTTTGTAAAACCGCTGAAATATTCAGCATCTTTATAAAGGGAGGTATTCAGAAAACCTCCAGTACAATTCACATTACACCTACAATGTAGTATGGTGTCGAACACAATGGTTATCTCAGGCGAGGAAGAAAATATTCTTGTTTTTCATTCCATTTTTTCAAAATTTGACCTGGCCGACTCTGGATCTTTCCCTGTTTTAAATTTTATTTCACGAATAAATTAGATCCAGCAGGAGATGACGCTGAAAATTTCGATGACCCGATCTTCGCTTCAAGAAAATATGCACGCCAATTTCCTGTCATTGACCCACGCTTACTTAAACATACAGTTATTCTTCACCTACAAGAAGTATTTTATCTCAAATCACTTTCTCTTGATAATTATAAAAGAAGTTTTAATACCTTTCTTAAATTTTTATGATTTCTTAAGGGGATTTAAGCAGCTGCAATTCGACGCTAATTCGACCATCTCGCGCCATTGACAATCAATGAAATACTGTGCAATTTCAACGTCATGTATTTATTGTATCTGTCAACTGCAGCGTTGGCACGAGGCAAGCAAGAAAAAAAAGGCAGAACAAGACCGCTTTCGCTGCTGAGTAGCGAAAATTAGGCTTGGGGTCAAACAAAATAACTTCTGAATATTTAAAATTTCAGGATTATTTAATGTACACCAGTAAACATTTTGACGCCGATAAAAGTCGATTTCGGCTTGCGTCAGTGACCCAGCCAAATCGCAACATTAAACCTGGTTGTAATTTGATTTTCACCGGAAGCGACAGCAGATCAACGCTTTTGACACAACGTTGAATAGACGTTGCAAAAAAAAAAAAAAAAAAAAAAACGATGTGTAGACGCCGATTTAACTCGCAAAAAATACACTTTTGCAACATTAAATCCGGTTGAGTATTAACAGAGGGAGTAATTACGATATGGTTACTGCTGCTATTATTGGGAGTAATTACGCTATGGTCACTGCTGCTATTATCGGGAGTAATTACGATATGGTCACTGCTGCTATTATTGGGAATAATTACGATATGGTCACTGCTGCTATTATTGGGAGTAGTTACGATATGGTCACTGCTGCTATTTTTGGGAATAATTACGATATGGTCACTGCTGCTATTACTGGGAGTAGTTACGATATGGTCACTGCTGCTATTATTGGGAGTAATTACGATATGGTCACTGCTGCTATTATTGGGAGTAATTACGATACGGTCACTGCTGCTATTATTGGGAGTAGTTACGATATGGTCACTGCTGCTATTATTGGGAGTAGTTACGATATGGTCACTGCTGCTATTATCGCCAGCAGATCTCACAGCTGCGCTCCACTGCTTGATTCCCTACCCACTTTTAATCAAACAATCAAAATAAAAAAAAATCATCAAAACGGCAGAGTAAAAAGCCCAGGAAGAAAGGAACCCCCGAGGATAAAATCAACTTTGGCATACAAAACGCCACTTTCTACGAACGACAAGGCCTGTGTTTAACATTTAAATGACAAATCCAAATTGTACATTTTCTTTCCAATTTATGTGGACAGCGCGCTTGTTTACCCCCCCCCCCCCAAAAAAAAAAAAAAAAAAAAATATTGATATTTTTAAGCTGCCTCACATAAAGCAGGTTTTGCGTAGGATTGGCCCCAATTTTCTTTGCGCGGTTGAACATGTAATCGCAAAGAAGAGATACACAAAAACAACAACAACATAGTTTTACGCCGTGGAGGTCAGCCGCGGACATATCCCGTCTTCTGTCACTACTTGTCGACTTCAGCTGCCAAATATCGCACAAATAATAAAACTTCCGTGAGATATTTGCTAACCTGGTCTGTAAGCCTTACAGCAAATTACCGAGCAAACGAAAAGTTATCAGAGATTAAATAAGGTTATCTATCAGGGCACACAGCACAAAAAGAAGACACACATGCGAATGGCAGTGTATTACACACTGCAACACACAGAACCACTAATATTACAACCAACAGAGCTATGAGGTAAACGGTCATCTGCCCCCCCCCGGTCAACTGCCCCCCAGTCAACTGCCCCCCTTTTTTGCAACCCGGTCGACTGCCCCCCCTTGCATTTTGACGGGGTCGTCATCTGCCCCCCTCCCTCTCCTTTTTTTAATGGAAAAAAATTCTTCAAAAATTAGGCAATTGTGATGTTCCCGTCTACTTCGTCTCTGAAACGATTGATCTTCATTGATCTATTCACCAATATTGATCTTAGGAGAGACTGATCCGTAAACTAATTGCAATTCTAATTGCAATTAGTTTCCTATTGATGAATTGCAATTTTCCGAGGTGCAATACATTCAATAAAATGAATATAAATTTATTTATTGTGTCTTTGTAAGCCAAGAATCCAAGAAAAAATAGTAAATAGAGGGGGCAAGAGACCACCCCTCCACTTTGAGGGAGGGGGGGGGGGGCAGTCGACCGGGTTGCAAAAAAGGGGGCAGATGACAGGGGGGCAGCTGACCGGGGGGGGGCAGATGACCGGGATTCGAGCTATGAAGATATTCTGTTGCAACAAAATACGCCGCACTGGTAAAGAAAAGTCGAGTTAATACGCTATGCCAAATGTGAATCCCGGTCATCTGCCCCCCCGGTCAGCTGCCCCCCCCTGTCATCTGCCCCCCCTTTTTTGCAACCCGGTCGACTGCCCCCCCCCCCTCCCTCAAAGTGGAGGGGTGGTCTCTTGCCCCCTCCATTTACTATTTTTTCTTGGGTTCTTGGCTTACAAAGACACAATAAATAAATTTATATTCATTTTATTGAATGTATTGCACCTCGGAAAATTGCAATTCATCAATAGGAAACTAATTGCAATTAGAATTGCAATTAGTTTACGGATCAGTCTCTCCTAAGATCAATATTGGTGAATAGATCAATGAAGATCAATCGTTTCAGAGACGAAGTAGACGGGAACATCACAATTGCCTAATTTTTGAAGAATTTTTTTCCATTAAAAAAAGGAGAGGGAGGGGGGCAGATGACGACCCCGTCAAAATGCAAGGGGGGGCAGTCGACCGGGTTGCAAAAAAGGGGGGCAGTTGACTGGGGGGCAGTTGACCGGGGGGGGCAGATGACCGTTTACCGCCAAATGTACACTGGAATTACCAGGCTATGAGTGACCTATATGAAACGGAAATAAACCAACTGATCCAAAAAATCTAAATACATCATCACTTTAATTTATAGCCATGCCAAAATTTGGCAAATTCCTGTAAGACTTTCAATAAATTCAACAGGTGAATAAAATGAGCTTTGTATTACTCTATAAAAGGGTTGGGGAGAGGGGTACCAAGAAAGTTAAACAAGAAAAAAAAATTAAATACGAAAATTTTAATGATTTCATGAAATTTATGGGAACGTGCCTCGTCCATCGACAGATAGAGAATTGCATCATGTCATCTTGTCTTGGCACATTGACAGATGACCGCTAAGCTACTGACCTGGGAAAGCTGTGACGCCATAGCGACGTCATCATCCGGGTCTTCCCCGTCGTACTCGTCATCGCCATCCCATTCATCGCAATGCTTCCGTCCCTTGACGCTCTGTCTATCACGCCGCCTTGGCTTGTACCCGTTACTCCGGGCGTGGCTGGTGTCCACTTTTAAGATTCCCTTTGACGCAAGTTCTTTACTAAGACTGCCTTTTACAACTGTCACGCACGGGTTATCCTCACTCGGTGGGGGCCGCGTCGACATCTTGTCCGCAGTGTCGCCAGGGTCCTTGTGACTGCGACCTTTCATACAGTGACTGTGGTCTTTGAAATGACCTTGATTCTCCGGTGTTGACGTTATTGGCATGTCGTTAAGTTCGCACAGGTTAACATGACTACCGGTCGAGCTGCGCGGAGATAGGCCAATGGTGTGATCAAAGTCTTCTTCCAGTTCCGATAAACTTCTGTTTTCTGTAATATACAACGCAAACTAATCGGTTTACCTCATTCACTCCAAGAAAACAGAAGGAATTGTATACTTCGAAACTGAAGTCCATCTATACACAGAGTATATCAACCGTTGCACTAGGAAGTATTGAAGATTATGTCATACGATTTAGCACAGTGCAGATCTTTTACATTAATCATTGCATTATTTAAAATAAGAATTCTGAAGCAAATAAGAAATCAGATAATTATTATTAAGTTTTTGAAAGACAGTTAGATACAAACCAAGTGAATTTTAAGCAACTGAGAGTGACGGATCATTCTCACGGTTTTATTGAATTCTTGTTTGTGTATGCGTAATTAAGGACCAGTAATTAATCCTGTCACGTAATAAAACAATCAAATAATGCCGCGCGCGCTGGGCGTGTTCACAGTTATGTCACCGAGCGTCACAGAGCAGTACTCCGGTCACTGATGACCGCTGCTCACACACACACAAGCAGTTCATTCACTCGTGAACACGACCCTTGCGAGGCTTGGTCGCTCGCGAGTAGCTCGTATCTTACGCAGCGATCGCAGTGTCTGAGTCGTTCGGCATCGAGTTGGTCATGTCTCTCCCAGTGAGAACGCAATCCATATCTGGCTCCTTTGCTCGCGAGTAGCTCATATCTCGCGCTGAATTGATTCCCTCAGGTTGGCACAAAATCACATTTTTTTTTGGTGGTGCCCAATATTTTGAAGATGCATAACGTTGTATTGCCCCATCAAAAACAACGATACACGCGGGAGAAAGAACTGCTTTGTAATGTAAAATACTACAATCTCTGACAAATGCAAGGATCAAAGAGAAAACTTAAGTGAGCAGAAAATGTTCACACTCACAACATCTACATCAAGCCAGCTTTGATTGAAGCATAACAAGAGATTTTGAACAACTTGAAACATAAAAACTGACTGCAACGGAAACTAAAAATAAATACATAACCAGTGATCCGCCGAATCCTCCACTGTGAGTTATTATAATCAGTGACCAAATGTTCGAACTGTCGTCTTTGTTTACAAAATTCACGTGTTACAGCTGACTATCCCTGAGCCACAAACAGCCTCAAATATAATTATAAAACTACACGGGCGGGTGGACTGAATTGAAAATCTTACGCGGCCTGTAGCACTGGTAAAGCACGAAAAACCAAAATCCATTTTTTTAAGACAGTCCATCACTTTGAAATACACGCTCGTCATAACTAAATCGCTTAATAATAAACAATATGGTTAGAAACTATATTTTATTAAAAATAATATATTTCCAAATTTTACCTGGAAACTTCATCGTGTATCGACTGTATCTGAAAATCCGTAAATTTGGTTAAAATAAGTAGTCTCCACAAAAGTGATCAAATCTTGAACCACCAGTGATGAATAAATACAGCGCCGGAAAAAAGAAATATTTAAAAGTGACTAATTCACTTGTCCTCTCATTTTTGCCTCTCTCCTTGTCACTTTGAAAAATAAAATCGTAACGCACAACTTTGTTATAATAATGGCATTTTGCGTGTTTGTGAAGACGCTTAAAATTTCCAGTATGAATCATCCAAAAATTTCACAAATAGAAGTTTATTGTTGTAACGCATCGTTTGTTACGTATGTCATGTGCATGGTATTTCAATGATAGAATCAACAATTTTAAAGACAACCCGGAAGCTGGTTGTAGGGGTGGGGGTGGGGGTGGGGGGATTACGATGTGTTCTTATGGAGGGGTCGTCCTTTCACAAGCATATCCACTGAAAACCAACTCAAATACTGACGTGTCATTATAACACAACTTCTTCCTCCAACATTTGTTTTTGATGCATTTAAACACAACGAATCGAGTACTGTTGTCGCGAATCGCAGGCGCATGTCTTCACACCGAATAATAACACATACGGTGGCAGATTCAGTTAATTCAACTGGGAAAACTAGAGGCTCATTCCGCTAGCGAAATGTTAAATACTTGACAAAAATTAAAACGCAAAACTACTTCCTTCAGTGGGTTATTTCTTGAATAATATATTGCAAACAACACAGCTGGAATACGTCTTATAAGCCGAGTAGTGTTTGGTTGTTGTTGACTCAAAGTTTAATTGGCTGGTCAGGTATACGCCGTGTTATCTAATGACGCAGTGAGAGCTCGCACAAAGCTCACTGAGCAAATGTGTATTCTGTGATGTCGATAAATGCTACGCATTTACTTGCGAAAATTACACTCTTTTCACATGGCGTTTTAACAAAGAAAACGATATCAAAGACGAAAATAAAAAGTGACCTGCGCATGTTCAGATCAAGCTCTTCATAAGTCCTAAGTTTCATGGTCGTAGGACCCATAGTGTCGGAGAAGAATACACAAAAAATCGGAAAAACTGTCAAGAAGAAAAAAAAGGACGAATTTTGCTCGCACAAATTCATATAACCCTTGCAAGCCAAAGGCTTGTCAAGTGTTAATTAATTAATTTAAAATTACGATTACATACACATGTATGAATTTTCACTCCAGGATATAAATGGACATCGATAAGGCAGGTTACAGGTTCCGACGCAGTATCAATCATAGCAACTAAAGCGAAACCTCGTTTCGTGAACACCTCTACTCAGTGGACACTTCTACTTAGTGAACACCACTACTTAATGAACCTCTCTACTTTGTAAGTACCACTACTTAGTGAGCTCCTTTACTTAGTGAACACCTCTGCTCAGTGAACACCTTCATTAAGTGAATCTCGCTTGGTGAACACATCTGTTTTATCAAACTCTAAGTTCTGAATTCCTCTTTTCAGTGAACACCTTTACTTTGTGAATACCTCTACTCCATAAACACTTCTACTGTGTCCTAATTTGTGAACACCTCCATTAGTAAACAAACCCTAATTAATGAATATTATTTTCTTTGAATTTTCGTCATGAAAGCCCCCCTCCCATTGGCAAACACCTCTCATGAATGAACATGTGACCCGGTTCGAAGGTGTTCACCGTAAACAGATATCAGTGTATTTTCCCGGTTGTGCCTTCTCAATGTTTTTTTTTTTTTAACAAACATGTCTAACGACTTTTGAAATTTGAAAATTTCAATAACTCACTTACTTATGTTCCATACACACGCAAAAAATGCCGTTTTTGCCTTCATCGGCCTAAAATGCTTAATTAAAACTTCCAAAAAAAGGGGTGGGGGGTAAACACTGCGTCATGATGCTGTCTAGACTAATGAACCTTTCGGCAGAGAATGTTCTCAAATTCCTCCACATTAGTGAATTAAATTAACGTCAACGACAGGTTCGTAGCAGCCTTGAACGCGGCAAATCTCGGAACTGATGCAAACAGATACTACACAACCAATCAAAACACCTCCAAATAGATGATCGTTTTTTTTTCATGAACTTTTCAGGCTTAAGTTACTTTACAATGTAACCCGACAATGCTTCCTGCGTCAATTAGGTAAAGTTCTGCGTCCTGCCCTAAATATAACGTGTGATGATTTCATGAATGCACAAGTGCGGTAATTCTCTACTTTTTTAAGAGTTTCACTTAAAATTTATATACACTTCTCTGTTGCTGCTTCCGCTTTAACATTGCATTTATCATCTAGGATACTTATGATGTATAAGAATTTTATTACTCAGCGTTTTAGTTTTCTTACAAAAAGGATCACTTAGGAGTTCTGAAAATTGTAAACAATGAAAGTGCTCAGCAAAGAGACCTGCGCCCACCCAAACCTTGTTTCTAACGTGTCGGTGTTGTATTTGGTGGGACACAACATATTCTTTTAATAACAAATTTGACACAGATGAACAAAATGTAATTGAATTATTCAGACAAATGGATGCACTTCATAGTTCAGTCATATTGTCGCCAGGCGTGGGCAGAATGCCATCAAACGATCCGTCGTCAGGCGAATTTGTCTTCTTTATGCATCAGTGCGAAAACACTGAAGTGAATCTGTACCAAAAGGAAGATCTGGAAGGAAATCCGATCAAAATTGTGAGAGAAGAAGCATTTTGAAAAGTGGCAACCCAAAAAAATTTAAATACCCCCCCCCCCGGCCCCACCAGAGTCGGCTGGTTTAAAAAGCAACAGTCTTTAAACCTTAAAGCCTGGCAGAAGACTACTTGGAAACTATTGCTGTTAAACTTGAAAGATCAAAACAATAAGGGGCTTTAAAATCAAGGTTTTTTTTTTCGGGGGGGGGGGGGGGTTCCGCCATTTTTTGCAGATTGCCGGAAAGGTAATGTCTTGATAGTGCGTGGTGACCGGGGAATCCACGCCCGATTTACAAGTCATCCAATAAAAAAAGCCTGGATGATGTGGTTTTAAAAACTCTGTTAAGGCTGCCCCATTGCAAATACACAAACAACAAGCATGTCCGAGGACATGACCCAGCCGAGTTACCAAAAAAGGGAAACAGAGAAAAACTCTGAAACAAATACTTTTAGGCCAAAAAATGAAGACCTTTGTTTCTGAACGTAACTTTTTCATAATTTTAAAACACAAAAACAAGTGTTCCCTGGTGGCAGCTACACGATAAAGGGTGTTGGTGAGGTTGGGTTTTGACGATTCACGTATTTACCCACATTTACATAATTTTACAAAATTTTTAAAATTCCACCATTTCGGTATTTTTTGTCATTTGCGAAAAAAGCAAAGTCCAGGTGGAGAAGCACCAAAGAAAGTTTCGATTAAAATTTTATAACTATTTGAAAAAGACTGAGAGAAATGAATGGTTTGACAATTCAGTTATTTACTATCATTTATTCCAGTTTTTGCCAAACTTCAAAGTTCCGCCAATTCGGCAGTTTTTGGCGAACCGCAAAAATAAAAAAAAAAAAATAATAATAATAATAATAATACTAGCCTGGTAGGCGAACCCCTGGGGAACATCCCTGTGTGCGTAACAACTAAACGATTGGAGCAAAACTGTAGGAGAAGTAGCATTTAAAAAAATGGGTCAAACCGGGCACAAAAAGTGCCGCCATTTTGTCAGTTTTTCGTCAATCGTCAAAAAAGTAATAGCCAGTTGGTTTAGGGAACATTCCTGCGCAATATCAAAACGAGCAAAACTGTAGGAGGAGTAGCATTTTAAAAAAAAAACTTTAACATACAACAAGCTATTATTTAAAATAAGAATATGTCAAGCAAATAAGAAATATTTTTTTTTTTTAGCGCAATTACTTGTTTGCTGCGTTAAGATAAATTGTTTAAACTTAACACCTTGAGTGAAAGTGATGTGTCAGAATAGCCCACTCCATTTTGTAGTCGTATATACACGGAATATACGACATTTCAATGTTCGGTCGTATATGCACGGAATATACGACTTTTCAAATTGCCGTAGTATATACACGGAATATACGACTTTCCGTCTCGGTAGTATATACACGGAATATACAACTTTCAATGTTCGGCAGTATATATACATGAAATATACGACTTTTCAAATTCCGGTCGTGTATACTCGGAACATACAACTTTTCAAATTTATAACATCACTTTTTTAATTTGAGGAAGTGAGTGTACACATAAGAAAGGTTATAAGACTCATAACTTTTAAAAAATATGAAGAAATCAATCTTTCTAAACTTTATTAGCAAACAAAGTCAAACTGATAGGTACAATATTATATACGAATCGGTTTATCGTGTTTGTGGTATGTAAAATGTTGTTAAGTGTAATTTTTAAAAATTATTGCACAAACACTGGAGTAAATAATTCTACACTTCAATGATCTTGATATTGCACAAGTGAGCGCCTAATACGTTCTGGACTTTTTTGCGCTGGTGTCAACATAAACAACGCTAGCAACACAGTCGTAACCCTCCACGACCCGAACTAGTTCACGTCGTTACCAGTACTTTTACCACTAAACACTACTTTGAAATATATAAAACTTTAACAATTATTTTAATACCAACTTTCTGATATTTCACCAATAACTACATTCAAAATGCTAAAAATTAGCCATTCTCCCCTATTTTTGTGAATAAATTCCTACGCATCTGCCAAGGCAACATGTAAACAACCGCCATTTTCAAAAGCGAACATTAAATATGCATTTGATTTTTAAAGGTTTTGGGACCTTATTCAAACCTCCCACAGCTGAAAACGACAATATTATTAAATTTAGTAACTATATTCGTACCATAAAAAGGTAATTTGGTAAATTAAACGAGAAATTAAGATAAACATTAGAACCTCGGCTGGTCACGAATCCCAGCTATCACGAATTATCACCCATAGTTTTAACTTAAAATTTCCCCCTTAAAACGGTCTTAATTTCTAAAATAAATGTCGTGTAATATTTTCCAATACCCATTTTAGTTATTGCCGGCATATGAAATACAAAAAACGTATTAAAAATCATAAAATTGAATTAAAAATAGTTTTATAATAACTTCTGGTTTTCACAGAACCGCCAAAACACACGTTTTAAATAGCCGTTTAATCGTAAAAATACTGTTTATATGCCTAAAAATTTAATAAATACCAAAACTACAAAGCATGATGCGCCTGAGTTATAAACGAAATCATTTTTTAAATAGTTTTCTACGACTTTCATGAGTTTTGAACGTAGCTTTCCCAGTCAAAATGACAAAATTTTAACGTTCGAGTAAAAGTCTAGACTTGAACCCCAGACCCAACGATTCGAAGTCCCACGCTCTATCAACCACGCCACTGGACCAGTTGTACGGTTGACACCAGTCATTGTAATAATGTAAAAAATCAATATTTCAGGGGGGGGGGGGGTTCCGCCATTTTTTGCAGATTGCCGGAAAGGTAATGTCTTGATAGTGCGTGGTGACCGGGGAATCCACGCCCGATTTACAAGTCATCCAATAAAAAAAGCCTGGATGATGTGGTTTTAAAAACTCTGTTAAGGCTGCCCCATTGCAAATACACAAACAACAAGCATGTCCGAGGACATGACCCAGCCGAGTTACCAAAAAAGGGAAACAGAGAAAAACTCTGAAACAAATACTTTTAGGCCAAAAAATGAAGACCTTTGTTTCTGAACGTAACTTTTTCATAATTTTAAAACACAAAAACAAGTGTTCCCTGGTGGCAGCTACACGATAAAGGGTGTTGGTGAGGTTGGGTTTTGACGATTCACGTATTTACCCACATTTACATAATTTTACAAAATTTTTAAAATTCCACCATTTCGGTATTTTTTGTCATTTGCGAAAAAAGCAAAGTCCAGGTGGAGAAGCACCAAAGAAAGTTTCGATTAAAATTTTATAACTATTTGAAAAAGACTGAGAGAAATGAATGGTTTGACAATTCAGTTATTTACTATCATTTATTCCAGTTTTTGCCAAACTTCAAAGTTCCGCCAATTCGGCAGTTTTTGGCGAACCGCAAAAATAAAAAAAAAATAATAATAATAATAATAATAATACTAGCCTGGTAGGCGAACCCCTGGGGAACATCCCTGTGTGCGTAACAACTAAACGATTGGAGCAAAACTGTAGGAGAAGTAGCATTTAAAAAAATGGGTCAAACCGGGCACAAAAAGTGCCGCCATTTTGTCAGTTTTTCGTCAATCGTCAAAAAAGTAATAGCCAGTTGGTTTAGGGAACATTCCTGCGCAATATCAAAACGAGCAAAACTGTAGGAGGAGTAGCATTTTAAAAAAAAAACTTTAACATACAACAAGCTATTATTTAAAATAAGAATATGTCAAGCAAATAAGAAATATTTTTTTTTTTTAGCGCAATTACTTGTTTGCTGCGTTAAGATAAATTGTTTAAACTTAACACCTTGAGTGAAAGTGATGTGTCAGAATAGCCCACTCCATTTTGTAGTCGTATATACACGGAATATACGACATTTCAATGTTCGGTCGTATATGCACGGAATATACGACTTTTCAAATTGCCGTAGTATATACACGGAATATACGACTTTCCGTCTCGGTAGTATATACACGGAATATACAACTTTCAATGTTCGGCAGTATATATACATGAAATATACGACTTTTCAAATTCCGGTCGTGTATACTCGGAACATACAACTTTTCAAATTTATAACATCACTTTTTTAATTTGAGGAAGTGAGTGTACACATAAGAAAGGTTATAAGACTCATAACTTTTAAAAAATATGAAGAAATCAATCTTTCTAAACTTTATTAGCAAACAAAGTCAAACTGATAGGTACAATATTATATACGAATCGGTTTATCGTGTTTGTGGTATGTAAAATGTTGTTAAGTGTAATTTTTAAAAATTATTGCACAAACACTGGAGTAAATAATTCTACACTTCAATGATCTTGATATTGCACAAGTGAGCGCCTAATACGTTCTGGACTTTTTTGCGCTGGTGTCAACATAAACAACGCTAGCAACACAGTCGTAACCCTCCACGACCCGAACTAGTTCACGTCGTTACCAGTACTTTTACCACTAAACACTACTTTGAAATATATAAAACTTTAACAATTATTTTAATACCAACTTTCTGATATTTCACCAATAACTACATTCAAAATGCTAAAAATTAGCCATTCTCCCCTATTTTTGTGAATAAATTCCTACGCATCTGCCAAGGCAACATGTAAACAACCGCCATTTTCAAAAGCGAACATTAAATATGCATTTGATTTTTAAAGGTTTTGGGACCTTATTCAAACCTCCCACAGCTGAAAACGACAATATTATTAAATTTAGTAACTATATTCGTACCATAAAAAGGTAATTTGGTAAATTAAACGAGAAATTAAGATAAACATTAGAACCTCGGCTGGTCACGAATCCCAGCTATCACGAATTATCACCCATAGTTTTAACTTAAAATTTCCCCCTTAAAACGGTCTTAATTTCTAAAATAAATGTCGTGTAATATTTTCCAATACCCATTTTAGTTATTGCCGGCATATGAAATACAAAAAACGTATTAAAAATCATAAAATTGAATTAAAAATAGTTTTATAATAACTTCTGGTTTTCACAGAACCGCCAAAACACACGTTTTAAATAGCCGTTTAATCGTAAAAATACTGTTTATATGCCTAAAAATTTAATAAATACCAAAACTACAAAGCATGATGCGCCTGAGTTATAAACGAAATCATTTTTTAAATAGTTTTC